>VZRH01006011.1:822165-836760 GCA_013397555.1 Urocynchramus pylzowi
GTCCCGGCCCGGGCGGCAGCGGGAGGCGAGCGGGGAGCGGCGGCGAGGGGAGAGCCGGCAGCAGCAGCGGTACGTGAGCCCCCGGGACAGCCCCCCCGTGTCGGGTTCTCTGAGGGCCGGAGGTGGCTCAAGTGTTGTCTTAATTGTAGCAGGAATAGCGGAACAGCAAGACCCGGGGTGGTGATTCTTGCCCTGCTCTGGGCACTGGCGAGGTCACACCTCGATTGCTGTGTCCAGTTCTTGGAAAGAGAGGGAATTAAAGGCTCCCGGAAGCCTGTTGTCTAATGTGTGGGTGCTGTGTAGTTTTGAACTCTGTTTTGTGGCGTTTGAGAGATGCTCACTTGCCCCATGGTTATAACGGAGTAAAGAAGAAGGGAACAAGCTGCAGGATGTAAGGATTGATATCCTGTAAGGTGACCAGAAATAAAGATTCCTCTTGAATCATAGAGTGGTTTGGGTTGGGAGCGACCTTAAAGATCATCCAGTTCCACCCCCTTCCTAGGGACACCTTCCACTAGACCGGGCTGTTCAGAGCTCCATCCAACCTGTCTTGGACACTGGATGCGGCAGCCACAGCTTCTCTGGGCAAACTGTGCCAGTGATCAACGTCTTCCTTAGGAACATATTCTAAATACTCAAAAAATGCTTTCTAAACTCTTTCTAGGTGACCCTCGAGAGGCTAAGGCTGACACCTTTGACTTTCCCATCCCTTCAAGAAACGTTGATAAAGTCATTAAACGAAAGAAGAAAAAGGTATAAAGTGTGGCAGCTCAATTAGCTGCCTTGGCATTTGAGAAAGCTGCTTGTTCTCTGTGTGAGAGCATGAGGGAGATTAAAAGATGGAATTGGTAGCCTGTTACTGAAAACCTTACTTACAGAAAAGAAAAAATGGTATTATCTTCCCTCTCTGGAGGCTTTAAAATTCTGGCTCTTATTCAAGAAAGCACTTAAGTGTGTGCTTACCTTGAAAAATGAGAGTATGCTGTTGACTTAAAAAGCCTGTACTGAAATGCTTTGCTGGATTGGGGCCAGGGTGCAGCACACCTTGGGGTGAAACCCAGCAGGAAAAAGCTCTGCAGCTCCTCTTCCTCTTATGTTTTAAACAAAGAAATCCCACGGGTTACAAATAAGCGAAGGCAGGAACCCGAGCTATTAACGCCATCCTTGGAGCAATGCAGAATTACTTTCTGCTTCACAAATGTGTTTCTGTTCCTGTTCAGTAGTTCAACAAATGCTTGAAATTTTAAGAGGAACATTTGTTAAGCAGTAACTCATTATGAGATTCTGTAATGTGTGAAGTACAAGTAATCAGCTGGACTAGAACAGAGCCATGTCATAGATACTTGAATTAAAAACAGCAAAATGCTACCAACTTAGCAGAGGAACAGCTAATAACATCCTGGAGTATGGCTCTCCTGGTGCATTGAATAGTCTTCAAAAACAATGAAGAATATATAGAATGTTGTAGCAATAAATGTCCTCGAGAAAGGAATTATCTTTAGATTTAAACAAGTTTCTCAGATGAGGTCCAGCAAAAGTCCAAACATCAGTGTGTCAACAGCCATTTCTATTTGTTAGGCCACCTCTGCCTGAATGCTTTTGTCCACAATTCCAATTTAATCTTTCCAATGCACAAGTTTGAAACGTGCCCACTACGGACAGAGCTTTAAGTCTCTAAAATAAAGGCTTTCAACATCTATAAAACAAATTAATGTGGATTTGATATGGGATAGGCAAGAGCGTTGCTATTCTGGAATCTGAGTTTGGGGCCTCAGTTATGTTGCTGCTGAGGGACCACATGAGAAACTTTTTGCTCCTGGAAAACTACACAATCTATTTTCCTCCCCCCATTTTGGATGACTTTGAAGAGAGTTTAATTGCTCTACACACATTTTCATGAGCTTTGCTTATCTAGAAGGGCACTTCTCAAGTCCTGGATAAACACAAGAGTTCTAGGCAAGAAAGGAGGTGGAGATCTCATATGAAAAGTCATGGAGGAATTTATGTTTCTGACTTTTAAATAGAAGCGATTCTTCCATATATCCCACATCTCTTCTTCTCTTCTTTCCCAGTCCTCAACAGAACAACCTAGCTGGAATTCATAGTCATTGTGGGGAAATGTTCTGCCCTATAGATGTTTTAATGCAAACTTTTTATATGCTTCACATTTTATCTTTCAGTCCAAAGTCTGGCACAAGGTCTGGAAAGTGATTTCAAAAATGCTTGAGGAAAATGAAAGGTTCAGAAGTCGACTGTTGACCTGCAGCCAGTTTGATGGAGAAGGTAGGAAATGAACTGCTCATGCTTTATTTTACTAGAAAAAACAAATTATTAATACAAGCAAAGATCCCAAGGTTTAAGGTCCATTCAGCTGTTTGTTTTGAGTAGTAGGCTTTACAACTCACAAATGGAATTCATTCCATGCTTTAGGCACTTCCAGCTTTTTTTGGAAAAAACCCTTTTGTTTCATGGAGGGTCTTGTATGTGTTAATTTGGAGGAAGGATGGTGGAAGTGTTTGCTGCAGCTTGACATTAAAGACATGCACATCAAACATCTGCAAGTTTTTCTGAACATGTGAAATACATAATTAAACTTATTCACAGATGGGTCCAAGGCAGTAGTTGTATGAATAATAATTTATTTTTTCACGTAGGAAAATAGTGGTTGATTTCATACATACAATAAATAAATTAGATGCTCCCCAAAGGTTGCTGTAACACAATTTAACAAAACCATCGAACATGTTCTCACTCTGTGCCCTGAATGCAGCTCTTTCATTACTGGAAAATGACTTGGGAATTAAAACTGGTGCTCTGCATTCAGCCAATTTCAATTAGAGGCATTGTAGCTGCTGCACAATTTAAGATAATACAGTGTATGCTTACAAATGGAATTGGAATTTCTGGCTTCACAGTTGGATGAATTATTAGGAAAAAGAATATACTAATCCATGAAGAGCTACCAGGCAAGTTTAAAATGCCACTTTCAACCACAGGACTTTTGCTTCCCTTGCATTGGTGCTGATGGAAGTTTTCCACATGGGGGCATGTTGGGGTGTATCCCAAAATGTAGGACCATTCCAGGCAGTGTCTTATTTGGTAAAATGTTGGATTAGACATTTCTACACACACGGCAAGAAAATACACCCTCAAAAATCTTCTTCACGAGAACAAAAGAAGTGCAGTTCTGGTTCAGAACAGAAATCTCTACCCCAGTGGATGTTATTGAATAGGAGAAGAAACTCCACTGAAATATGCTTCAACAACTTCTTCTGCAATTATTGTGCAAATATTCTGCATTGTGTGCAAAAACACTTCTTCTGTTGGCTTTAGACTCAATTCCTGATTAATTCTGAAATTATGACATGATATTAATTATTCATCATGTGCTATTCATATTCATATTCAGCGTTCCATTGGCCTCTGTCACATTTCTGTGCTAAGAAGTTCCAATCTAATAAATCTCTCCTCCCATGGAAAGTGTTCCATGTGCTTTCTCCCACAGCTGAGATCACTGCAGAAGTGTTGTGCAAAGCTGTTAATGTATATGTTGGACACATATCTATGTGTAAGGCACACACATCCATGGATGTGTAGGACAATGAATTTAAAACAAAAATCTTCCTGGATTTGTCTGTTTGATTTCAAGAAAAAGAAGAACAAGTACTGAGAAAAAATGAGGAGAAATCTTTAATAGCTTATTAGAGTTCAAGTTACTGTAAGAAAATAAAACCCAAATTCTGCTGATGTATGATTTTCTGGGTGGATTTGCCATCTTACCCTAATGGCTGCTTTTCTGTTTGTTATGGATCACCATGTGCTGTTTAACCTTGGATTTATGGACATGGCCTGTCCCCTTTTCAGCCACTAATTTCTTTTAGAGAAAGAGCATTTTCTTTATATTTAATTTCCAGTGACTTGAAAAGCCTCACCAAGCAACCAATCCCTCCTCCTCCTCCCCACTTACTTTATCCTTAATTGCAATTTTACTCCCTTTCTCAGGAGCTTTAACTGAGAATCTCCTATTAAGTCTTATTTCAGTGAAAACCATCAATTCCAATACCTTCTTTCTAATTAGCAGATTTTGCACAACATCACATCTAGGAGATAAGTCTCCTATTGATCTGAATTTTTCATTAATCAAGAAGCAAATGGAATAATTCTAGAAGATATTTAGATAGGGATCAACAAGTCTGAATAAACTGGGTTAATTTTTATCTTCTTCCTTTTTTCCCCCCCTAGATTACTAAATCTAGAAAATTAATGCTGCATTTTATTGCCTCTATAAATAGGGTTTTTTTGAGAGAACAAAAGTCTACTTAAATGTTAATGCTACCTATTTACTCCTTGGAATGTTGCAATTAAGATTAGATTCCATGTGACTGCAAATGATGATTTTCCTCCACCTGATGTTCTCCTGCAGGCTCTAACAGGATCCAGAGGTCACAAAATGGGGCATACCTGGACAGGGTATGTAGCCAGCCCGTTAAAGGCTAAAAAACCACTAAAATAAGCAAATTAATAATATTAAAAACATGCACTGATCTTGTTCAATGTTATTATAATAAGTGCCAGTTATATTCTAAAGTATTACTGATATTGAGCTCAAATATTTTCAAAATTTCAGATTTGGGGCCAGAGCAGCTCCATCCTCACAGGGAGGGCTCTGTGCTTTGCCAAGGAAAAGGAGTTTTTTTGCCTTCTTCTGGAGCTAAATCCTTCCCTGCTGTCTAAAGTACAGTCTTTATTTGCCCCACTTGATATACAGACTCTTTTTTTAATATTAATGGGAATGTACCAATTCACTTTTATCACTCTTTTTCTGTAGGATGAGTCCATCTTTGGCTGGGTGTAACAAGGAAATAAAAGAAGATTCAGCCCCAAAGGAAATATAAACAAAGTAAAAGCTTTTATTTTGATCTAGTTCTTCCTGGAGTCAGTGCAAGACTGCAAAAGTGACTTCAGGGAACACAGGTTCTCTGTTGTTTGCTTGGTGTTTGTGCTTCTACTGTTTAAGAGGTTTGTTTTTACAGTTGCTTAAACAGCTCTGTTGCAAGATATTTATCTCAAGCCATTAAGTCTAGTGTTTCACTGAGCTATTAGTTTTAGAAAGCTTTTTAATGAGCATAATATTGTGACAGTTTTCTTGCAAAAGAAGAGATACACATTTACTGTTGTCTCTGTATTTATATCTTTTATTTTTGTAGCTTGTCAGAATAATAAACACAAATTCAGTAAGGCAGAACTCCACACAAGACATAAACCCCACTTTCCTTTTTTCCTGGTTTGCATAAATTTGACTTTATGATATTAAAATATTACACAATAACCCTCTCTGTTCTTTCATCCATTTATACATGAATCTCAGCAAGTATTTGGAATATGAAACCAGGTGAATGTTTTCTCTCTCTGTTCATCCTGAGGCACATAATGGTACCATCACAATCAGGAGGTGCTGTTTATCTACCTGGCTTCAATAACACAATATAATTTTCTTCTGTTCTGCAGCTTAATACTTGAACCCTTGATTGACTGTTAAAGCCTTTTAAGGCAGCAAATTGTGTAAATGGAAGGAAAACTGCATAAAGATAGTTATGTATATGGGGCTCATCTCGGGAGTAAAACATTCACCTGTCACAATGAGACCTCCTTGCTTTCAATAAAAGCTTTGTTTTCTCCTGCCATAATGTCTTGGTGTTTGCAGATATAATGACTGCAGTGTCAGAGTGTTGAGCTTTAATAACATGCTGGTGATTGTGTCATTAGGCAGCAAAGCACTTGGAAAGGTTTCATCTCTGTTTTCTTCATGGTAAAACTGCGAGAGTGGAACTGGAGCGCACCTTTTCAGGGACAGCTGCAGCATCAAGGTTCTCTTCTGGTTTGTGCTTGGGTAATATTCGGATTTGACTTAAAATAGTTGACATTTCAGCTTGGAAAAGGAAATGAGAAGCAAAATATTCAATCAAGATGTGATCATTTTTTCTGGCAGAACAAAAATGTCATAGTTCTTTGGTATTTTCAAAACACATGTTTAGAGTCACACGTGGGATTGTGGGGGGGGGGGGGGGNTTTTTTTACTAAATGAGATGATCTCCATGTCCCCACAGTTCTATCAAGGAAATGTTTGTGTTGGGAATATTTAGTTTACAATCCTTGTTTGTAAATTGTAGAGTTGTTGCTCTAACTTTTCTTTTCTTGTAAAAATTGCAGCTGCAGTTGGTGCTTTACTGGCACGGACTTCAGGGGCCCTGGAAACACTTTTCTTCCAGATGCATGATTGCTACTTTAACAGGATAGATGAGGTGCATTAACCTAAATCTCTGCCTGAAGTTTAGCCAACACATTAAGATTCTTTGGATAAATACAGACCTCTGTCTGTGGGGCTGTTTTAAAAGAAATTATAAAAGATAAGTATGGCCTTAAATCATCCCTATGTACCTCCTTCAGTCTAAAGGGTCTGTGTGGTGATGATATAATTAATTGGTTGGGATCTACTAATCAAGAACTTTCATTTGGCAGTACTTTGAAAGGCTCTTACATTTTTCAAATCACTTTGGGCCAGAACAGCTGTTGCAGTGGGGAAAAACTGCTGATTCAGGTTCAATTTTTGACTTTTTGGTCATGAAGTCTGGCTTTCTGCTGTAGTGACCAGATTTCAAAGGTACAGTTGGTAGCAAAGGTCATCAGAGCAGTTAAACTGCTGAAAAAAGGGCCTGGAGAAGAACCCAGCTCAAGCTCTGCAAACCAGACCACCATCCCCACCCAATCAGACCTCTGTGCATTCCTTTTTAATTCATGCGATCATTTAAGTGTAAAATGCAAAAGAAATGTCATTGCAGTGTTGCATTAAAATATCTCCCAGTAAGTAACGTGCACAACAAGGAGAAAAAGGGTTGGATAAACATGAAAAACTTCATTGAAACCATCTTTGTTAAAAGGGGTGAGAAGTAAATAAGGGACCTTCAGAGCACTGGATCACAGAGTAGAGATTCAGGAAAGAACTGATTCTCCTCTGAAGACTTTAATCTTCACTGCAGAACCAAGAGCAAGTGTCACACTGTCCTGCTGTGGCTCCTGGGCAGCACTGCTTTTCCTTCACATTCTTCAAAATGCAGATCAGTTACCTGAAGTTTTTAATAACAAATCTCCCTTGGAGTGTGAACTGAAGCAGATGTGCAAATACAGAGGTCACACTTTGTCTTTGCTTTGCCTTGCTCTCAGTGCATAATTTACCTTTCTATACAGAACACAAGCTCCAGCTTATTCCCAAAGTTTGACATTTCTTCATCTCAACTCTGTGAACAGTTGCCAGGAGATCTGAGGAGGCTCCTTGTGGTGCAGAGGTGGAAGGGAACAGCCAGGGCACACAGAGTAGCCAAAGGCATTGCTGCTGAATTTCTGTTATCTGTAAATAATGGTATCAGACACTTAGCTCGTGATCCAAAAGCTGGTCTGGATAAGCTCTTCTCCCTGTGTGTCATAAATACAAAAGACTTTGGATGAAGGTAAGCAGTGGAGAATAAGGCCTTTGGGGTTTGTATCACTGTTCCATGCTAGCTGGAGATTAATTGGTCAAAGTTCAGCTGGAAATAGCACATCCTGACATGTTTTGGTTGAAGTTATCCCATTTGAGGAGTTCTTGCCTGGTTCCTGGAGCAGCTCAACCCAGGCAACTCTGCCTTGGAGTTCTCTGTCCAGGGTCTGGGGGCTCAAAACTCCAGCTGGTGGCCTTGGGCTACCACTTCCAAAGGCTGTAAAGCTGAAAGCAGGGAAGTGCTGGGAGCCTGAACTCCACAGGGATTTCCATGTCTGGAAGCACTGAGAGCTTGGCTGAGGCTGGACTGCTGGAGCTCCTGCACTCCCTGCCATGGAGCTGTGGCTCTGGGCAGCCTTCCCAGGGTGTCCTCAGCACCCTCTGCACAGGAGCCAAGGAGCTTTAGGAGCTCCCACAGCTAAAGAGTGCTGCTGCTGCTGCTGCTGCTGCTGCTGTGCTAGGGACGATGTCACCCATCAGCTGCAGCCTTGGGAACTTGGGAATGGTGTCTTGATGTTTCTGAAGTGACCTTTCTTGGAATTTCCAGTTTGTGGGCATTTTCAAAAGGGTTTGTTTCCTGCTTGATTTGGCCCAAAGCCACCAGTTGAGATAAAACCTCATTTCCTGCAGGCTGGAGGCTTGGCTTGCCCAGCAGCTCCTCTGCTCATGCCCCATCTGCTCTGGAGCTGGGATGAATCAGAGTCCTGTGTCCCACCAGCTGAGGCTCTGCAGTCCCACGGCCTCTGAGGTTATCATAGCTTGGCCATTACAACATAATCAATCACCAAGGTTAATAATATTGCACTGCTGATTCCTCCATGAAAAGATTTCAGGTCTGAAGCAAAACTTGAGAGCAGGATGGGGAGTTTCCAACACGGTTTGATTTCGGGAAAGTAGAAGGTGACCTTTGCCTTCACTGAACATTTACATCCAGTAAATGTCTTTGTCTTTAGGGCCCTCCCTGGTAGTCAATGTTCATGTTTTAACTTCAAAGCTTCTAATACAATTTTGCATGGACTCTGACTAAGGAATAGCCTTCAGCAGGCAGCTGAATTGTAGTTTTCTTTTTCTTTGGGAGGGGGAAGTGACTGAAAGCAAATTTTGGGCATATATGACATTTTGCCTGTGCAGCAGGCCCTTAAATATAAAGCAAAACAGAACTTCGATTCATAGCTCTTGTAAATAACTCTCAGTGACATGGGCAGGTTTGTGCATTATGTTTCTTTTCATTGCATAAGCACTTATATAACTCTGATGGTTGGAATTTGCATAAAAACCAAAGCAGCCATGGATGAGTTTAACATCATAGGCTTTCCAGCAAACTGAAGTGGCAAGAGAACCTATGGTATAAGAGGAATTTTACTTTAGGAGGAAAAAAGCAAGTTTTATTGAAGTATATTGAGCCACAGGATTTTAAATAAATATTCACTGGAAGTTTCACACTCGTTAGTGACAGCATCAGGATCCTCTGATCTGAGGCAGAAAAAGTCACATTTGAAAGCTTCAGCCTAGGGAAAATTAATGTGGGTAGCTGCAGTTTCATTTTATTGGGGGAAAGTTATGGAAGCCTCTAAGGGAAAAAGGAATATGCCTTGATCCAGGGAGGTGATCTTCCTCCTGGAAGATGCTGAGAGCTTTGACCTCCCAGTGACTGTGGCACCTCTTTTATCGTGTCTCTTGTGCTGAATATGTGGAGCAGCTTAAGAGAGGATCTCTTCTTCTTTCTCTAAATTTGGACTCCACACTTGTGCCTCACCCGAGGGGCTCAGCCGAGCTGTGGATGTTGCTGGGCTGGGCTGTGAACAAATCTGACCTGTGTCATCCCCCAGAGGTCATGACAGGATCCCTCCATGCTGGGAATGAGTGAGATTTATTGCACTCCTGGCAGTCCTGTTTGAGGAGGAACAGAGGCAGACTGAAAGAGCTGTGCAGGAAGGATCAGGATGGCACTGACAAATGTTCCCTCTCTTCCAGAATCTTTGTAATCTCCAGGATTTTGAAATGAATAATAAACTATCATGGCTTTTAGTTTTTTCCCGTTTAGCTGTATGATTGTTTTCTGGTTCCTACTGTGTGTGACAGGAAGTCAGTGGTGCTGGTGGAACTCTGTGGAATGGATGAACTCCTCACAGCAGTGACTATGAGTAGTTAAACCCAGCTCAGAACAGACGTGGTCACTTTTTACACCTCCTTGTATTTAAATTCCTTCACCTACAGAAAAGGTAAAAAATGCTGAGTATGATAAGTTGTCTGTGATCTCCCCAGGAGAAGAACACTGTACTGGCTTTCACTGCTGTACTGGACTAATTTTGACATGAACTCAGGTGAAAGTTTGAGAAACGAACACAATCTTTGGTAGAACAGTCTGAGGTGGTTGATGTTACTCCTAAGATTGCCCTATCATGACTATTGTGACTTCCTGAAAATTTGTCCTTACTCAGTGCCTTTAAGTTTTGTAGTTTCTCTTCTTAGTAACCCCTACTTCCCATTCACACGTGCTTTCATTGAAAGCCTGATCCCAGATTTTCAATAGATGAAACCAGATAAAATATTGTTCCTTATACTAATGAGCAGGAATGTTATAGAGAAAAACACTTGGTGTGCAGGAAACGTATTTTATGAAGTGAGACAGTAAGTGTTTCATAGATCAAGGAGCAAGTGAGTAGAATAATATTCATTAACATTGAAGAGAAGTTGATTTATGTGTTCAGGCTTGAAGTGGGGAGAGGCTGAACTGTGTTGTGACTGATGTTTTGTTTACAAGCTGCAATGAAAGGAAATGTTTATACCCAAGCCTTGTTACCCCCCTTTCTTCCTGGGCTCAGCTTCACTTGGGCTTCACCTTGGGCTTCAGGGGAATCTCAGCTTAGGCACCTGGAGCATCTCCTACCCCTCATCCTCAGCAGAGCTGTTCCTCTCACACATTCTCACTCCTCTCTCCTGCCTGCAGCTGTGCAGTTCTACTCCCCATTCTTAAACCTGTTTTCCAGAGGTGTTACCCCCTGGACCCACTCTGTGGGACACGGGGAAGCTTCCAGCAGCTTCTCACAGAAGCCACCCCTGCACACAAACTCAAACCCAAAGCACTAATAATTGTGGGAGACTTATGAAAAGAATAAAGAGAGGCATATATTTTTGTTGACAGAAGAAATATATTGTTTATTCCTCTGGAGTCTCCTGTTGCTCATATTGCTGCCGTGTCTTATTGCCTGTCACTGAGCTGTGCTGTGTGGGCGGAAATGTCAGGCTCTGAATTGGCTCTGTAAGAAAATCTGTGTGTTACTCTGATTTCTCATACTCTCTTGGGCTTGCTTTAATGTTGTCCCTACAGAATGTTCACTTTTAGCATCTTGCTGGCAATTTCAGACATCTATTTTTGCCATGAAGCATCCTGCTAAGTAAATTTACTCCTGGTAGTCTCTTTGTTTGTTTGTTTGTTTGTTTGTTTGTTTGTTTGTTTGTAAGAGAATTTTGCAAAGAAGTATTTTCAAATTGATTTTGCAAAGAAGTATTTTCAAACTGAAATGGACCACACTGACCCAAAGTAGTCACAGGGCCGGTTCAGTCTTGTGGAGGAAATGGAAGTAACTGGATGTAATTCCAAGGGAGGCTTTGGAGATCTCTCTGCTCATCTCCCTCCACCACACTGCCAAAATTCTCAGATGGTGCCACTGAAAAAGGTTGCTTAAAATGTGCTTCCACCCTGAAAAGTCAAAAGGTAAAAGCAGCATCTGCTCATTTTTCACAGGTTCTTGCTGCTGGCACTCAGAAGTAGAAGGCTTTTGGGGGAAAAGTGGTTCCTGGTGCCAGTGCTGGAGTGCTGGCCATGCAGAGCTGGGTTCTCTGGGTCACATGGAATATCTCCAGCAGAGCTGAGCTCTGGTTTTAAATATCAGGAGATTTGCAGCTACAGGAAAGGTGTTTTACAGTGGAACCAATGCACAAGAAGGAAGGGGATTCCTCTCACTGCCCCTTAGGTTTGTTACCTTGAAGAGTATTCAGGCATAACCAAAAAAAGTTAATATATTAAACTCTGTGAGTTCAACTGAGTAGAGGTGTGGAACAAGCAGGTAACCTTATTTGCAATCTTATTTTTTCATGATGCAACCTCAGTTTCCATGGGTTTGCACGGTGACTCTGGAGATTTCACATCACTGTGTTTGTGAAGTGTTGCCTAAGACCTCTCTGAAGTCAGAGCACCAGCTTAGGTGACATTAATGTAATATTTTGGCTAAGCAGGATATTCATTGCCAGTGTTGATGTGGATGAAAATTATTTGGCTTTTAGATCACAGGATGCATTTGAAAGCTATGAAAGACATCACTTTGCTTTTCAACAAGGCCCTCAAGTTGGTAATTACCAGACAAAGGTGGAAAACCCCAATGCCATTTTCCTGGAGTTGCAATGCAATGTTTCCTTTGCATTATTTAATAATATTTCCTACTGTCTCCATTAAAAATAGCTATTTTGCTGACAGAGGAGCTAGAGTAGTTCAAATCCATATGTATGGGAGGTAAGTATAGATCTGTTAATCTCTGTGGATGGTGAAATCACTTCAGATCCTATAATGCAATATACTGGAATTTGGGGAAAGAGTTGCTGTAATTTCACTGTCTTGGTTGGAGCATCTGCCCCTCTGGGAGAGACTGATGGAGCTGGGATTGCTCAGGCTGGAGAAGCCTCTTCTCAGCCATGCCCAGTGACAGGAAAAGGGACAAAGGGCCCAGACTGAAACACAGGAAATTTCATTTAAACATGAGAAAATCTACTTTACTGTGAGGGTGACTAAATACTGGAACAGGCATTTGTGTCTCCACCCAGGAGAGTTATTCAGAACCCAGCTGGAAACAGCCCTGAGCCTCGTGCCCTTGCTGTCCCTGCCGTGGGCACTGCCTGGGCTCCAGGGCTCCCTCCAGCCCCGGTGATCTGGGCACAAGGAGCACCAAATGCTCTGACAGCAGCCTTTGGGGCTTTGGCTCAGGCTCTGGGATGGTTCTGGGCTTCTGGCATCACTTGCAATGTGAGTGCTCTTGGATTTTCTTACAGCCTCCACCTTTTGAAGCTCCTAATGATCATCCTGGGCCAAACCAGCACTTTGCAGGGTGAATAACTTACTGCATCTCTGCACAGATCCTATCCCAGGTGGGCATGAATGGCTGATTTCTGGTATTACTGCAATATTGAAACATTATATCGTAGTAATGTAATCAATAGTCCTTAGTGAATGGGTTTTTTATGTGCTTCCTCAGACCTATAGAGCCTAAATCCTACACTTTCCCCATCTGTGGGATGCAGCCTGACAGCTTTCTTTGTAGGCATCTCTCCCTGGTCTGCTCTGCAGCAGCCTGGAGCTGTAATTTCAGTGGAAATCTTGTTCAGTCTTGAGCTGAACACACCTCTGAGGGATCAGATCTGAGGGGATCCCTGCTTAAGAAACCATTCCTGAATTTCCTGAATGTGAACTCCCCAAACCTTCTGATGTGATTGATTTTTTTTTCCAAATATTCTGAGAACGTCAAAACACTACCTGCCAAAAATTTGTAACACTCCAAGCAAAAGTTGTTCAAGGTTAAGTTGTATCTGTGGCACAACTTTATTCTTAAACCCAGAAGAAAACCTCTTGGGTGAAATTTACTGTAGAAGTTTGGCCTGAACCAGAAATGTGATGGAGAAAATTCCAACCCAAGCATGAAAAACTGGTGAAACTGTTGGAAACAAGATCTTTAATGGGCCGTGTAAGGTGATGTTAGTAGTAGGTAGTTTTAGCTGCCCTTCTCTGCTGCCTTCCTCTCAGCTCTTCCCTCTGTACTGTACTGAACAAGCTCTACCACTGCAGTCAGCACTTCCCCTCACTCTGCCAAAATGCAGCTTTAAATGAGTTTTCACAAGTCAATTCTAAAAGGCTTTATTATGGAAACAGTTCACGCCTTCAAGGAGTATATTTAGGTCTCGTGAAAAATGCCAAGTTGCCAGCTCTGGAGGCAAATTCTAAATTTATAAACAAATCAGGCTGAAGTCATCCCAAAGTATCCTGTGTCTCCAAGAGGAGTGCTCAGCCTCCCGCTGCAGGAGATGGTGGCTGTGGTGCTGTCCTGCTATCCCAGCATTTGAGAATCACAGAATCCCTAAGGCTGGAAAAGACCTCCAAGATCATGGAGTCCAACCACTAACTCAGCACTGCCAGATCCACCGTTAAACTGTAAATGCCACTTCAAATGGTTTGTGAATGCCTCCAGGGATGGTGATTCCACTGCTGCCCTGAGCAGCCACTCCCTGGCCAACCCTTTAGATTGGATATTAGGAAGAAATTCTTCCTAATATCCAATCTAAACCTCCCTTGGTGCAACCTGAGGCTGTTTCGTCCTTGTTGGCTGGGAGAAGTGGCTGATCCCCAGCTGGCTCCAACCTCCTGTCAGGTATTGAGAGGGCACTGGGGAGAGTGCCTGAGCACCAGGAAGCTGAAAAAGGGATTGGGAAACCTTCCCTATGGGGACAGGGTGAGAAAATTCAGGATGTTCAGCCTGGAGAAGGTTGTGTGGAGACCCCACAGCACCTTCCAGTGTCTGAAGGAGCTGCAAGGAAGCATTAGAGAGATTCTGCACCAGGAACTGGAGTGACAGGACAAGGGGGAATGGCATCACACTGAAAGAGGGGAAATTTAGGTTCGGGTATTGGGAAGAAATGGTTCCTTGTGAGGTGGGCAGGCCCTGGCACAAGGTGCCCAGAGAAGCTGTGGCTGCCCCTGGATCCCTGGCAGTGTCCAAGGCCGGGTTGGACGGGGCTCAGAGGAGCCTGGGCTAGTGGAAGGTGTCGCTGCTGATGGCAGAGGGAGAACCAGCTGATCTTTAAGGTCCCTTCCAACCCAAACCATTCCACAATCCCATGACACTGTGTGACACCACAGCGAGTGACACAGCGCTCAGCACCCCCGAGGGCCAGAGAGTGACAGCAGGGCTCCTGTCCCCGCGGCGCCGCCCAGGTTCACCTCGGCCGCGGCGCTGTCCGTGCCCGGGCAGTGCCCTGGCAGTGTGGCGGGTCGCGGTGTCCCTCCCCGGCCATGG
>VZRH01006012.1:9138-48248 GCA_013397555.1 Urocynchramus pylzowi
CTGCATTACATCATGTCTCCTCCTCTTCCTCCCGGCCCCCGCGCACCCCCCGGCCGCGGGGACCGGGGCGCTGTGCGAGTTGCTCGGTTGGAAGCGGCCCAGCTCCTGCATGGGGGGCTCGGGGCGGGAGGGGCGCAGCCTCCCCTTCCCCCAGGGGCTGCGGGGGAAGAGCTCCTGCCCCAGCCGCCCGCCGGAGGAAGGGCGATGGGGAGGGAAAGCTGGCCGCGGAGCCCGGGCGCCCTCGCGGTTGAATGATGAGGACGTGGTGTGGCTGCCGGCTGGAGAGGGAGGGAGGGGAAACGGGGACGCACTGCAGCAGTGGGTGGCTGCTGGCCGGGAAGGGCGCCTGTTGCGCCGGCGGGCTGAGAGCCTCCCGCCCCGCCGGCCGGGCGATGCCCGCCGGAATGCATCGCATCATCTGCCGAGTGCTCGCAAAAGAGAGCAAGAGGAAGGGCTGGGATTTTCCCGGAGGTTTTTGCGTTTCCTACGAGAGCGGAGAAACAGTTGCAGGCTGACCTCTAATCGCTTTTTGGCAATGTGGGTGTTCCTCGACTCTGTCTCTGCATCTCCCCTTCCCGTAGGAGAAGGCTGACATCACCAGGACAGGATTTGATGACTTGGCTGGGTGGGGTGATGGCTCCAGCCCTGGCTGGGCACCTTTGTCCTGTAGCTGTGGGGAGAGTTAGTGGCTGTGCCTGTTGCTCGGGCAGGTGAACTCCTTGGCAGTGTAGGGTTGGGTTGTGTCCTCGGGCATCACCGGGTGTGCGAAGGTTTTGGGGTTTTGTTTTGTGGCTTTTTGGGTTTTTTTTTTTGCACAAAGTAACACAGATTATACTTGAAACAGAACTANCTGGGCACCTTTGTCCTGTAGCTGTGGGGAGAGTTAGTGGCTGTGCCTGTTGCTCGGGCAGGTGAACTCCTTGGCAGTGTAGGGTTGGGTTGTGTCCTCGGGCATCACCGGGTGTGCGAAGGTTTTGGGGTTTTGTTTTGTGGCTTTTTGGGTTTTTTTTTGGTTTGAAATATGATTTTTAGAAACGTTCAGCGAGCTCCGATTAATGGGCAATGAACTGGTGCTGTGGGCTGTAGGTTTTTTGCCAAGGTGTGGCTCTGTTTCCTGTTCTGCAGGGCAGTGAGTCTGTTATGTAAATTCCTTAGATAATCTTTAAGTGAAACCTCGCATTTTCTGGAAAATCACAAAGAATGCAGGAAGTCAAGCCGGATTTTGAGTACAAGGTTTTTGCAGTTATTAAAGATGACTGTCTTTAGCTGTTAACATTTCTACCCTTTTCTCCTTCCTCCAACACACTGCATGCAAGGAATTGTTTGATCATCACATACAGACCTTAAAAGAAAACCCCTACCTAATTATAGATGAGATCTGTGTATTTTACTTAACATATAGGGAAGATTTTCAACCCTATTCTTTTCCCATATGCAAGAGCTTAACATTGCATAGCTGATTAATTCTCCATTGTATTTGTTGCTCTTTGCTGCAGTTAGATGGTTTTTATACTTAATATTTTAGGACAAGAAGGGTTTACCTGCCTTCTCTGACCTATAAAATTCTTTGTTCTATTTGAAAAAACAGTCCAGTAAAATGTGTTTAAAATGAATTAGTACCTCGTATTCTTCAGTATCTGTGATGAGGCATGTAAAATTCTTCTTCTTTTTCTTTACTAGGAAAAGGCATATTTTTCCATAAAGAACTAGTTAGCTCCTTTGAGTCCAAACTGGATGCTCTATCCATACAGAGAGAGGCTTCTGGAAGGATGTGACTATCACAGTCAAGCTCTAGAAAGCCCTTTTGATTGCCCGCTGTATACCTTTGTATGCAGCAGTGCCCCTTGATTTACAGAAGGTCATAAGCAGGCATTTTAAATCTTGCCACTTAAAGTTTTGTATAAAACAACCTGCATGTCAGGGTGAGGCACCTTCAACTGCTAGGCTGAATGGAAAAATAATATGATGCGTGAAAACTAATTCTCTTTGTCAGAGGTGGCAAAGATCTTTATAACACTGAGATGTAATTAATCAGATGTAATTTGCAGCAGAGCCCCTCCTGTGGGGCTGGCAGGGGGCTGGAGGCTGCTGTGGTGAGGTGGGGAGGGCGGGCAGGGCTGGAGCACGTCATCCCACGCGTGTGCGGTGCCCCCGCGCCGTGCTGGGGCACGGCTCTGCTGGGAATGGCATGTGCTGTGAAACCCCAAACACATGGCATTGGGGATTCTGTGCCTCTGACCAATTGCAAGGAGCCTGCCCTGTGTCCTTCACTGGACCAAATCTGAATCTCCAAGTTGCAGGATGGTGTTTGGTTCTTCGTATGCAGTTTCAAACCAAGTTAGCCTGTATGCTTTTGGAAACAGCTGCATGGTGTAGGTGAGTGCAGTCTCCTTGTAGAGACAGAATTCTAGCGTTTCAAAGCGACTTCATGAAAGTAATGATAAATCACTTCTGAAATTGAAAGGAAATGCCTCAAGGCTTGACAGAGCTAGCGGTAAACAGTATTCTAAAATGTTCTATTCTTCGTGTAGGCTGATCAGCTGACTGAAGAACAGATTGCTGGTAAGTGTTTTGATGATAATTTTTTTTTTTTTTGCTAGCTCTTGTGACTAAAAGAAAATATATTATCTCAAGCGTAGGGGAAAAAACATCTTTGACAATTTTAAATCTGTACTACCACTTTTGAAAAGCAGTCACTTAAAAAAATCCCAAACTAAAAAAAAAAGACCAGACAAAAATATTCTGGAAGATTACTGGCTCATTGCGTCTTTATTTAGGTTTCTTATTCCTTGGACTACAGATAATGATATTTTTTTTGGATATTTAGACTTGAGCCAAGTTCTCCTAGATTTCTGGCAAACAGAAATAATTGCTAGACTCAAATGAACTACTTGGAGTCAAAGGAGACCTAGGTACTCTTTAATAGAGTGAAGATCAACTACAAATGAAATGGCAACAAATAAACCTCAAATTGGTTTATTGTACATTGTTACAAGCCAGTGTCTTTTAAATAAATCTTTTAATAAACTGCCTGTAATTCAGGCTGGTCAGGAGAAGGAGCATTATTTGACCTACTGGAGACCAGTCCCCCATTAGTGGCTGACACTAATTCCTATTGTCTGCTGAGGTCAAAATAAGTGGTAAATGACAATGCTTTTGTTCCTGTAAGTCTGTTAATTGTTAAGGGAACCCAGTGGCTCCTTTCCCTTATTTTGGACAGCTGCTCTTTGTGGAGCAACTGTGCCTTAGGCAAGATGCAGATGCATGGAAATGAACTACAGAGTTGTAAATGTAGATAAATAGCCACATGAAATAAGTTTGAATTTACTGTGAAAATTGTGTTGGTATTGTAAGTAGTTTTTTATTTGTATTTGAGAATGTTAATTCTCTCAATACAGGGACAGCTAGATAAAAAGAAAAAATGCTTCTTAGAATTGTGCCAGGCTTTGTCAATAGAGTGCATTTTTTGTCTGTGGTTTTCTCATGCTGGTGATGTCTCTAAACACTGGGACTGTTTCTGCCTCTAGAATTCAAGGAAGCCTTTTCCCTATTTGACAAAGATGGTGATGGTACTATCACAACAAAAGAACTGGGAACTGTCATGAGGTCACTGGGTCAAAATCCAACAGAAGCAGAATTGCAGGATATGATCAACGAGGTAGATGCTGATGGTAAGTGTTGGGAAGGTGCTGTGATCATCTTTAATGTGTATGACCTCCACACCTGGGCTTAAACTGCATTGGAAAGACTATGACATAGAACTCTTATAGCAGTTTCAAAATGCTGGATAGACTCTAAACTCAGAAGGATGCCAAAGATGCTAGCAGTATTCATGAGACTAAAAACAGGCAATGGGCAGAGACAAAGTTATGCTATTTGTCTTTAATATTTTATGGGTCACAGGCTTCCTATTGCTGTCTGACTTGCCCTGACCTGTCATTAACCTGTCTTTCCATCCAGCTTTTCTGCATGTGTGTTGTCAGGCCATGTTGGTTTTAATAGCTTTACCAATGTCTGTGGTTTTGGCTAAGGCAAAAAATGTGTAAGTAGTGAAATAGTGTTTTCAATGGAAGTTTAGCATAACAAGAAGAGTGTATAGTCTATCTAATGTATTAAAGCCCTAATATTTAGGGGATTTTTAGATAGAGAGGGGCTATTGGAGGCAAAGGCAGAGAACCCTTCCCATATCAAAGCTAACAGAATTATTTTAAACGAACACCAGAAAGCCCATCTTGAAACACATACTGTGTTTCTGAACTCCACATAGGCTAACAGTTTTAAAAAGAAATACTATTTCCCTTGCTCAGGGATGTCAAGCCTTTAGTCTTGTATGTTGGTTGTAATAGTGATTTTTCTCTAACCTTTTTGTAAAAGAAGAGTGAAAGTGTATTTGCAAGAATATAAATTACTGGATTATCAGGCCATATTAAGTAAACTACTTTCTTAAAAAAGTGTAAGTTGACTTTAACTGCTAAGTCTGTGCAGAAACTGAAAAGCTTCAGTGATATGTAGAGTTTGTGTGTAGTAGATTCTTTAGGCTGCAGACTAAATGCTGCTCTGGTGGATTTAAAACAGGAGGAGACTGAGGACTTCAGATAAGTATGCCTGCCCAACTATTTTAATTTGGGTTATGAGAGAATGCTTTGCTATTCTTCTGCATGTTCATTGAGGTTGTTTTCAAAACTGAGTGTGAGACCCATGCTCATATTTTATTGGTACATAAAGCTTGCCGTGATGATAAATAGTTTTGTATGTCTCAGGCTGGAATCCCTAGGATGCAAGGATTTTCTTAAACTTCATTTGTTGCACAATGAATTTGTATGCTTCTTTAAATCAATGGGTAGATCTTAGTTGCACAGTGAACTGTTTAATGTGGTTTTGTGAACTACTTAATGTGCCTTTTTGGCATATAGAGCTGAATCCTGAGTATACAAATCTAGTTTCTTTACCATATCACTTTTTCCGTAGCTTTGAGCAGCCTGAAATTTAAATCTTTGCTTTGAGTGAAAAGCTTAATCTTAGGGGTGAGGCCTGGATGTCAGCAGGGATTTTCAGTTTTGCAGTAAAATACCTGTAAGAACACCTACAGCTAAGCTTTTCAGTAATAACAAATAATGTCATCTTTTCTTGTGTCACTGGAATTTGCAGGTCCTTGTTGCCCATTAGAATGGTTTGTTGGTTGATAAGGTAGTTGATTTTTAGAAAAAAAAAGTATTTACCGTTCAGTGACTTGTGATGTTCCCAAATATTAGATAACCTTGGATTGTAATGGTAGCTTAATATGTGTTCTTCCTAGAAGACACAACAATTGAGAGATTATCAAAAAATTAAAAGGTTGATTTTGTGGCAGTTACTTGAAGTAAAAATAAGTCTCGTTATTGGTTAACCTTGAAGCATCAGACTGACATTTTATTCGTAGCTTTGGTGGCAAATGATGTGGCTTGTCCTTGAAAGAAGGCAGCAGTTGATTTTATGCTGGAACAGAGTGTCTGCTCTGGCTGCTGCATGTTATAATAGCAAAAAAGGCAGTGGTAGCAATTTAGAGAGAAGAACCAGTTTGTCTGTAAGGACAGTTAACAGAGCATGTGGCAGGCTGGTCTCTGGCTAAGTCAAATGCCAGATTTTTTTTTTTGTTAGTGAAGAAAAGCTTGGAAGTTTAATTTTTGGAAGTTTCTTTTTATTAAGGCAATGGCACTATCGACTTCCCTGAATTTTTAACCATGATGGCCAGAAAAATGAAGGACACAGACAGCGAGGAAGAAATCCGCGAGGCATTCCGAGTCTTTGACAAGGTATTACTAAAAGTACAGCTACTCTTCAAAAGCAATAATGATGTCTATATTTTCCTTAGTGTTTTCTGTCTTCTTGTCTAGAAGGAGAAGGAGTCCTCTAGTAGCAACAGAGGAATTTGAAACATAACAGATTTTTCTGAATATAGAACCAGGACAGTTGCAGCCTGGTTCTGCTTGCTTTATAGAGCAAGGTCTAAGCTTTAGGCTCATCCATGAGGAAAACTTTCTGGCCTTTCCTTAGAAACAGAGATTAGCAGAACTTAATGCTTGGTGGGGGGAGGTGGGGTTTTTTGAGATGTGTGGGTAGAGGAGGGGGATTTTTCTCTACCTTTTGACTTTGCGGGGAATGGGGAAACATTTGCATGGATGCACATGGTTTTATACTACCCTGTGGAAGCTTTTGAAGTCAAGATGCTGTCATCAGTATTTGGAGGGACACAAAGTACTGCATGTTCTCTTTTCAGAATGTGAGGTTTGAAGTTGCTTTCATGAAAACTTAAGAGCTCAACTCCCTGGACCTTGTTTAAGAATACCTGGGCACATTCAGTTTTCTAGAACAGGGGTTCACCTCTTTGGGTTGCTTGAACATGACAGATGTTATACAAGAATTGTGTGGAGTAGTAGCTGGTGCAGCTGTAAAGCCAATGCACCTGCATGTGTGGAAGAAGACTTTACTACTACTTATTATAGGAAAAAAGTGTCAGTCTCTCATACTTTGCTGAAAATGTGGGGGTATTTCTGCAGACAAGATTAGTGGTTAAAGCCACTGAGGTAGGTTATCTATTGGTGATGGCCATATCCTGCTCTAAGATAGTGTATTCTTCCAGTGTATGGAATTTCTGAAGTGCCTCAGGGTGAGCTTTAGGTTTGGATGTTGCAAATGGGGACACTGGCTTAGAAGTGTCCATTTCTCTTCTGTTTTTAATTTTGCCATAAAACGTTTTAAAACTCCTTATGAGTAGAATTTAAATGCTTTCTTTGGTTTGTTCTTTATCATCTTATCTGAGAAGCCTAACATAGTCATCTGCAGTGTGGTTATAGAGGTAGTGTTAACACAGAAGGGAAAGTTGACTTCATTCTTGCTGGTGGGGAAGCAGGTCTCTTTTTGGCCTTGCTTAGGCGGCAGAGACTAAACAAAAACTTTTTTGGTTTTGTTTCTGTGTTTATTTTTGAAAGCTCTTTAAAAACATTAAAAATATCTTATCAAAACTACAAGTCAGGCATGCAGTTGTTATTACAGCACAATAATTGTATGGAAGGATGTGGTGTCATGCATGCCTCAGAAAGCAGTGGGACTAATACATACTGCAGTTTGTACAGTGTGCCAGGTCTGTACATCTGTCCCCAGGGCTGTAAGGCTGCTTCAGAAGCAGTTACTGGAAACCTAGGTGTAGCTTCCACCTTAGTCAATATCAGGATTGTTGTTCATGGGCTTGTGCAACTCTTTTCTCATAGGATGGCAACGGCTATATCAGTGCAGCAGAACTACGCCATGTTATGACAAACTTAGGAGAAAAGCTAACAGATGAAGAAGTAGATGAAATGATCAGAGAAGCAGACATTGATGGGGATGGGCAAGTCAACTATGAAGGTAAAAAGATGCTTGTCTTGACTCAAAACCATTATTCAGACAGAGAAAGCCTGTTGCAGAGGGCATTAATTTTTAATACTTGAGACACTAGTTTATTTGCTTGTCCACTTCTGTGGACAAAATCTTAGATGCAGTGAAAGGTGCTTTTTTTAATGCCAACTGTGTTTTAAACACTTTTGATTTGAAGTACACTAGAGACAGTAAATCACAATGACTTCTTATCTTTTCAGAATTCGTACAGATGATGACTGCAAAGTGAAGAGACCTCCTTTACACCTTTTTTCCTCTAGAAGAATCAAATTGAATCTTTTACTTACCTCTTGCAAAAAAAAATGTTCATTTATTCATTCTGTTTCTGTATAGCAAAACTGAATGTCAAATTACCTTCTGTCCACAAACTGCATGTAATGGTTGGTGGTCCTGTCCCTAAAAGATAAAAGTTAAACATCAGTTTTACAATATAAATAATTGTACTACCTTGAAAATAAAAAAAAAAAGGAAGCACTTAGTGAACTCAAAAGTTCCATTTGCTAATGACTATTACACTGTTTGGGCTGGCCAGTTTTTCATGCATGCAGCTTGACAATTGAGCACAGTCAGACATGTGTATTAAAAGGAAAAAAAACCTAAAGGATCCACTCTCCTGTTCAACAGTGGATTCTAGTTCAATTTGTAGTATAAATTGTCATAGCTGGTTTACTTTAAAATTGGTTTATACCTCAGGATGGTATGCAGCAAAATGGTTGAAGGATGCAAAACTTTAAGAAAATGCCCTAAAGGTTGAATGGTTCTCCTCTACGTAGCAGTGTGCTCCAAAAATAGGATGATCTTAACTATGGATGGCATGTCTGTGTTAAAATACTGGTTTAACATTGTCTGCATTGCACTATAGTGAAACGGGTGTCAGGCTGTTACCGTTCACAAAATTTTTAAAAGAAACCTTCACCAAGGGAGCATCTTTGGACTCTCATATTTTTAAAACCTTCTGTACCATGACTTGGAGCTGGCGGAGTAGCCTGTGGACTTCAGCACAACTATCAACATTGCTGTTCAAGATATTACAGTTTATGTCCATTCCAAGTTGTAAATGCTAGTCTTTTTTTTCCAATAAAAGACCATTAACTTAAAGGTGGTGTTAAATGCTTTGTAAAGTTAAAATATATATATATAATTGAGATAATAAACCAAAAAAGCAGTAGGAAGGAAGTGTTTCTATGAATGACTTGCTGCTAAATTATAATGCACATGTATGCAATAAGTTATCCCCTATCTTTTCAAGATGGCAAGAACTGACCTCCTGTAACCCAAGACCTTTGCTATAAATAAATGAACTTGTGCTTGCCTTTCATATTACGACAATGTTAATTTAGTTGGTCTCAAAGTCGTGTAATGCTGACTCGTCAACTATCAGCACAGAAGTAACACCTCATTTCACTACAGTGGAGAGCTCTGAGCATGCATGTCAATACTGGGGAAACATGTATAGGTTGCTTATGTTTTTTTGACAGGTTATAAAAACTAGTGGGAGAATTTAAACAGCATGGACTTCATAGATATCTGTGATTATTCTCAAACATGCCAAAAATGCATTTATTTGCCCGCAGAAAGAAATCAGAAGGACATTTTACAATATGTATATTCAAAACCAAATTAAGCCTTTTTGGAAACTGGGGCTATTATGTCTTGACTTCTCAAACACTTGCATGAATTTTGTGGGGTGGAGAAGAGGACTAGGGTTAATTTAAAAACGATCTTGTTACTTCTGCTTTGCATGCACTAGCAGTGCTTAGTCATTCCAGTTCTCTGAATAAGTGTTCTCTGATCCTTCAGCTTCCCCATGAATGAGTGGCAAAGCAGCCGTGTGCACTCTTCTTTGTCTGAAAGAAGAATGCTTCTTCTCTTTCTTTTTTTTGTTGTTTTTTTTTTTTTTAAGCAGAGCCTCCATGTGGAAGGCTTTTATGCTTGGGAGGGAGGGACTACAGCATAATTACTGACTGTAAGTTTTTGTTTCCAAATGTAATGGGTTGAAAACCATAATTGTTTGATTGCATTTGGTTTTGGAGAGTACTGATACCATCTCTAGGAAGAGATACAAGTCTCCATTCATCCTGTCTAACTGAGGTGCGTGTGTTAAGAACTTGGTTTGCTCAGTGGGGGTCAAGAGCCACCTCCAGAAGGCAATTGAGACTACCTGCCTTCAGTGATTTTTATTTTTTTTCCCCTGGGGGGGTGGGGGGAGTTCTGGGTGACAAGGGACCCAGACACCTTAACCAAGTGCCTAAAAGTTAGATGGGCTGAATGTAGGCAATTGCTTAGGTATCTATTTGTTGCAAAGGCTTAATACCGTGGCTGTGAATGCTGTCCTAGCAAACTGGCCTCAAAGATGGGAATGTCTGACTACCCTTTGAAAGTAGTCTTGCATAGCAGCTGCTAACCACTACTTTAGTAGTGCTTGAGAATGGCTGCACTGATTCTGTAGAGCAGCTTTTAAAGAGAATGTACTCAAGAGACAGGCAAGGTAGGAACAATGGTTGCAGCTCTGAACGAGTTAATTCTGCCTGGGTGTGCAGAGATCTTGTCTAGTAGGTAAATGCTTCTTACCATCTATCTGTCATTCACTCATGGTTGGGTAGGGTAGTTCACCTAAGAACAGCTGCTTTTAGCTTACTCAGTGTGCTCTGTGCTTGCTTGCAGAGACCTCATCCTGCAAGAGGTTCTTGGCTTGATTAGAAATTGTCTGGCAGTGTGCAGTGTTGGTATGCCCTGTAACTGAATCTGCCTGGAGGTATCTAATTATTAACTGACTTCAGTACCACATCAACCTCGAGTAAATGTATCCTCTGTACAGGACTTAAGCTCTGTTCCCTTCTGCATAGTGAATAACTAGAAAAATGAAATGGTGTCATCAAGGTCTTTTTAATTTTTTTTTTAACTTTTTTTTCCTGTGAGTGTGTGTGTGTGGCTTTGGCTTTTTCCAAATGTGAAAGTGTGGGCTGGATACACTTGGTGCATGGCTTAGAAACATGGGACTGGAAAGAACTTCCTGGGTCATCAGATCCAGTCCTCTGCTATTGCAGGCAACCGTGTCATATAATCCTTTTAATAAACTGATCAAGCTTAAACACCTGCTTGTAAGTGGCTTGTTTTCATGGAAGTTCTGTAACTCATGTTGCTCTCAACTGATGCAAATAATATATGAAATATGAAGTTAATCAAAAGGTCCTCCAGCTTAGCTTTAGGTTTATCATTACATTTATTTAACTGACTTTCTTGAACCTGTTATTATTTGCACAACACTCAGGAAAGTGTTGAGTCTTTACCACTCTTGCTATGAATAAGAGTTGGTATGCTTGCTTATTTTTTTTAATGGAAAAGATGGATGTCTGGCTTGTTGAAACCTGTTAGATGTTAATTGTCAAGGCAAGAAACAATTGAGTTACTTGTATTTGATACATAAATTTAAGGCTAGAGTATACATAACCATTTTTAAAACACATCAACTTGCAGTGTAGTTTTATATTTAATACTGAAATTGTACTGCTAAAGTTTAAACTGCTGTTAATCATATTCCTCTTCTGATCTTAATGAAAAAATAAAGGGTAAGAAAATGCTTAATGTAGATTATTCATTATCATGCTTATTTTATTAATAATTCAGACATTGAAACATCTCCAGGTATGGGGCTTTTGTTTGCTGGGGTGGGCTGGAGTGAGGGGTGGGGGGGGTTACTGATGTAGAAAATTCTTAATCCCCAACCATTTGTCTCACTTGCACAGCTTCAGAAGCACAGACATTCTAAGGAGCTGTTCAGGAAAGGACCCTGTTCCTCCCTGCTGCCTTAGGTCAGCCATGTGGGCGTGGGGCTGCTCTGGGCAGCGCTGTGGCTGCCGGGCGCTGCGCCCTGGGTTGCAGCACGTGTGTGCAGGTGTGAATGCAGATTCCTGTTCCCAGATGACAACATCCTAGACTAAAGCCACAGTCCTGGGGTTTAGAAATACCAGGGTTAATACAGCTTGCTTATCCCCTGCCATGAAACTCACTGGAGCACTTGTTTTGCTGCAATCCAGTTAGGGTTTGGGTTCTTTTTATTTCATAGTGTTGTTTTGGTTTGGGGTTTTTTTGGTTTGGTTGGTTTGTTTGTTCATGGTGGGGGGAGGTTATGCTTGGTTGGTTTGTGTTATGGTGTTTTATTGTTGTTTAGGGTTTTTTTCAATTTGCTAAGTGAAATCTGACATAGGACTGTGGTAGAACTGTGGTTCTGCAGCATGTTCTTCAGATACACAGACATACAACTGTCAAGTGAACATAGGCAGTGAAGGCTGATGCCCTGGTTTTCCTGACATTTAGGAAACCAAATATTTTATTTTCAAGTAGAGTGGGTGGATCTTTAAAATCAGCAGGACAAACATATCAAGTTGTGTGAGGATTTTTTCCTAAGAGCATTGCAATTCCAAAATATTAATCATGTTGGGTTTTTCAAAAAATCCAAATACAAAATTGTGAAGTAATGAATTACATGATGAATTGTGTAAAGAACTGGGGTTCCAAAGATTCTTGATGTTGTTGACTACAGAAACTTTGCATGAAGGCTAAAGTACTTAGCAGATTTTATATTTTCTAAGAACCCCTATCAGTGGGTATCCTAGGGTAGCAGTCGGTAATTTCTTTAATAGTAATAAATTGGGTTTTGAACTGAAGTGAACAAATATCCCAATAAATGGCAGACCTGCTGATTGGGTAGACACCAAGAAAACCTCTTATAGTTTCACAGATGATTAGGCAGAGTTGTTATCTAGCAGTAAATGAGTGTGTTCCTCTCTATCTGACTGATGACTGTAACCAGGAGCAGAGCACACGTCAAAGCACAGCACTTTCGCTCTTTTGGCCTTCAAACTATTAAACTGCAGGAGAAAAACCCGCAAACATTTAATACAAAAAATTGCATCACAGGGTTAAATTTCTCCCACATCCCTGTGGAGACCAGCACCGTGGAGCAATGCTACAGGAAGCTGAGATGCAGGTCTCCCAGCATTACCACCAGTGACCTCAAAAAGAGGTTGCAAGTATCCTTTCCAGCATCCCTGTAGGTGAGGGACAAAGCTAGATCTGCCTGGCAGGGGGTACCACAGCCTCATCTGTGGTGTTTTCTTGTTTTGATCTTTCATAGAAGTTTCATTGACTGGGAAATCTTGCACAGACCTCCTCGGGAGAACTTTCATTTCAGTTGCCTTAGAAGTCAGCATCCACAGAAATACTGAAAGAATTATTCATAGTGCAGCCTTTTCCTGACAAAAACAGCTCCTAGAATAGTGGTTGAAGTACAATATGAAATCTGTTCTAATCATCTAAAAATTCATTAAAATTATTTCTGAATATTATTTACTTTTAGATCTCTAGAATATGATATATTTCAAAAACAGATTCTTCAACAAATGTCATGCTTGCTCTAAATTTGCAGCATTTAAAATGAACACAATATTTGAATTTTGACCACATATTTGAATAGGAACCAACTGAATCAACTGAGAAATCCATACAAAGGAATTAAAAAGTATTCCACATTTTACTAGTTTACAGTGGGATTGCCAATAATAATGCTGTCAGTGTAGCAAGTATTCTGAAAAAGGGTATGGTGAAAGAAATGGATGGAGGGAGAGTAAACAGAATACCTGTCCATGGGACTGCTTTGTAGTTTTGTCCTGCCTAGTATTTGTTATCCATAAGGCTATAAATATTTAATTATGGGCTCCCTGGTTTTTTAGCAGTGGTGCTGTTACTCGGTTTATCCAGTTTTCCTGGCTCCCCATAGCTCCACCCTGCTCCATGCCAACTTCATATTTACCTGAAAATATACAACCTGGAAAAGCTGTCAGCCTGCTGCTGTTCACAACTTGCCAAATGTGCTCTGCTTGTTCTCAGCTTTTTTAAAAAATATATTTAAAAGAATAATTTTCTCCAGACATTTTGTTAGGAGACAAAATATGACCATGATTTCATAAAGGTTTTGCTGACTAACTTGTGAAGTGAAATTTTAGCTCAGAGTATTTAGCTGTCTAGGAATCTCTGTGAAACATCAACAAAATTAGTTTCTCAAGGGTTTTGATATAAAATTTGATAGATATTTCCTAATAACTAATTTGTTTCTTTACATATTAATAAATAAAAATTCCTACACAAATATACCAGATGCCCTGACAATCAGTGTGTATGATGCTGTCCACCTTACATAGCTGAATTAAAGACAAGTGGATTCAATCAGTAAGTTAAGTCAGTAAGTAAAACAAATGTTTAGTATCAAATAAGATATCTTCCACTATCATACAGTTACAAAAGCATAGTTAAAGTGTGAAAATAGCCTTGCTGATTTATTTTCCATCAAATTAATTTGTAGAGGAAGGTAATTTTTTAAGTAGCTCAGGTTGTTATTATTTTCTGTATTAAACACTTGCGCACGTGGAAAATACTATTGAAGAAAAATGGTCTTAGAGCTAAAAAATTAAGTACTCAAAATTTTAAAAAATCCCAAACAATTAAGGTTATCCATGAAACTTGGGACTGGCCTATTGCAAATGTGATTGCAAAACATCATGAGACTGTCTTATTCTATACTGCCCTCAGCATCTTTCCATCAGTGTATTAAGCACTGCCTTGCAACTTTCCTTTTGAATGCATCTTTCTATCCATACCCTAGTCACTACCCAGCTCTTGCTCCAAAGTCAGAATTATTATTTTCCTATGGCTCTTAGGTGTCTGAGTGCTTCACAAATGCTGTGTTCATTTAAGGGCACACAGTGAATTGAGGACATGCTTTATCCTCCCAAACAAAAGGAGCTGAGGTGCACTGAAGTCCAAAGCAGTATTTCTGAGAGTTCAATCTGAGACATTTTCATTTGTCAGAACCATAATCATGCCTTATGTGTGGTACAAGGACACATTGTCAGTAAGAGCATCTTTCAAGTCTCAAAACCAGTCTAAGCTTCTGGGTCAGGCCATTGTTGTCCAATGTTCTTGGGAGAAGCGACTGTTTGTGGACAGCAGATTCTAAGTGCTCGATCCCACCCCACACAGGGCTCCATGCAGAGACCAAGAGTGCTTGTTTTCCAGGGCAGCCCTGGCCTGCATTGCCCAGCAGGTCAGTTGCCTTCTTTCAGCCCCCATATCACTCACTATGCGTTGCCTTGTTCATGCAAAAGAAGAAAATACATCAACTATGCAGCATTTATTTTCTTGCACCACACCAATTCATGCCCAGAGCAGCAGGGAAGAAAACAAACTGAAGAAAATGGGGTAATTTCATGCTAGGACCACAAAATAGGGGGGTGCTGGTGGAGGTGATGGTTTGTGAAAGGAGAGTAGGGGAATAAAAGTGGCAAACCCCCTCAATTGCATCACTTTGTGCTTTCCAACACAGCCTTGTGCTTTCGTTGCCATTTCAATCCTGTAATTTATTACCACAAAAGGGAAAGCAGAACTACGCCCCCAGCACAGGAAACTCGGTTGTGTGGCATCACGGTGACACCCCAGTGAGTCATCATCCCAGCTGCTGCCACTGGGTTCCTCACAGACCTCTGTGACCCCTCGAGGTAGCAGAGGAACAGCCAGCAGAGCTCTTCCGCTTCCTCAGCCAGCCCAACACGGGGAGGGAGCGCTCTGCCCGCAGATTTGCAGAGGAAAGGTGGATTCAGGACTGTGGGAGCAGCTCAGGGCTCTGCAGGAAGCTGTGCTTTCATGGTCCTAAGCTTTTCCACCTATCCCCTGTAACCATGACCCCATATCTCCTGTTCTCTTCCTGTCCTGCCTGCTCCCTTCCTCTCCATTTTATTCTCTACCCATGTCAGGCCCAGCGGGTACCTCTCAGACTTTTCTAGGTTTCCTTGTCCCACAGTCCTTGCTCCTTTTTCATTTCTGCAGTCATGGGACAACCCCAATTGGGAACTCAGCCCCACCAGCCACTGGCTTGCTTCCCTCCCCAGTGGGGAGAAGAATAAAAGTGAGAAAATTAATGGGTTGAGATTTAGAGAATTTGATCAGGAAAGATCATGCACATGCACAAACAAAGCAAAACAAGGAATTAATTCACTACTCCCCATGGGTAGGCAGGTGTTCAACCATTCATAGGAAAGCAGGGCTCCATCCCACATAATGATTACTTGAGAAAACAAACACAATAACTCCAACAACATCCCCTCTTCCTTTTTCTTCCCCCAGATTTTATTGCTGAGCATGATACCATATGGTATGGAATATCATAGAATGCTTTGGGTTGGAAGAGATCTGAAAGATCATCTAGTTTCAACTCCTCTTCCACTAGACTGGGTTGCTCAACACCCCATACAGCCTGACCTTGAACACTGCCAGGAATGGGGCATCCACAGCTTCTCTGAGCAATTCCCTTGGGACAGCTGAAGTTGGCTCACCTNTTATTGCTGAGCATGATACCATATGGTATGGAATATCATAGAATGCTTTGGGTTGGAAGAGATCTGAAAGATCATCTAGTTTCAACTCCTCTTCCACTAGACTGGGTTGCTCAACACCCCATACAGCCTGACCTTGAACACTGCCAGGAATGGGGCATCCACAGCTTCTCTGAGCAATTCCCTTGGGACAGCTGAAGTTGGCTCACCTGGCTGCATTCCCTCTGTCTCTGTGCATCCTTGGCCTGCTTGTTGGTGGGGTGGGGTGAGAGGCTGGAAAAGTCTTGATGGTGTGCAAGCACTGCTCAGTAATAGCTAAAACATCCCTTTGTTAACAACATTTTTTGTGTCACAAATCCAAAACAGAGCACCATACAAGCAACTATGAAGAAAATGAACTCTACCCCAGGCCAAACCAGTACCCATCTATTTCTCTCACTAATGAGGGCTGCCAATGATATATCTTCTTCCAGATCTCCATTCCCACAACTTTTGGTCCTAATTAGTTGATTTCCCACCAAACAATTTTATTCTCTTTGTTGCCTAAGACAGGGGGATCACTCAGGTCAGGGCACAGACTAAAGTTTTCCTGTGCTCTGCTCAGGCCTCAGGTTGCAGGTGTGGATCTGAGCCTTGCCTGACTTGCTTGACTCACAGCAGCAGAGAGCTTTGGTTGCAAATAAGAAAAGAAGATACAGCACAGGCTGCCCCAAGCTTCAAGTTGGAGATACTTAGTCTAGGGTGAGGCAGCTGTTGGAAATCCACCTTGGTGGTCAGTGCTGCCTGTGAGGGTCCACTGCTCTGCCTCACCTCTTTCCTGAAACACTGCTTTTGCCTCAGAAGAGTTACTGCTTTTGTAAACGTGGAGTGCATCACTCATATCTTCTGCACCACTCTCACACCACTCTTCTTGCTTTCACAAAGAGCTTTGCTGTCCATTTTTGAGCAGAATCATACTAGATGTAAGCTTAAGTAGTCACTTCATCCACCACTGATACTCAGGCATCTTGAATCTAAAACGAGGCAGATTTATAATAGACAGTCTTTGCACATGGGTTGTTCCCAGCAGACATCAATGCATTACCTTCTGAACTTAGGGCTGTAATGTGGTGCAAAATAAGTCTGAGACAGGGAGGAAATTTATACCAGGGACTGACACAGAGATCCCTCCCAGCCCTCTTCTCCTACCAACTCTCCTCTCCCTTTGTCTTCCCTTCTTCCCTAATCTCCATCTCTCCTTATATGTCATGACACATTTTACTTATTCTACAAATCCCACCTCACTGAAACTAACTCTCTTAATAGGCAGCTTTAGATTAGGACATCAGTTATTATTTGCTAAATTACTGCAGGAGTGCCCACACAGAAAAGTACAAGCAAGAAGCTATCAATTGCAGAAGTCTGCCCACACAAAAAGTCACATAAAGTTTGATTGCACTAATATTAAATTATTGTGGTAGTTTGAAGTTTTATGAAGCCATATTTATAATAATGTCACTTTAGTACTCTGTACTTAAACACATTAGACCTGATTCCATACAGTAGGTAGTTTCTATTTGGGGGAAAATAACCTTCCTTCTCTGATGTGGCAAAAAGCTTTTTCATAGCAAAGCTGTTGCTACTAGTGAGTATGTATAAATGAAAAGGTAGTATCTAATAAAATATATATAGCTAGGTACCTTTTTTAGACTTTTGCAGTACATTGCTTACTGTAAAATAATGGGATGTAATTTAGTGTTTCTCATTTTAATACGACAGGGAAGAATTCAGATTCTTGTTTACAATTAATGTCCATCACTTGCAAGCTAGTTCACATGGCCAGTCAAATGATGTTACTAGTTCAAGGATGAAATATGAAGCTATCTGTTTGCAGATTGTTAATTACTAGAACAATGCTGAACCTCACATGCAGCTTCCGTTCCTAAGGTATTACCCAGAGGTCATATAATCTACTTGTATGGCAATGTAGGTATTTTTAGTGATTTACAACATACCAGGTATTATCTTGACCAAACTTGAGATTAACTCAATATGAACAGTTAATACAATAACAATTGGAACCAGCATTAGGTCACACAGCTGAATTGATTATAAAATGGAACAATTTTTTTAGGGCTGTTGCTGGCTGCACACTGTTGACTGCTAGTTTGGGAATTTATTTCATCTCTTCAGTTTTACTCTATTAGATTGGCAAAGTTCTCTTACCTGCAGATTTTCTAATGAATTTGGTATACATCTTGCTGAGTGAATAGGTTGCTGTTAAATATTTCAGTCTGGGATTTGACCCATTTTGCAAATTTATCACCTTCCAGCAAATTTTATCTCAATTTTATGTTTCCAAATAAGAAAACTTCACCACTCTTTTCGGCACAAATCAGTGAAAGCACCACTCTATGATCATTTTGTTCTATTCCTGTGCTGATTGCTCAGTGCCCATGAACTCTGGCAAATAGGCATGATTAGCTGAACAAGGCAGATTCATCATTAGCTCAGAATTTCTTTGATTCTGGCCATCTAGGTCAGAGAAAGTTTTACAAAATGAGGCTTTGTGGGTTAAGTTAATTTTTTTATTATAAAAAGAGAAGAAAGATTTAAAAGGAAAAAGGTGTTACTGACATAAACAAAGGTAGAAAAGCCTGAGTGATGGACTTAGGGAGGAATAAAAGATGAGTGTGTTTGGCAAAGCACTCACACAGATCATCTCTGCTAAGAATGATGAGAGATTTCTGTAGAGCCAGCTCTGGGAGAATCCCTGCAGAGAATAGAGGCAAGTGGGGGCAGAAGTGTGTGAGGGAAGATCTAAAATAGATAAAAAAAGTGCAACATGCAAATGGCCTTGGGAATGCAACCTACTACAAATGATAGCAGCCCTGCTGCCGAGGCAAAGCTGCCACAGCCTGCGTTAAGCTGAGCAAGGGTTTAGGGAACAGTGACTTGGGAGGAGTGGGATGCAATCCTTTGTGTTTCCAGCCATCACTAGGGATGGCTTGGCTTTCTGCCTAGTCTTCAAAGCTGACTCTGTCTCCTGTGCTGCAATCCATGTTTCCAAGCTGGATACTACTTTTTTTAGGATGTTTGCTCTATATCCAGTTATTGCCCACATGCAGTTCTCCTCAATTTTTAAAATATTAGCAGACCAGAGTTTAGGACTTATCTTACAAGGGACTAAGCTTGAATATGAGCTAGTTGATTGAAAACTGTCAGATGAGAGCTTAAAACATATATGGAACACTTATGAGTGGTTTAAAAGACAGAACTATATTTTCCAGTTCCTTTTTTAACCTCTAGCCCTATTTTTCTATTTCATCCCACCAGTTTTAAAACTAGTGAAACAGAGACTACAAAGAAGGTATAGCAGGTCCCAAATTAACACTTAGTGGCAAAATCAAATGCAAGCACTTTCCTCATTTTGAATGGTTTAGGAAATGGTCTAGAGATAGGAATATGGTGCAGAAACATCCACCCAAGTTCAGATTGGTTCAGATGCTACTTGCAAGTTGAGTTACTGCCAGCAAATGTCTGCTCTCAGTCTGCAGAGGAGACCTCCTTGTGATGTTACCTTACCTATGGTTGCCTATTTCCCTTTCCCAGGCGTTGCCGTGGCAAGGGACCTACTGTCTCCCGGTCTGGTGATACTCCAGCTGCTAAGGAGATGTCCTTGTTTTCAGCAGGCTGAGGACACACAGCAGTGACTTTAAACGATGTGGCTCTGCAGGCCACCCTGCAAACAGAGCCCAAGGCTCCATGTGTTGCTGTGGTGACCAGGGACTGCTTGAGCAGCAAGGTTCGGCCAAGTGTCCTGATTGTCACCCTTTGTGGAGGGGCAGGGACTCACTGCTGTGGTGACACACACGCTGGCCTGCTGGAGACTTGGGCTCAGGTACCTGCTAGGCACCAGTCACTTCCTGGGCAGGATTTGCAGCCTGTGCCAAGCACGGGCAGCTGATGAGCCCAGCCTAAACCAGCCGTGAGAGCCCCACACAATGCTCCGGCTGCTGGGAATCACTTAAGGTCCCTTCTGGCTGCTCCACAGGAGCGGGCTGGAAAAGGGGATTTATTGTTATTGTTGATATGATTATTCGAGCGAACAGGCTGGAGTGAGGTCCCCACTCACTGCTTTTATTGTCCTTCACAAGGAAGTCAGCCATGGAGCCGGTTCCTTCCTGCCCAGCCAAAACTTCCCTGTGCCCACAGGAGCGGAGCAGCCCCTGGGCCGGGTCCTGCGGCCGTCTGATTGCTGCTCCAGCCCGGCACCTGCGGCTCACTGGCCCGGGCACCCGACTGCCTGGCCCGGGGAATGGGACAGGGCATTTCCATGTGGGCAGGTGGCGAGGACTGGAGGGAGCTGGCCTCTGCTCAGCAGCTCCCAGTGCTGCCACCTGGGATAAAACACGGAGAAGGGAATGTCTTACGACTGGATGCTGGCTGCACGCAGCTTTGTGAATGAAACATTGGCAGCTGAACCGTCAAAAACAATTGGCAAATTCAGGTTTAAACTTTATTAGTGGCCTCTGTCTTGTTAATCAAATGAAACACCCCAATCTCCCTCTGATCCTCAAATACAGAATGTTTGATATTCATGTGGAGAGGGAAAATTTACACCTTTAAACCTCCCCATCCCCTGGCTGTTTATATTGTGTCAGCCACACGGTTCGCTGTTTTTTTCTTTCTGGGTCAATATGAACATCTTTAGTATTTTTATGATTGGTCTCTACAAAAATTATCATGAAAACAAATGCCAGAAAAGAATGGTCATTTAAATCAAGGGATAATTCTAGAAGGACAAATGGGTAGGAGGGTCCCAGGGTAAACCTACCTTGGAAATGAAAGTTTTCCTGGCATCAGGACTACGGCAATGATTTATGGCAAAATTGTTGTTTTTCCTTTGTCCAGCCAGTCTCCCTTTCCTAACTGAAAAGTTGTCTCATTTTTTGGCTTGCATTTGGCTGTAGATTTTAAATATTGTGTAGCAATTACAGATCATGCTCATTATGCCCACAGCAAACTAAGCAGAAGAAGAGCTTTCAATCAAATCCATCAAATTCTGGCTGTCTTATGCAGCTCCCTTGCTTTGTTTTGGGCTTTTTTTTCCCAGTTAAAACACCCTGAGTGTTTTGCAGTGATGCTATTAGGGAACTGCCTGCCTGCATATAAACAGCATTGTCACATTATTTCCATATGTCCAAGTGATTAACTCAGCTTCTGCCCGTCTTCATTTTGTCTTTTTTTAGATAACTAACAGAGTTTCTTAAGTGTATACTCAGGTCAATGAGCTCAAGAACTAATGCTCAAAGAGGAGGACTTACTTGGAAATAAAAAGAAGACCTCAATAAGGATTTATGACCCTCTGTCTGGTGAGGCTGAAGGCTGATCTGAGGCAATACTGACAGGGATGCTATTATCATATGCCAAATATTTAATTTTTTGCTGGAACAAGTTTGGTAGTGACAGTTGACTTCCCCCAGGGCAAGTGGCCTGTGGCCTCTTATGGATGTTATCTTCACTGTCAGCCCTGTTGGATGTCTTGAAGGACAAGCTGAGACCTAATTGGGAGCTGGGTAGCAAAGGGCTTATGCATAGGGATGAGCCCTGGGCTGTGGGTAGGTGGGATAAGGAAACCTGGTGTTATGAGTTCCAGGCTGTATCTGTTATGGGGTAATTAGAAGATTTCAATCTTCAGGGGTGCACAAACTCTGTTATCCAAACAGTCATTGCCTGAATTATTCACAATCCATTTAAAAAGATAAGGAAATTAAATATAAGATATATGCACATAAATCATTGTGAGATCTTCCCAGTACCTGCTGGGGTCAAGAATGAGACCCAGCTTCCACTACGATCTCCTTTCCTCACCCCTTTCTAACTTAGAAAATAAAATGAAAAGAGAAACATCAATTTTGGAGCAAATATATTTGGGTTGGTCTCTCTGCAAGATTAGTATTATGGAGGAGATTGACTATCACCTTTATGCCTTCACCCATAGGTGTTTTTGTTTGCTTTTTTTTCCTTTAAAAAGAAAATTAACAAAGAAATTAAATACAAAATGTTCAAGTGGACAAGTTCCAGGATATGTCAAAGAGGAGTTTCTAATCACCACATTGTGCAACACTAGAGTTAATATAAAGTTATATAAAATATTTTCTCTAGTTTAACTCATACCTTGCAGACTATCCAGGGACCAGGTTTCCAAAGTCAGTAATATCTCAGTTGAAAAGAGAACAGAAAATGCAGAATGGCAACTATTCTGGAAAAAAATCCGGCCTCTTTTCAATGCAGTGCTATTCCATAAATACAGTGCCTGCTTGGATGATATTAGAGGATGCAAGGTCACAGACCAAATGAACTTCAAAAATATACTGTGCAATAATCTCCTCACGTAAAATGCACGTGTCTAACAAGTGTCTTGTGACTATTAAGAAATTGGTAAATTAAAATTAGAGAAAAAACTGTAATTGGTGCTATAGAAGAGATTCTAGCATCAAAGAAGGCTCAGGATCTGGAGTTTGGCTCAGATCCTAAAGACAGTCCAAAAAGCTCTGTGGATGGCTCAGTAAATTCCTAGGCATCAGCAATATTTGTAGGCAACAAGACTGGTGGATTCAATATATGTACATATTTTATGATATGGAAATATTGCATAATCATTTTACATGGCTTGATCTGCATGGCTGTGATATGATACTTTCATGGATGGCTAAATGGGTGCACCTTTTTTGACCCAGTGAAATAGTGAAGGTGTTCACTGGTGTTTGGATTAGCTCTTACAAATACTGTATCCCCTCAACTATAATTTATGTTAACAGCTGATGTGAACACTGAGTACTTGGACCTGCACTGATGAGGTCGATATTACCAGGTGCTCTGCAATCCTATGAGGTGCTGAGAGATTTCTAGTGAAGTCAGTGAGAGGGAGACTGTCAGCCTCTGGCTGGCTTGAGGCTTTGCAGAACACAAATTAGGTCCTATCTACTTCTCTGCACTTTAGCTGGAAATGCTCACTCTTTCATGCTGGCTAGTTATTGCTCTGCTTTATTACAGCTTATGAGAAACTAACAGAGTAATAAGAGTCAGGTTTTTTTATAATCATATTGGAGTAGTGATTTAACAGGACATCATGTTTTTCTGGGGAGATTTTACAAAGCTTGTTTTAGTAATTTGGAATGAAAACACACAAAGCAGTGCAGTCCCATTACCCAGTTAAAGATCATTGGGACAAATACACAACGTCATATGTAATAGAGTTGGACGGCTTATTTATTTGGAATAAAATACTGAAGAATTGCTCCAATTAGACTGATGTTTGTCCAGACCATCTTTGTGGGACCTGAAAAGCAATTACTGTGCTCTTCTTGCTGTTCTTTTCCAGATTTTTCTTGCTCTCCTCACACTTGCTTAATCTCTTGGTTTGCTTGGTTCATGGCTACTGCAAGCCATGCAATTTAAGAAAAGATCTACAACTTGGGCTGTTGTGGTTTTGCTATGCACATGTATTCAAACAAAAAAGGAAAAAAGGGCAGTATTTGAAGATAGACAGAGTCTGCTGACATCACCATAGAGGTCTTACAGAGGACCTGGAAACCTGTCAAATGAGGCATGGGAAACAGGAGGACGCACACTTTTTTTCTCCACTCCTCATTCACACAGAAAACATCAGGGTTTGAGCTCTCTCTGTCTAGAAATCTCCTGGACATTAACGTTCTGTGCAAGACCACACAGAAAAAGATGGCATGCTCTTGAATCTTAAGAAGATAACAGTCCATGGAGCTGCTGTCCTGCTGGGAGCCTGTCTAGTCCTTAGTGTGCAGACCTGGTTCTTGGTGCCCCTCCCACATTCTTCCTGTCTGCAGCACTTGCTTCTGCTGCTGGTTTCCTGGCATGCAGTTGTACTGCAGCTGCAGTGGAAGTCCTTGCTCTGTTTCCCAGTGTGGATTTCAGATTTCAGTCCTGCAGTAAAAGCCATCTCAGGACTTTTCTGGAAGTTGCTCAGGGACTGGTGGCGTTCATCAGGAGAGGATGTAAGCCTGGGAGGTAGCCCCCAGGTGCTTTGTCCCTCAGGATCTGCCCATTCCAATGTAAATCATACCAGGGTTTAGGTTTAATTTTGCTCTCTTCACATAAATTTTACTTAAATTTAAGGCTTACAGCTAACTGCCTCATTCTGCTTTGCAGCATATAGGATGAACATAACGTGTTCTCTAAAACATTGAATGATGTTCAGGAGGGTTGCAAAGACTCATGACCTGTTCAAATAATAACTGTAAACCTCCTGAGAGCCCTGGCAATATTTCAATCAGTCATCATTCCTCAGGCTAGTGAAAAAACCCTGTATCACCCTATGTCTGCACATGGAGCACTAGAATGATTCATCATGCTTCCCTTTTTTTTTTCAGAAGCTGCCTGCACAGTCGTGTGGGCCTCATATGTCCTTTTGCAGAACTGAATTGGGCATCTTTTCAGAGTGACAGAGAAAAATGTTCACACCATAATCACAAGATGGAAGGAGCTTTGGGTTTTTTTTTTTTTTGCAGGCATTTGGATATATGCATTTGTTTGCTACAAGCTATTTCCAGCTCCATTGGTGGATATAGTAGTCAGAAAAGGGTTAATAACTTCTCTGCAGTTGCTAGGTAATGCTGTCTTATCATTGGGACCACTTACTAGTTAGTGACAGTCTTTCTGATGATGTAATGTTTAAATAGTCATTGTGGAGTGCATTGAATTGCATTTTTATTTTTCTTGTTTCCTTTAGAAAGCTAGGAAATGAAACATAAAATGATATTATGGCTACATGGATAAATCAACCAAAAGCCAGAAAATACAGGAGCTGAACATTAGTCCAAGGAGACATCTTCATCTCTGAGACAGTGAGCTTTTTTTTAATGTATTGTATTACAGCTTCTGTTAAAAAGTATTGTTTCTTCATAGTTCTTGGACCAAAGTGGGTTGGAATGATGAATCCAAATGATGGGTCACTTCAATACTAAACATGGAAATATCAAACAGGCTTTATTACAGTTAAACAATTATTTGTGTGCTTTTCTTATTTTTGTTTAATTCAGCAATTAGAGTCCCTCTTATAAAACAACAAGCACTGATTGCTTTTGGACACAGTCCAAACCCCTCAAACCCACATCCAGACCAAGGTGCAGCCAGAACTCACGCAGTCAGGTCAGTTCAGAGGTGCATTCTTTGGGTATCAGATCTGAAGAAATTGCTAATTTCTTTCTGGGTAACAGGAAAACGCATTAAAGTGAATACAAGTATGCATAAACATTTCATTCTCATTTCTATTCATTTCACTCAATCAGAGGGTCCAACTCCATGTCCCTCCTTTCCTAGACTGGGAAGTACTCCAGGAAGGAGCGGAGTCTCGGTGGGGTTTTACACCCTTAAAACCCTCAGGGCTTGAGAGTCCTTGACCCTGGCTGTGGCAGACCCCACCTGTGCTTGCTCTCAGCCTCCTGGGACCCCTTCCTCCCTTCCCTGCCATTCCCCTGCTCCCTGTGGACCACGGCTGCTTTGCTGATGCCTTTCACAAGGCAACACAACCCCAACCAAGGCTGCTTTAAAGTGAGCACAGTGCAGGCTCAGCAAGTAGTCCCAGACCAGCATTCAAATTCTTCTTTCACATGCCTTTTCTTTTTCTCCATGAAAAAGAAATAGTATTGGGAGTCTGGGGACTTGGGGCAATTGCAGTGTCTGACTATTTTTTCATGCAAGCAAGGCAAATCCACTTTGGGTGCTATTCCTGAGGCAGGACCTTACACTAGATAAGATAGCAGTCACATCATGGAGAAGCTGGTATTTACCAAACAATGGAGAGAGAAAGGTACAGTTAAACACCAGGCTCTTTTTTTCATCTCTTTGCATGATCATTTGTGAACCTTTTGGTGACTAGGAGAAACTGCATGCTCACTCAAACTGATATGAATGTGCTGAACTCAGCCCAGATGCTGCTGAGAGGGGCTGCCTTAGCCAGCAACAGTGGCAACCCAGCATCTTTGTACTTCCCATTTGTCAAATTAAAAGGCCCTATTTCAGGCTTTCCCTCATGTATACTCCTACAGTGGACACATGAAAGGAGACCAATTGCTCCCTGACTGAGATATGTGTGGGACTCAGTGTCAGGAGAGAACAAGAAATCTGCAGGCTTCAGCACCCAGCTTTTGTATGCTGCTGACAAAACTAGCAGGAATAAAATATGCATGCTGGAAAGAAAAGGGAAATAATTGTTTCCTTACATGAGCCTTTCTCTGGGATCTAGGACATGCAGTCTTAATAATGGTGGACACTACACAGAAAACAATACACAGGGTGAGATCATTCTTGTAGTCAGGTTCAGTACAGGAATTATTTAACAGGACTGCAGAGTACAGAGATTGTTTGCAGGGCAAGTCTCTCCTATGACAGGTCATTCAAATGCTCGTGGCAAGTGCAGTTACTGCTGATATGACAAAGTGGTAGCAGGAAAATAACTGACTGCAGACTGTGAACCACTTTAGATAGAAAGATTTTATTATGCTGAGTTTTAGCCCATATGTAGGTAGCTATAATAAGTAGGATGAAGTATCACCATAGCTGGGAATGGCATTACTAGTCACATTTTATTGCATTTGATTAGATAGGAGATTTCATCCCACTCACTTGTTTGTCTCATCTCAGAAAATATAATCCTCTATTACAAATACCTGATACAAAGCATCATCCCAGCTGAAGGAGCAGAACTGTTTTGAAGTTGTCCTGTTTTGCACTTGTGCTTCTCCCCACACAGAGCAGGTGGTAGGTAGCTGCCTCTTGCAATGCTGAACGTTTGCATGGAGGGCTGACAGACGTGTTTGTGAGGTGAAGTCTGGTGTACTGATTTGCTCATTTCTGAATCCTTCATTAACAGTGGTGCCATGTCTATGCATGAGAAGCATTTGAGAGAGTTACAGAAACATTAAAGGCTTTAAGAGAAGAAGGTTTAGCTCCACAAATCAAGACCATCAGAGATAATACCAGCTGATGATTTTCTCTCACTGTTCCCCACTTAAGTAATAAAATCACAACAGAGAGTGAAAGGGGATGGTAAGTTATTGCACTACATTACTAGTGAAACTGGGCTATCATGTTGGTACTCTTTGCAAATACTTTTCAGTTTAAGGGTCAGTGCTCTCTGCAGTCATCAGTTACACCAATGTACACTTATAACCATGCTGTCTGAGCTTCCTGCCTGTGATGCCAGCAATTCTTGCTGCCCTGCATTCCAGAGAAACAACACAGCATGCCAGCAGTCCTCCTGTCCTCTTCCAAGTCTAAACCTTGTCAAACTGTGGCCCAGAATTATTTATCTGGCCTGTAATGCATCTAATTGCAGATAACTACAGCCACCTGAATCAGTACCTGGTGTAGTTCTGGTAGTGCTGCTCAGAGTGAGCAGTGTTTCCTCTTCAATTTCCTTTGGCTTGGGAGAGGCAGAATATTGTCCTCAATCACTGGCTTTGTTGCAGCAGACATGGACTTTGCTTAGCTAACATGAGAAATACACAGATCAAACCAAATAGTGGAATAAACATATATTTCCAGTCTCTATTTTTCTAAGTGTATCTGACCCTAGATCAGGGTTTGTCCAAAATGTCTCCCAACACTTTGTGGCCTCTGCATGGATTCACAAATCTTCCCCCTTCTTGCAATCATTTTCTTTGACTATGGCTTATTCTGCAAGTGACAAGATTTTAGCTAATATAAAAGCCTTCTCCAAAGTTTTCTTTTTGTCCCTACTTGCACCTTGTCAGTTAATGATTTCTAGCAACAACATCTGGCTTCTGTGTTCAGCTGCTTCCAGTTTCCAACCTCTGCTGTGACCAAAATATCTGTCTGGCTTTACCTCCCAGGCAGCCCTTGAAGGGCCCCCAGCACCCTTGTGGGACATATGCCCCTACACACATCTGTGAGTCAGAGATACCTGTGGTTCTGGGCAGAAAGGGGAGACTGAGGGCCCTGTGGGGAGCTCTGCTCCATCTGCCTTCACCTTGCACCATCCAGGCCTAATCCTAGACTGAGAATGTCTGTTTTGTCCTCCACCCAAGCTCTCTCAGGGTAGCTTTGTCTGCAGGATTGGGCTCCTGACAAGCTATTTCCATTCTGTGCATATGCTGTGTCATTCTCATCAAATGCTGCAGAGGTTTGCTCATGCCTGTCCCCTCCTCAATAATACTGCAATTTGGGAAGCAGATTTCATTTTGCTGATTTTTTCTGACTATTTATTATGCTGGGTTTCTAAGGCACTTGTACTTGGCTCGGTGATTCCTCAAAGAGGGAATGGTGCCTATTGTGGTTAACCCTGTTCAATGTTGAATGAATAATTAAATAGCATGTTGTCTGTAGCTCAGCTTTGTCAGTTTGGTCAGTCGATTGCTGGTTTTCTGCTTCTATCAAACAAAAACCTTTCTGTGAAGCTTGCTTAAAATTCAGCATTTGCTAATTAGCATTGTTTCGAATGTGATTCTAAGTCCCACTTCTTCAGGCAATTCAAGAGAGCAATGTAGAACTTCAGTGTCTCTATGGAGACCATCTATAATTTCAAAGGCAGAAACAACAGTTTAATGCCTTGTAATACTTAAAAAAATCACCAGTAGCTCTTTCCAAAATACCCCCAAAATACCAAAAAAGAAAGGATGGGGCCCTGCTCATATACAAAACCAATTTGTTGAAGATCACTGAATTGTCAGAGATGATTCAGTGAAACTAGTTGAGGGCTAAGTTAAAGCACCAAGATTAGTCGTCTCAGGGGTGTAAATTAAATACGGAATAAATATTTAAAATGCAAAAGATCAAATGGTTAGGCACATGTGCCAGCTGTAGGAAGGTAAAACCTTTTTGTTAGATTTATGTACAGAAACACCAAGAAATAAATTCAACAGCCCTGCTAACCATCTGGCTCACAGGACCATAAGCCACAACAGATCTTGATTTCCGAGGCAGAGGTGAAGAGGGTTAGATCACCCCCCCTGGGCATCTTGCCTCCAGCAATGCCTTACATCCAACACCTCAGAGAAAAGCAGCTCTGGGGTGACACAAAGGCAGGGTCTCCCGTGCAGAACCAGTGACCACGCAGGCAGGCTCTCCTGGATGAGCAATGCAAGATTTGTGCACAAAGCTGTGCCTCCTCCTGTACAGAATATTACAGCTGGTCAAAACCCAGGGCTGAAAGTGGTGGTGCTCAGGCTGCCAGGGAGAGGAGAGCTGGCAGCCTGCAGCAGGGCACCGGGATAAATGCAGCTCCTCAGGCTTGCAGAGAGGCCACTGATTCCTAGGAAACTCTCAGATCACTGACAGAGAACAGTTCTGGGTATGATGTGGGGAAAATAAGCAGAGCAAAAGCCATGTTCCCTACAACTGAGGAGCAAAATAAGGGCTAAGCAGGTAGGGCAGGAGAAAAGGTACCAGCAGCTGTGAAAGAGACCTGTGCTTAGTACTGGGCAGCTTCTGGGAGCTTCCTCATCTGATGGCATCTCAGGACAGCAGGAAGGCTGGGAAAGGGAAACTAGGAAAGGAGGAAGAGACTGAAGAGAGGCTGGGTGGGGAGCGAAGCCCTTCTCAAATTTGGTGGAGACACCAGATATGAGGAGGGAGAAACCCTGTCCCACAGTCAATGGAGAAACACAGCGCCTTGAAAGGCCCAGCTCTGTGTCAGGCAGACTTTGGGCAAAAATACTTTGTGCCCTGAATTTTACAGGTCAAACAGAACACAATGAGTTCAAATCTCACCACTTCATCTTCTCTCAACCTGTGAGAAGACATAGGAAGAAAGGTATGCTACTCTGCCTGAAAAGAGCCAGCAGAAGTTAAAGAAAACATCTAAAACTGAGGCCTTTATTGCTTATAGGACCATACCTTTTTCAAGGTTTCCTTGAAAATGTCTGCTCTCCTGGTGTGAAATATCCTAAAATAAATAATGCTATCTTCTCCAATGGTGCATTATAATCAGAGTAGGAGTTTTTAAAAAACCAAGCGGAAATGTGTGGTGTAATTTCTAGCTGAGCTGATCAGAGACCAGTTTTCTTACATCCTTAGAGGTATTTTAATATAGAAGGATTTCTTATTGTACCTTGTTAGATCACAGGAAAGATTTACTACAAAATTGTAAAGGAATACATTTTACCATATTCATTGTCTTATTTCCGTTGCCCCTTTGGCAATAATGTTCATTAGTATCTATAAAAATAGACATTTAATGAGATGTTTACTTCATTTAATTAAAGTCTAATATTTTTTGCCTGGAGTACAGTATCTGCTTAGTCTTTTTTTCTATATTAGATACAAGTTAACTACATAACTTGATATTAACCGTGAACATGGATTTTGTTCTTTCATACAAATAATTGTGGTTTTTTCCTTATTATTCCTTATTACTTCCTTATTATTCCTTTTTTCCTTATTATCACTGTTCCAGCTGCTGCCAACTCAATACACTTCATGTTTCATATGCAGCAGTATTTTTCTAGAAGACACAAATGCTTTTTGCATACCAGCTCTAGTTTTTAGGTAGCTTATTAGGCATTTCTTCTCTTGCAACACCTTCATTTGGTGCACTAAGGTATAAGCAGCTGTAGGATGAAAGGAATCTTTTGGTAAGGGCAGATTTCACAAGTCCTACTTGGCATATAGAATCACAGAATCATAGACTGGCTTAGGTTTCAAGAGACCTAAAATCATCTTGATCTCTGTGCTGTGGACAGGAAGACCTTTCACTAGACCAGGTTGCTCAAGAGCCCCATCCAGCTTGGTGGCCCATTCCACTGCTGTCTGTGCCAGCTTGATGCTCAGCTCTCTCATTTTAGTTTCCTCTTTCCCCTTTATCTTTTTTCTGTCCCAATGCTACTCTTGCTATATGTGACTAGTGATCAGAGCCTTCAGCATCCATGTTGGAATACTTTCCTCATGGAAGCCGCTGGTTCACCTGGTCCAGCACACTGCAGCTGTCCAGTGTCTGCACGAGCACACAAAGGGTGCAGTTCTGCAAGCAGATGTCTGCTCCAGCAAAGGTTCAACCACTGGTCCATGCTGCAAACCACAGGTTTGAGTCTTGCATCACAGCTGTGAGCTGAAGAAGGTGAATAGCTGGAAGCCCCACATCCACAGAGCAAGCAGTGTACAAGGGCAGAGCTGGTCATGCCAAGCCAAACAGCAGCAGAGCTGCATCAAGCCAGATAGATGTATTTTGCCCAGAGTCTTACCCCCAGATATCATCCTTTTTAATCAGCCAACATTTAGCCTGAACTTATGCCTCATCAACACAGCCATATTTCTGTTGAACTTTTTTTCTTTTCTGGTGGATCCGCATTACTTACTAGGAAAATAAAATAAAATAAATATTCCATTAGAAATGCTACTTCCTTTCAACCCCAACTCCAGTGAGAGAATGCTTCATGTATCCACACAACTGGAATCAGCTGGACTTAGTACCACTAAGGTATCCTGCCTGGAGCCAGAGGCCCCACCTTCTAACCAGATGTATAACCATTTTGAAAACAAAAAAAAATTAGGATCCCCCCTCATTCCACTTTCTTTCTGTTTGCTGGCAAAAATAGATACATGACTTATCTCAAGAGTCTGTGCAATGCCTTCTGACCCACTGGATTGTACTTCAGATTTCTGCTTCAGACCTCTCTTTTAGTATCATATCTCTTCCACTTCAGACTAGGTCAGCTATTATTGTGTTAAGAATATCAGAAGTGTTTTTAAAACTGTAGTGAATTAAAACCTACCATTTCCTATGTGTCTCTTCTTCCTTTCCAATGACACTGTTTGGGCAATATATCATAAAAATACCTCACTAGTGAGATGTATGGCATTAATCTATCATGTGAGCACTATCTTCTTGGTGATATATTAGAACAATGCATCATGAAAACATCATTGATGCAGATATATTACTCAGCTACTGACTGGCTAGCAGCTATATATATATATATATATATAGGAATTAGATGAGTTTAATGTATTAAATCAAAAGTGCATGGATTTGAATCTAAAATAATAATATCCAAATGCTCTTAAGAATGGTGTTAGGTCATATATTAATAGCTATAATGAGAGACAGCACAAGACATTTCAATTAAAAAAACCACAAATGCTGTTTTAATGAAGTGGTGGAAGCTGCCCTTCTGCCACCCACATTGTTTTCCTGTTTCAGAATGGGCCAGAAAGGAAAGTAAAAGTAGGAATGAAAAGATATAGGGCAATAGTCCAAAGGCATCGCTGCCTCCCACAGCTTTGATGGAAAATAGGAAAAACAAGAAAAGCAAATTAAAGCATTTAAATGGAGAAAAGCAGTACATTTCTTCTAGGATTTGCTGACAGCTTCGGGTCTTTCTCATATGCCTGACTTTGAAGGTTAAACAGGGTCCCTGATCTTTATTAAACTGAAGGGAGGTGGATCATGTGTGTGGGCACCAATAAAAAGAATAAAGGGAAACATGATGTATGTGATTCATTAGTGTCTAGCAAATTATGTGATTTTGTCCTGAAGTATTTGTTGAATTCCCAGTCTTTCTCTAGAATGATTTCTTTTGCCCAAATGAAAATATGGGGTCACATCTGTTGGGGGAAAACTGTATTGTCAGAGCCCTTTCCAGACTATTTCCACTTGTGCCAGAACATGATGAACCTGCTGTTTCTCGATGCTGTTTGTTCTTCCTGGCCCCTCATCTTTTGGGAGTATTCAGGAAACAGGGGGTTGGGAAAAGGCCATTGCATTATTCTGTAGGAGTCCTTTTTGCCTCCAAGTGCAAGACAAAGCTGTCTTACAAACCTCTGCCTGCTCTGGTTTTTGGTTTTGCAGGAATTCTCAGTGACCTGAAAGCTAACTTTTTTTAATCATCTGCTTTTCATTTTACGGGGTAAGGATATTCTACATGGTTAGTAATTTCATTTTATAACCCACCTTTGAAACATAGAAAAATTAACTACTTTTTCAGAAGCTTATTACAGCAAAGCATAACCACTCCTTCATCCAAACTCAAGAAGCATACAGTTGTCCAAGCTGGAATTGCAGTTAGTAAGCTCCCTCAGTGTCTTCCTAGAATTTAAACTATATTTACCATCCAGAACTTCCAACAGTCCTTCACATTTGTTAATCATTTTTAGTCAGTCTGATTTCTTGTATTACCACTTTACTAGCATAACCAAATTTTCACTGACCACTATCATAGCACAATAGATTCATCTCAGTAATATAAAAAGTCATAGAATAACTTGGGTTGGAAAAGATGTCTAAGATCATCAAGTCCAACCATTAACTCAGTTCTACCAAGTCCATCATTAAACTATGTCCCTAGGTGCCACATCTAGGTATCATTTAAATAACTGCAGGGATGGTAACTCCATCACTTCTCTGGGCAGCCTGTTCCAATGCTCAATAGGCCTTCTGGTGAGGAAATTATGTGGACAGGATTTGGAAAGGATAATCCAAACTCCAGAGTAATCTCTACAGTGCAGATGTACCATGATATGCAGAATGAGAAAGCTACATAACAAATATTAGACTGAAATCTTGAGACATTGTGGCTCAGTGATGAAACCACAAATTATTCATCTCAGTTAACAGAAGGAAAGAGACAGAGGAGCGAGGAGCAGCAGGTTCAGCACCATGAGGAAACCACTTGGTAGCATTTTGTAATGGTGGGGGAGGAAGAGAGTGTGTTTCCAATGCCTGAGGCATCATTTTCCACACAAAGACCTTTCCCAGTGCACCGCCTCGAGTACATCCTGCACTCCACCAAGGCACTCCACATTGCCAGGCACTGGGTCATCATATGCCCTACAACTTGTAATAATTAATTTCCCTTTCCATGGAAAGACCATGTTACACCAGTGAATATCATTGACACAGTGAGGTGGCAGCAAATATCCTGGTTCTGCTGTTAATAATGCAATACAGGACCCAGAAAATAAAGTGCCTTGTAGTTTAAAGGTCTGGGAACATGATGTGGATGTAAAAAATTGGTAGTACAAACTCATTTGTTCTTTTGCAGTTTGGGCCATATTTTTTCTGTGGCTTTCGGCAAATCCCTCAGGTTTTCTGAGCCCAGTCTGTAAAATTGGGCTTGCAGTCTTTTGTCACGTCCCACATAAGGGACCATTAAAGATTGATTCATTTGTGCTTGAAAATTGCTGTGAAGATGAAAACTGCAGTATAAATTCTGCCTATTGTTCCAGTGGCCTCCTGATTTCAAAGGCTGCCAGGGTTAAAGTGGTACTAGACTGACTTAAGTGGAAATCAAGACACAGTGTGGCTGATGCAGGAGTCAGACAGAACATGTTCAACCAGCAGCAGCCTGAGAAGAAGTGGTACAGAGAGATGATACATAAAGCTCTTCAATACTATAAAGTCACACATAAAATAAATCTCATTACTGCCTTTTGCACTCTCTGGCCACTGTTCCTACAACTCTATTGGGCTCTGGCAGTAGTGAGAAACATATTAATGAAACAGAACAGTATCTGGGAAGGACAAAGTGTCAGGTTGTATGATGAGATACACAGACATCCTTTGGAGTTTACCAAGAGTGAGACAGTAATATGCACGCTCAGAAGAAAACCTTGCCTTTGCAAGCAGATAGTGAAACATCAGAGGGGCAAAGAGGTGGGAAGACAAGCTCACACTGTGACACACAGTGACTCTGTCAGAGTGCATGAAAGGAGCTGGCAAACGCTTCATCAGTGCCTTTCATAAAACCTGTCAAGGTAAGAAAAGAGGTGAATACCAAAGCAATGGATACCAGTGTGCTTGCCTTGATAAGAGTCGGAGCACAAACCCATGACTCCACCCCACAAGGGCACAGTTGCTTGTTGCTGCAGACAGAAAAGGTCCAGAGACTTTCATTCAGATTTTCTGGCTAAGAAATGAAACAGCAAAATTAACAGGGTTAATTAATAACCTTAGAAATCCGTCATTAATTAAAAACCAGTACTGGCTCATTGAAGTCCAAGGATATTGGCACACACAGTGTGGATGATGGTGCTTGAGACAGAGCCCTAATCACCTAATTGAGCACACTGTTGATCTGTGCAGCCTCCGTGGCACAGGAATGGGCCTGTAATGGGAATGCCTCCCTCTGGTGTGTTTGCCCCTGCTGCCTGTGAGAGACCTGAAACCATCGGGAAACCTGGGGCAGCCTGAAAGCAGGAGCTGCACTTGGGAGCTGACCAAACCCCAGAGATATCTGTAGAAAGTGCTCCATGAGTAAAACAAAAGATGTTCTTTTGTTACAGTGTCGTTGCCATCACTCCTCTCCTCTCTGGCTGTGTCTGTCCGGGTGACCCGTGGTGGCAGGACCCATAGAGCCATACACACCTGGGATGGCAGCCTGGCCCCACAGCTCCGGGCAGGACAGCCTGCTCCAGCAGCCTGGGTCTCTGTCAACCCAGAGGCCTGGAATAAGATGGAAACAACACACAAACATGGGGAAAAATGCCATCCAAATGGTGAGAAACTGCAAATGATTCAGTAGGTTATCTGACTCAGCTGTTTCCTGCTGAGTGCTGGCTGCCGTGCGGTGACACAAGGTATGGGAACAGCTTTCCCAGCACGCAGGGAAACAAAGGCTTTCTGGTGTGCATGGGAGCAAAGCAGCCCAGGACAGTCCTGTAAGCTACCAAGATGCCACTATGCTTCCTGCAGTAGCCCTTTCCCTCCACACATTTCAAGGACTAACAATAATTTATTAAAACATTGCCCTTCTACCCTGCCTTTCAGTCACAGCATTTTATAAGCATTGCCAAACAAAGCTTCCCAATCCTTCTGGAAGGTGATTGCTATCCATGTTTTATGGCTGCACAAGCAAAGTCCTGGGGAGATGAAAGGCTGGCTGCTCCCAGCCTTGTCCAAATGGGCAAGGGAAGACACAGGGGCCATAAAACTTCCCCTTTCCTACCCCAGCTATCCTACCAGGAAAGAGAGCCCGGGCATTCTGGTGTATCTGCCTGTCTGTCTGTCACTGTGGCACACGGGAACTTTCCCAGAGGGATGGGATTGTGTGTTTCACCACACCCATGCCATGGGCAAAGGGCCCTACCACTAGGACAACCAGCACATGCCACCTGACAGATAATTTGCTTGCACCAGCAGGGAATTTTTTTGGTGGTGAGAATTTGCACCCAGGACTTTCAGGGCTGCCTTTGCCCCTGCCAGTGAGATGGTGTGACTTAGGGTTGGCTGAAATGTACAGTCTGTAAGTGAGCAGGCCAAGTTTTCATCATCTGAAAAAGGGAGATGATCAGGGTCAAGACATTGGAGTGACTGCTCATAACCAAGCTGTCTTATTAGATTGCTAGCTCCAATTTTGGACCCAGATGATGTAGCATATAAAAACTGACATAAATTTATGGTAGAAAAGTTGCCTTTGGGCTCTCTAGTGCCCATCATGAGCAGTGCACACAGTCATTTAATGTTTCCTCTGGGCATCCAGCACAAATGCTGCTTTTATGTAACATACCTACACACATGCACATATGTGCAGGAGGATTTGGGAATAGTTCCCCTGAATTCAGAGTGGAAAAATTAGTCTACCTGAATGCCATGTTGAATTTCATTGTGCTCATATCACCACACATCTGGCACAGCTGTGGCTCTCTCTGGCAGACTGACATCCTGTGCCTCCCACAACAGCTACATGGAAAGGCATTCTGTTTGTAATGCTGCCTTCTGCAGCCCTCTCCCTCCCCTAAGGGTCTTTAGATCATATAATCTATATAATTGTTTCAGTTGCTCCTTTTTTATCCAGCAGATAAATTATTATGAGCACTGACTTTGCCTTCCCCTGACCACAGCCTCCTCCATATAGTGAAGATAAAGATTTAGACAAGCCACTTATCTCAAAAACCATCTAGGAAAGCATTCACACTATTCTAAAAACTCCCTGCCCAACACTGCAGTGACAATTGCCTCAAAAAATCCCAAACTATAAAGAAAGTAAACAAATACAACATCACTGAGAATCAGAAGAAAGCAATAGTATTGCTTGCTATTCTGCAACCACTTCAAAATTCAAAACAAACCAACTAAAATTGCTTTCCTAATTCTCTTTTTATCCTTTTCCCTAGGCCTTTCCATAAGGTACCTAGTGGAAATTAAAGCAATAGTTTTATATAGATAAATCCATAGCATTGAAAAGAGTCTGATCTCTTTTCCCTAGATGCTCAAAGACTGCACAAGTCTATATGGTGTTTGAAAACCATGTGGGAAGGAGATCATTCTCTCTTAAATTCAATAGGCTTTTAGAATCACATTTATTCACTTCTATAGAGTTTTTCCATACGGGATTTCAGAGCCTTTTATGCAAGAAGGTGCCCCCTTTTCTCCTCTTCTCTCCTTCCTTTGTACTTGTTCTTTCATCAGCACAAAGCTGAAGTGAACAATAGTACACACTCAGCTTTACATCCTGCAACATCCAGGACTCTGAGGAACAAAGAAACAAATACCCTACCCAGGGACTAAAGACAGCAAATTCAGTGTGCTGGGTAACTTCAGCTACAGAGGAAAGTTCTGGTGCTGGTGGAAGAGGGTTCATTTTAGGAGCCAAAGACTGAAAGCTGGTTCTGATGTGGGCTGGCTATAAAATCCCAACTGAGTCACTCTGCCTCTCCAAGCTGCATTTTCTACAGCTGCAAAATGGGGTTTTGGCCCAGAAACCCAGGTAGTAGTTTTATAAGGCATTATAAAGGCCTGCAAGGAATAGAAACAAATAACTGTCTTTTCATGTGGGAGGGCAGGAGCAAAGACAAAAGAGAGGAGAGCAAATACATTGAGTGGGAGTGTGGGGATAGCAGTTGGGACAATTTATTAATTTGCTTTCCATCTCATTCTCATAAACAACCTACAGCGGAGTGAATCTGCTTGTTGATCACTCTCTGCCTGCTGAGTGTTTCCCTGCACTATGTCCTTGGTGCTGCTCCATGCTGCAGGCTGCCCCTTGCTGCCCTGCCTGCACCCAGCATCTCCAGCCTGTCAGGTGCTGAGCCCAAGCAGCTCCCTGCTTTGGTCCATGGGGACACATGGGGTGACTGTGACTCTGCACCCTTCGGTCACTGCATCATCCTGTTTGCCCTTGGTCTGGAAACCAGGCTGGGGAATCTCCCATCCTTCCCCAACTGACTTGTTACAGAAGGAGAAAGAAAACTGTTTCTCTCTCCCTAACTGAGATGTCCCTCAGAGATATCAGTGCGAAGCAGATGCCACCTGTGGGACCTGGAAAGCAGGGAGGGGGAGTGGGGCAGGTCAAAGCCCTGTGTGATGCTGTGTAAGGAAAGGCAAGATCTTGCATTTGTCCCCTTCTCACTGAATCTCTGGTAAATCATGTCCTTGCCTGCTGCTAAAATCACTGATTACATGCCGTTTGCCTGTTGCATTAAAGCTGCTTTCTTAATTAATATCATTTCAAAGGGAGGGCTTGGCACGAAGGAGACAAGCTGTTTTGAACTCCAGTAAACACATTTTGTATGTGGTCATCCTAAGCAACTCCTGCAGCCTTTCTACGGTGAGCAGGCAGAAAACACCACGAGTTAATCACCTGTGTTTTAACCACCTGATGCTGGTCAAAGCTTTGATCTATCAGGTTTAAGGCTGGGTGGAGGAGGGGAGGCAGAGTGCTCTGCCACGCTCCCCAGTACCACCAAAACTGTTAATCAGCCTGCTCTGCAGTCTGCTGCAGAGTTTGCTTTATTAAAGCTCCCTGCTGCCTGCACACGTTCACTGGCACAGACATCGAGAGACAAGCGAACGCTTCCCCGAGTGCAGAGCCCTCACTGCTGCATTGCAGAGTTTGCTGGCAGCAAGGGATGGGGGTAGGTAATAGCAGGTGGAGACTTGGGTCCTCCCTCAGCTCGCCTGCATCTGCAATCTCCTGGATTTCTGTAACAGGGCATACAAGGAGAGTAAAACATGCTTCTTGGGGTTCTCTATCCAATTCCTGAATATCTGGATAGCATTGCTTGTACTAGTCTCAAATGTAGTCTGTACTGCTTAATGTGGGTTTTGTTCACAGTTGCTCTAAAAACCTAAAAATTAATTTCCTTTGAGGTACTTGAAGCGGTAAGCATCATTTTATTTATTATTGTTATAAACTAACCTTGCCTCTGCCTAGAGGCCCTCTCTAAGGCTGAGGATGCCGTTGTGCTGTTGAAGTATTCAAATTAAATTCTGCTGCCTTTCAAGGACCTGGCATCCTGAGTATTAGAGGCTTTTTGGTTTTCCTATAGGTTGTCTCATATAGAAGGTTGAGCAGGATTAAGTCACTTTTGGAGGAAATTGTAGGTGATTCAGATAAT
>VZRH01006012.1:48694-121631 GCA_013397555.1 Urocynchramus pylzowi
TTTTGTGAAATAAGGATGGGACAGATTTCTTCTTCTTACATGTTTCCTGGTGATACAGTACTGCAGTCTCGGCCTTACTCAGCTTATGTCTAATTGCAGAGCATTTAGCAAAATAATTCAAATGCAAGTTTTAGATTGGAGTTAACCATCTGTCTAACTCAGCTTTGTTAGAAGATGTCATCTGAACAGAAAGATAGTTTAATAAGGAGAAATTAATCTTCAGGCCTATGTGAAGGTGGGCTTACATCAGTCTGAATCAAGAACTTGTGGCTTGGTAGAGTTTACAGAAAAGGAAATTTTCTTTTCACTGAAAATCCAGGCTATATCTGTGTAAGTGTGACATCTGTTGCAGCACTGCTTACTGACAGTCTTCTGGGACAAGCTGGCCAGAAGGACTGGATATTGTGAGAATTAAAGCTCAGTGTTCGCATGGCAGCTTAACTGCTGAGTGCACACGTTCTGAAGGAAAAACATGATTTACCTCAAAAGATCTACTGGGGCAGGATTTCTGGAGCTGTTGTAAAAATCTCTTGACTCCCACAGGAACTGGTGGGAGTCCTGGCTTCCAGGTGCTTCCAAAAGCAAAGTCTCACTGTCAAGATGAAGGCTGTGACAAAAGAAGACAGATATTATTTCATTACTATTTTAACCTTCCACATCAGAATTTTCATACAACTAAAACAAGGATGACACTTGACTACCTTTAAGGAATGGTAAGGGTTAACGTAATGTAATATTTCTGCAAGGAAGACATTGGTAAGTGACATAGTTGTTATGCTGTTAGTGGCTATTTTGGAGCAATTTTTCCTCATTGTTCAGATCCTACTTTAATTCACTTCTTCCAATGACCCTTTCAGTGTTAATCCACCACACAGAAGCGTTGCAGTTTTAATTAAAAAGGAAATCTCTATCTCTCTAAGCTTAGTCTGCCATCTGATCACGCAGTATGGTTTACAGACAGTATTATCTGTCTAGTTTGCATCATAAAACCATGACTTAAGCATGGCAGAAGACATTGGCAACCCTCAGCGAATAATGCTGCTCTAACCAAAACCAGCCATGTTTCAAGCAACTCTCGACTGTAAGAATGGAGATGTGTGTCCCACATGGTGCTGCAACACAAGGAGGGTTACAGGGGCACAGAGAGCTCAGTGGGATACCTCTTTAAAACAAAACCTGTGGACTGAGTTTGGAGCAGCTCCTGAAAATACATGCTCCAGCTTGACATCAAGATAGGAATTTGAGGCAGGATTTACTGGATTAAATTTTTTGGCTTCTGGTATAATGAAGGCTAGTGGTGCCTACTGACCTTTAAAACCTGTGATCTTAAATACAGGCAGTTGTTATGTCCCCTGTCGCTTGGAACTTCATTAAATAAATTGAATGGTAAGCTGCAAGGCTATGAACTGTCCTGAGGGCCTGCATGTGACAAAAATTCCCACTGGGCTGGGTAGCATCCCCAAATCCCATTCCAGCAGGTGATCAGCAGAAGTCCACGACTGGGCAAAAATCTCCTCTTAGTTGCTCTCCCATTTGGATCGAGGTAAAGCAGCTGTCCCAGGGCAGTACGGGCTCGAAGGAGAGCTGTAACACCAGCACTGCTGCTCAGCTCCCAGCTGCACCAGCACATCAAGGTAGCAAACATAATCTGGGAGTCCCTGAGTGACAACACAGCCATACAGAACTATTTTTCGCATTATTGGCAGATTTTAAAACATTGTGGGAGGAAAGCAGTGGGGGAAGGGAGAGAGAAACTGGATCTTGTATTTCTCATTAGCAGAGGAAGGAGGGAGGTACGAGATCTGTGTTACTCTGTAAGCTCTTTACCTCAGAGGAAGGTGAACCCCACCTGGCAGAAATTAAATGTTAATGTACCAAATTATGTCCAAAAGCAGATAAAGCTCAAGGGACAGCTTATGATACCCTTTGAAAACAAGATCTAATTTAATTCATTTGCATATCCTGATACCCAATACTGCAAATTGGTATTGGTGAGTTAATGCACTGCTACCATTAGGTTCCCTTGAGCTTATTGGAAAACAGTAGTCAACAAACCGCAGGCACTGAATTGAAGTGTCTGGTCAGGGAAAACCAGATCAAACCACATCGTCTTAATTGTGACCCGTTTTGGGATGCAGAAGGGTGGTGGAAAGAAACAGTAAATTGATTTTGCTGAGAACCTCATCAATCACTGGTCACAGTGACCCATGGATCATTAATCTCATTAAAAACTTCAACCTCATGGCAAAAGTAATAGCAGACACACTAAAAGCATGCAAATTAGATATGCTTTCACAAATGCGAATGGGTCTGGCTGGTGTCCCTGAGGAGAACTCCATTTCTAAATTGGGCAAACTTTTCACTGACTCCAGCTGAACTTCAGCCATGTACTCTGTGTCAGATGGCATCTTTAGGAATTGTGAAAACTGTATGGAAGGTATGTGGCCTGTAGTGAGTCACGTTTATGTGCTCAGTTCAGGGAAGGGAGAACTGACCAGTGGGCACAGGACATCCCTCTTAATGCTGTGACCTTCTTGACAGCCAATCTCGCTGCTGCCTGAGCTCTTTAGGTGAGGTGCTTCAAAAAGAGTCTGGAAAACTGCCCTGGTTCTGGCCCAAATCAGTGGGGGGATATGGCCAAGGCACTGTGTTATTTGATACCATCTTATGTCATGGGCTGGGGAAAAGGACTCCCTGAGAAGGGACTTCTGAGAAGAAGAGGTGTGGGTTCCAGCTGGGACCAAGTGTGGCAGATGGAGAAGCTGGGCTGTGGTGCCACTGGCTGTGGTGCCACGGGCTGTGGTCATGGCAGCTTGGGCTTAGTGAGCATTTTGCATGTAAATCACCCTGGTTTTTAGCACACTTTTTTTATTAATATTGTTGCTGTTACTGTTCATTTTCTTATCTCATTGCTGTTTCCAGTAAATTGTTCCTATTTCAACCCATGATTTTCACATAGTTCTCGACTTCATCCCTGGAGCAGGAAGTGGGAGGGAAAATGAGGGAGCAAGTGCTTGGCATATTGTTAGGGTGAATCTTGAGAGAGGCTGTGACAGCAACACATCAACAGTACACAGGCAACACTGATTTTCTGTGTGTCTGTGAATCCAAGGAGTTTGCATTCTCTCAGAGGATGATATATGTCAAAGAGTATAGTCAGTTGGTCATGTTGGTCCTTTCAGATACAGCAGAGCCCATTGTATCACCGATATGCAGGTTTTGCTGTCATCTGTAGAGCTGTAAGAGCATGCATGGAATTGCCAAAACTGCTAATGTGCACAGTACAGCTGCAAAATTTGTACTTGTTCCTCTCAGACCTTGTGAACACAATCCATGACTGAGTGCATCTGTAGTCAGATGGCACTTGGCCCTGGTCTCCCAGTAATCTGATGTGTGCAACCACATCAGCCCAGCTGAAGCAAGCCAAATAGCAACCTCTGTTTAGAAAGTTAAGTGTATTTCAGAGGGTTGTTCTCAGGGATTTGCACACCCCAGACACTACCTACACAGACCAGGACACATTCACTCCCTCCTCCCAAGAATGTTCTCCAGTGCCCCTAGACTTATGCTCACAAATCTCACTTAGCTGTGCTTACCAGCCTCCCAGTTGGCCCAAAGACCTGGGGAGCTCTATATCAATCCTCTTATTATTTAACTGCTTGGGGTTTTTACCGAACCTTGTGAATAAAAAATCTAAAAGCTTTTTGGGTGCAAAAAGTATTTCAGAGCTGCCATATTCAGCACTTCCAGGATCTCCACACACCACATAACTGAGGCTAGTTCATGCTGTGGGTTTGGCCTGCAGCAGTGAGTTCTTTGACTTCAAATTCATTCAAACAAAGGTTGTGCATGTAGAGAGCTGTGATGCCAGTGATTATGCTGGAGCAGCTTGGCTGACATGCCTCCATCTATCATGAAATACACCAGCTCGGGACCCATGTGCCATAACAGTAAGCTCTGTGTTGCACTGCCACCTAGGACTTGAGCATCTTGGTGGGTCTGAGAGGTCTGGGACCTTAACAAGCCTTGCAACAGATGAGACTCTCTGTGGCCATTCATTCACCCCCTCCGTCTTCACTGCCATGCTCAGGACAAGTGGAGCGGCCCCAGGCATGAAGCCATGCTTCTGGCATTGCCTGTGGCTCTGGTAGGTGTCTTGTCTGAGTTATCCTTACTGAAGAGATGAGAGCAATAGGATGTGTTCAGGTACAACTGTGCTTAGGAAAGATCTACTGTGTGATTCAGCCATTCTCCAGCTGAGGTGGGCATCTCAGGGGTCAGGACAAGGGACTCACCTCACCCTGTGCCTTGGGTACTACTAACATGCACACACACACAAGCAGCCTTTCCCAACAGCAGCCTCCTGCCCTTGTTTGCCAACAATGACATCCAGACCCTGCAAGCACTTCCATATAACAACTTGCTATGTCACAGCTTGGCTGACAGTTAAGAGTCAGGAATATAATTGGGGCAACAAACACCATCTGGCTCTAACAGGCATTTGTGTGTAGCCATCCATAGCCCTAGTTTGAGCTGGCTTTGTCAGCACCCCACTGCATGATGTTTTCTGTGGTAGGACTGACACGGTGTACTGAGGAAGCAATGGCAGCAGTCATGGTCACAGCAGAAGCAAGCAGTGTGCTTTTGTAGCAGCCCCTGCACTCCTTTATTTGGCTTGGTCACCTCACGAGGAGGATGCTGATGTGGTTATCTGCCATGCCTGGGGCAAGTGCATTCTGATATTGGTGTTGGGAGAGTGAGGAGATGCTCACCTCCAGCTGCAGACTGCAGGGGAGGCTGATAAGATGCCAGGTTTGTTCCCAGAGCGCTGCAGTGTGGTCACGGTTTGTGTGTTCCTGAGGGACACAGGCCATGCCGTACAGGCTGCCAGGGAGCCAGGGCTTGCTCCAGGTGTGAGCTGCAAAGACAGTGTAAACAGGGCTTTTTGTCTCCTTCACAGCAGGGTCACAGGGCGTACTGGTGTGTTTGAGCACAGTACACAAACCCAAGGCTCAGCCATGGGTGCAGGGGAGCACACCAGATCATTGTTTCTTAGACTGTTGAGTGAAATGTGCAATGCCTAATGATAACATTAACCTATATACTGAATGGTTTGGGAAGTACCTGTTTGTACCTCTGAGCTCTCCAAACTGAAACATTTCAACTGCAGTGTTCTCAGCACAGAATTCATTATTCTGAGTCTTGCTTTCCCAGTTAGCTGGAAAGAGCCTGATTGTTTTCACCATTTTGATCATATTTTAGCTCCTGTAATAGCTTTACCTGATAGATCGATTAGCAGAAATTTCTTTTAAAATGCCATGATTATGGACAGATTACACATTCTCTGTGAATGAAACTTCTCATGTAATTGGTGTGAATTGAGGGAGAGCCTTTTTAAACTTCATTAGTAATGCAGCTAGTTCTCTCTTCTGACTGATACAATGTACGTCTGTCATACAAGAGTATAACACTGAGATGTGTACTAATTCAATGTCAATATATAAACATGAACTTAGACCAAACTCAGCCTCCTGAGTTGTACTTACACTTCAGCATGAACCCAGGGTCTTTGTCATGTAATTTGGACTGTTCCAGATGCCTGTCTCAATGCCTTCCTGATTAAAGAGCAGATAAAATGATCACAAACTATTGCCAGCAACCTGGACAGAAACTGCATTGCTCACAGGTACAGCATGACTGAGCCCGTGGTCAGACTGGTGCTTTCACCTCAGTATTGTTGGTTTCATTTATAGCTTGCAGAATATCTGCCCTGCTTTCACAGATAATGCACCATTGAGTTAAAGAGCTTAGGGAAAATATACTTTGTGAGAATAGATGGAGAACATTTAGGTTGTTTTGTTCAGAGAAAAGTTGACTGAGGAAGAAAGGAGAACTGTGTTCAAACATATAAAAGGCACTGCAGAGAGGAAGGGATAACCTGTTTGTTACATATGCTGTGAACAAGACAAGAAGCAAGGTTCTTGAATTGCAGTAAGGTAGAAAAAGGCAAAAACTTCTTGTCAGTAAAGAGGTAAGGGGTGGAAGCCACTTATGAGGAGGGCATGGAGCTTCCACCATTTCCCCAGAAGCCTGTTGGGCGTGCCATCAGCAAAGGCAGGGCATAGAGCAGCACAAGCAGGCTGAAACAGGCAGGGTCAGAAAGGGGAAGAGACTCAGCTCCCCTGAGCAGATCCCGGGTCACCACGAGCAACAGCAGAGAGGCTTGCTCCCTCTAGCTCCTCCATTAATGGGGTTGCATAAATTTCTGCCACAGGTACAATTCGTTCAAATTTATTTTCAAAGCACAATCATTAAATTGCAGAGCAGAGGGCAGGTAATCTAGTTCTTAGTTATCTGTGCTGCCCACCACACCACAAGTGCCCCCATTCTCCTGACACATGGAATTAAGCTAGGCTGAAATTGACTTTTCACCTCAGTATGGTCTAACACGGTGGTGTTAGCAGCAGCAGCCCCAAGTCCCAGGGGACCAGAGGAGACCTTAATTAGGAGGTGTGGCTTTTTCTGGAGAGAAGTAATTTGACAGGTTAGAAAAGTATTCGAAGTGTCCTCCCATGGATGCCATCATGAGCAATAAGTGATCCTTGTGCCCCAGGTTTGTAAGCGGGTCGTATTTTTACGATGTCAAGCATGCTGCTGTCTTTTCTGCAATAAAGCTCACCTAATCAAAACAAGTCAGAGCTTATCTAATCCCCTAGCCAGAGATATTTCTGTGGTGGCTACAGAGCCAGGTTTCCTAGCAACCTAAAAGGCATTAGACAGGGCTTTGTCGACATTTATCTGTTACACACAAAACCCCCTGTTCGAATAATATCATGGGTGTAACATCAACTGACAAAAGCCAGGAAATGCAGAGCTGGGGCTGATTTTCTATCCTTGCCTCTCAGCAGGCTGAAAAACAAAAGGCACAGTCATGTGAGTGATGAACAGAGCAAACCAACCTGTATGTTTCCTGGCTTTCTCCCAAACGAGATGCCATTCAAATGAGGTGCTTGGTATTAATTTCCTCTGTTTAAGACAGGTTTAATGCTCACATTAGGTAGCATGTTGGCAGTGCTGTCAGTTTCTCCATGGGCTACCATTTTTCCTTGGAGGGGCCAGCTGGAGTGAGGAAAGCGATATCCCAGCCCCTCTGAAACCTTTGGTTTCTCCATGGTGAAACCAGTTTTCAGATCCGTGGGTTCACAGGTGAAGGCTGCAAGCCTGCTCTGTGCAGGGCCAGCATGGCATCCTCAGGAGATCACTGTTAGCCCAGGGTGGAGCCAGTGAGGACACACAGGTTAAAAACACTCCATCTTCCTGATAGTGTCCAACTCTAGACACAGGAAGATGATTTTCACAGGTTTCAAGGGATTCTTGAGATGGTTCTTGGAATGGATATTTTTATCAAGCATTTTGAAAACAAAAGGTCAGGGGAAAAAAGGATTTAATGTCGGTGGATTTTTTTCCCTGACCAAAAATATACTGAGGACTGATGAATGGTCTGAAAAGTGATACTTCAGTAATGTCTTTTATTTCTTCACTTGTATCAATAGCAGTGTTTAAAATCTTACAGCTTGAAGTTTGTGGAGGAGACTGATGGAGGAAGGGATGGAAGAACTGCCATTGCTGCTGATTGACACTTCAGATCCTTGGTGGAAGAGTCTCCTGAAAGTGAATGGGAACTGATCACCTCTCTACAGACTTCTTGAGTCATCTCACAGAATTTAACACAAAATAATTTCCCTTCAAATTGATATAATGTGGCTTAAAAGTGCTCGAAGATAAAAGGTGTGCTCATTTCCACAATCTAACTTATCAGCTGGGATAAATTAACTCTCTGAATTCTGTGCAATTCTGTATGTGTACCATCTCTAAATAGGTAGATTTTCATATGTGTATTAGCATTGCTTTAGTAGTTTCATCTCTGGGGCTTTCACAAAAGGATAGCAGCCATTTCTACATTTGCTTGAGGCCTGACTGAAGGGTTTATCTCCATGTAAATTTTCCAGCCCAGCTGTGAAACCTCTGAAACGGATGGTAAAGAAAGTTTTGATGAAACTTGACTATAGTTGGGTACTTTGCTGCTGTAAGGGAAAATCCGCAGTCGCTGTCGGTGGGTGAGCGGCTGGGCTTTCATCCCTCCATTCTTCACTGTAATCTTCATTAACATAAGAGTTGGTGTTTTGCTCCCCACACATGGATTCCATACTGTTTGAACTCCAGGAGGCTGCTGGGATAAAGGCATGTGTCCAGGCCTCTCTGCTGACCACAGCCAGCATTTCTTTAGCAAGCGTAGCATGAATATAAACGTTACATACGCCACAATGGAGAGGAATTACTATGCACACTATCCCTTTCAAGCCTTTGAAAGAAACAGAAGTAGAAGGAGGTTCTTGCACTTTCTGCCCACATCATCTCTACTGTCCATCCATTTGTTCCCCATTTAGCCTCCCCACTGGCAAAGCCTCTATTGTGTGCTGAAAGACCAGACAATGGGAGCCCACTCTGCCTGGCAGTGCATGCATTGTTCCATGGGCTCCCTATAGAAATCCCTGCCTTCGCATGACCCGTTTTCCAAAGTTTGGGATTTTTCTTTCCCGAAGGGGGAGGGTAAGAGGAAAAGGGACAGTGTCTCACAGCTCTGTGCATATTAGTGGTACCTTCATGCCCATGTATTGAGATGGATAAAATAGCCATAAATTTTTCCCCAAGTGCTTTTTTGTAATGCATGCATGAGCTCACTTACCAAGCTTAAAATATTTAGTGAACACTGAAATGAATGGAGAGTGTGGGAGGGGGGGACAAAACTAGCAGAGATAATTGAATACACTTAGCAGTCATAGCAGCTTTACATAGCTGTATCATATTCTCTATGGATAACACAGCTGGGACAATATGGTTAGAGTTTTAAAATATCTAGGGATTTCTGTCTTAAGATAGTTATCAATAATTGCAAACTTAAACATTAAATATTTTTGGCTTTGTTAAAATACATACCTCTTTATTTAATGCACGATAAAATATTGTAAAATAGAGAACATTCTCCCCTTGGAATTTCTTCAGGACTCAGGTAAGCAGGAAGGATCTCTGAGTAGGGCTGTCCAGGAACTAAAGTCTGTCTTGGGGAAACCACAGGCTACCAAAGACAGGTGAACTAAAACACAGAAGTCCCTCAGACTTGACAGCGTTTGAAATGCCAAATGAGAACAAGGAGATGGGTTACTACAACACAGGTTCATATCACCTGTGAAACTGGTAAAGTCCTTCAGCCCTGGAGAAAATCTTGCCAGATTAAATCATAAGTTTCCAGCTTCATTCCAGCTGAGACAAAATTGCATCCTTGCCCTAGTTCTGACTAGGACTAGGACCTCAAACCCACAGACTGCAGCAACACATCCATCTCAGCTCACACCTAATTAACTGCTTAATTAGAGCAGCACTGGGGAAAGTCTGCTCTTTGTTTTCCCTTTCTCTCTGGTGCCTGATGCCACTTGTAGCATCACAAAGCTCTTTGAGTGGCTGAGCCTTCCTGGTCACTGGGCAGGTTCAAGGTGAAGGTCTCTTCTGCTGGGCTTTTCCTCTCTCTTCTGAGATAATTGACCTCGATGTCACCATGCAGCTCCTCCCCAGCTCACACTGCAGCCAGTACCTTAACTGGAGCTGGAGACTAATGCACGGCTGTTTAATTTGGGAGAGCAATATGAAGGTCACTGAGGAAGGTAATGCAGTCCTGTTGATTGAACATGTGGATAAGGGCACCACAAAAGCATAATCTACTTTATTGGGAATGCGATAAAGCAGGTTTATGTGTGCAGCTGGCAAGCAGTACCTCTGAGTGTTACTCCATCAGATAATCCAGGCAGCAGAGCACTTATATATCCTTCTGGTGCCCTAATATGGCTTGAATCTAAAGATTAGGTAATTTTCATATTTGTAGGGTTTTCTAAAACAGTATTATTTCTTTCCTACTTGTTTCCCTTTTTTTACTTCCGAAATTCTTATTTCTGTAACCAAGCAAAGGTAGTCTAAGAGGAAGATTTCTGATATTCCAAGGGAAAACCCCTCCTTTTCCATCAGAGTGAAATGTCCAGAAACACCAGAAGATTCACAGCAGACAGGTTTGCAGACAGACTCAGCAGCTTTGCTGCATGTGAACATGTGGCTGGGGTGTTCCTCGTGTGAGACTCATCACACACATGGAGCCCAGGTGGTGTGTGGCTGGGCAGAACATTTGCTGTAGGTATACCTCTCCAGCCCAGGTGGTGTGTGGCTGGGCAGAACATTTGCTGTATGTATATCTCTCCAGCCCAGGTGTCACAGCATACACCAGGCAGTTTGGGTCTCGTACAACAGCCCTGCACAACATTTGCACACTGTTCTCTGCACCAGGCAGGTTGTGAGTGGGAAGGAAGGAGGTGGTTGTGTTGTTAAGGTCTGATGGATGTGATCCAGAGGAGCTTTGGCAGAAGACGGCCTGGTCTTCTAGCTCCTGGGGTCTGGGTCCTGAATCAGAGCTGTGAGAGGGTTTGTGTGATTCAGCTGCTAGGCAGAGGGACACCTTTCTGACCAGGGAATGTCACATCTGTACATATATTTGTTATCAGGTGTTTGGCAGCAGGTCAGACATAGAGACAGCTTAAACTAAGCATAAAACCAGAACTGTGATGGTTAATATCCAGGGACAACTACTTAAGCTGTAGTTAAGACTACAGCTTAAGTTCCACAAGAAGATGTGGTCATATATTTATGAGTAAAACTAGGCTGGAAATTAAAAGGATTTTTGTCATGAGAGGAGTAAGATTCCAAAATAGCTTTCCAATGAGAGTAGTAAGGGTTCAGAAGCAGTCAAAAAAGTCTGAGATTGAGATTTACATGATACAGTTGCTGAAATATTGAGGGGTGTGGGCCAAAGACTTGACGGTTTATTTCCACCCTATCTTCCCAGCTTGTTTTTATTTTGACCCTCTCTGTTACTCTAATTCCTGTTCTTTTTCTACTTGGATGACAAGCTGGAAAATCCTCTCTGTGCATTTTTTCTGTCATTGTTACATCCATTTGGTAGAACAAAGCAAAGGCAAATCCCATTCTGGTACCTCTCAGTGGGCTTACTGAGGTCTGCAGGCAGAGCCAGCGTGGGGCTGAGCCCCGGGGTACAGGAGCAGGGCTGTAGGAGCCGTGATGCCCTGGTGACACAGCAGAGTCCTGGCCCTCCTGGTGCTTGGCTGGTTCCAAGTGTTGCTCTGTGCCACAGACACCCCCTTGGCAGGGCTTTCAGTTTCAAAGCACTTGATTTCTGCTTGGGAAAGCTGGTGACATAGTATCTACCCCAGAAGACTGTGGAGGGGTAAGATTCATTTAGAGGATGGCCGCTGTGTTTCTGTGGAGCAGAAAGGTCCAAAATACAGGTACAGCTGTAGTGAACATCACTGTAAACAGAATATTCTGTTTAGTTGGAAAGGGAGAGGCTGACCAGATAGCACTTGTTGGGGGGAAGGAGATGCCATCAGGACGCAGTGCCAGGAGCTGCAGGGCAGCTGCACCTTGACCTGCAATTGGCACGAGCTGTGAGTGCCCATCACTTTTGAAATCCAGTCCTCCCATGCTTGGCAGGGCTGGTCTGAGGCAAAACAACAGTGCCACGATTTCTGCACTGTACCTCTGGCACTGTCACAGTATGCCAATCAAACCTGCACCTACCTCTGGATTCTGAAATGGAGCTTGCAGAGAGCAACTTGTTTTAACCTGTAATAAATACAAAGAGGGGCTCTTTGGCAGGGGATATAATGCTTCCTGGCACTGGCTGCTTCACCTGCACTTGTGCCCACTTGCAGTGACTGTACTTTGCAGCTTGCAGAAGAGTTGCTTGTCTTTCACTGCAAGTTTTTCTGAAAAAAGTGAGCATGTCTTGCAAAAAGTTTGGCCAGTTAATACAAAAGTGATTTTGATGCTAGTCAGACCTAGTCACTTTTTTCTTCTATCACACTATTGCAGCAGATGTTTGGGTCATGGGCAGACACATGAGAAGTTGCCACAGCTCTGTCAGTTGGCATCAGCACCTTCTTTTCACAGAAAAAAACCTGTTGGTTTTCACTGTTTGGGCTGTAATTTGACAAGCACCTCAGCTGTGTATCAGCTAGTTGCCATGGTCATGCTCTTCCTTACGTCCAGGCCATGGGACCCTGCCTCCTTCCTCAAACAGCTCCAAAACTAACCTGCTCCAGTGCCCTGGCATTTCAGCATGCCTAACTGGCAGAAAGATATTCACCTTCAATTTTAGCAGGCCAGAGGGGAATGTCCAAATTCACAGGAGCTGGCCAGAGTACACCAAAGCCTGAGGATTCTGCAGTTAGGTGGGCTCAGGCTGATGAAGAACCAGCACCCATGTGCTGCTCACAATTTATGGGGAACAGATTTAAGGCATCCAGTGGCTTAATTCACCTTGTGTGTGATCCTGTGTAGCTTTCCTTAATTGCCAAAACAATGAATGTAACTTCTTTCTCTGAAACCTGGTCATTAGAGATGATGTGCCACTACAAACATATCCTTCCTAGTACAATATTAACAGCTGAGTGAAGGGGACTATTAGAACTTTTGCAGTTGTCTTCTCTTGTTCAGTGTTCTGTGGGTTTTCCCTTGTTGGAAGAATAAGTTAATACTAATTAAGATGAAAGCAGAATACAAAGTGGAAACTTCCAAAGTGTCTGTCACTTGCATTTGTGCAAATTAAAACATCTCACATCCAGCAAACCCAGGGCCTTTCTCTTCTTCCTGTAGAAGAGTTTGTATTCTCAACCAGCCTGTGGAGCAAGATGTGCACTGTCATCCTGCTCACTCTGATGTAGCCCATGCTCTGGTAATCCCACAGGACACAACAACAGGCTGGTATCCTACACTGGCAGCTGTTGCACCATCAGGTGCCTGGGGGAAGGGTTGCCAGCTTGGAGTACCTCTAACACAGGCAGGAAGATGTGCCCAGGTGTCCTTTTGGCACCATAAACCCTCAGAGTGGCTAGGCAATATTCAGAGCCTTTAAATTTTGGAGTTTTTTGTTTGTTTGTTTTCTGTTTTCCTTTTGAAAGTTTCTGATGAGATTTAATCTTTAAAAAAAATCATTTTATTTACAGTTAATGACCTCAGAATCTTGTCTGTCTAATAGTGATAGAAATAAGAAACACCCAAGCCATTTTCACAGCCTCAGTCTCCCTGTATTCTGTGGCCATAGACCTTCCTGCTGACTCCTTGGGGATGTTCTTGCAACATGGCCCATTGTTGTTTGGGCACTTTTTGCTGCTTTTTTCCTCACACAGACACACATCTAACTTGTGCTGGTTTTGGCCAAAGAATCCCTTGCTCAACCCATCACTGGGCCCAGAGGTTGGCCCATTGCATTGGATGGCTGTTACTTTTATCTCATACTACAGAATTATAGAATGGATTGGGTTGAAAGGGACCTTAAAGGTCATCTAGTTCTGCCATGGGCAGGGACACCTTCCACTAGAACATGTTGCTCAAAGCCCCATCCAACCTGGCCTTGAACACTTCCAGGGATGTGGCATCCACAGCTTCTCTGTGCAACCTTTTCAAGTATTTCATCACCCTCACTGTAAAGAATTTCTTCCTAACATCTAATCTAAAACTCTCCTATTTTATTTTAAAACCATTTCCCCTTGTCCTATCATGGCATGCATTTGTAAAGTCTCTCTCCTTTAGGTACAGTTTATTAGGTGTTTCACTCTACAAAGGGTCTTAACTGAGCCTGGAGGACATTTTCTTAGTGCTCTAATCAGAACGATTTTGAGTACGACAGATTAAAGCCTTCCAGTGTTATTAGTTCTCTTGCAGCAATGGGTAAAGTATCAGATCTTAGAGAAACACTTATCAGCAGCAATGTACTTCTTATAAAAATCTAGCCTATAAATAATGAAGTTCTTCCCTTTCTGGAACATCCTTGATTATCATAAATCCAGAGGGATAGTTACAACCTGCATGATGTATCCATGCACATAACAAAATTTTGCACGGTGCCAAAATTTTCCCTGTACTTGGAGGGATCATGTAATAAAAAATGAAGAAATTGTCCAGCATGGTGGAAATCATCTGCTTAAAATGAATCATGATTGAACAAACTGCCTCAGGAGCAGAAGGAGCTCAAAGAGTCAGCAGAGCCCATGTTCTGGGTGCTAATGATACTGCCTACTGATCTGGCAGAAATGCAGGCATTTATATCTCTCATATGTAGAAAGGCATGTCAGCTGAGGAGAACAAACAGCTGGTGTTCTATCAGGTTAGACCTGATGGATACCTGCCTAGAAACTAACATAGTATCTGTGTGCTAGATACCCCTATGTGATGCCCAGACCACAGAATAATCTGTAATAACCTGACTTTTTGGTAAAGGACTTTATTTAATGAGGCAGATTAAATATTATGAGACAGAAGAGTGTGAGGAGGAATTCAGCAAACGTTTGTGGTAGCTCAGTGAACTACAGACATATTTTTCTGCAGACCTCATTGCTGCTCCATCCTGTCGTCACATTCATGGGTGCTCTGCCTCTGCATGCTTCCCCTCATTTCATTGACCATTGCTCACATGGCAGCAGTGTGTGGCACCTCTTCAGTCACCAGCCTCTGGACTTCTTGCATAAGGTCACTGTTTTGGTTTGAATAATGTGGGTTCAGAATGAGCCATGGATCTACAGAAGGTTTCCTGTGCTCTCCTGCCTATTCCTTATTGGACTGTGGCTTCACGAGTACAGTTTCATGAGAAAGGCCCTTGACAGAGGTTGCCTTCCCACTCTTTCCTGTTTACATGATACTGCTTACATGTGAAGGGCAGAATAGTCTTTTTCCTTTCCACATTCCCAGTACAAGACATTTATAAATGCATAGTGGCCACTTTAGTCCAATTTTATAGTGTCTCTGTAGGAGGGAATGTGGAGCTAAAGCAGTCCTTTGGGGCCTAAGAACACTGGGATAAATTCTTCACCTATTATACAGCTAAATTGGGTAATCCAGTCCATTTCCTTTTTTATCCTAGGTGTCTTTTGAAACTGGGGACAATGACATTTCCATAGGTAGGATCACAGCAGGCAGGGCTGGCTGCTGCAGCACTGGGCATCACCATCACAGCTCTAAGCTCACCACCAGTGGTAGCAGGACAGGAGATTTCAGGCCAGGCTTTCCCACTGCTGCTTTTTGACATGCCACAGCTGAGCCTGCTGGCTGTGCTGGCTGCTCCAGGCTGGGTGCAGGTCTGTGCCCCAGGCACTGCTGCAGCTGTGGCCAGGCTTGCTCACGTGCTGTGCTTGTTTTTGGGGTGCTGTGGGCCACCTGCAGAGCAGCACAGCCCAGAGCCTCCCAGTGCTCTTGTAAGAGAAGCAAGAACCATTTGCTAAAACTTCCCGGGCTGTCTTTTATCCCTTTCTCAAAAGAGAGACGAATGTTTTGAAGAGGTAGAGCTGCTGCAATCACTTGGTGTCTGTGACCTAGATAGCCTGGTATTTTGTCTGGTAAGGACACCCACCAGGCATCTAGGAGGACAAAGCAAGAAGAAGCACAGAAGGGCAACAGCAGTAATCTCCCACCAAGAAAATCTCACTCGTAATCCCCATGCTGAAATATTGCATGGAACATGATTTATATTTGGGTTTGTGCTTATGATGTACTTATAACCCATTAAAGTGCCTATTCTTCCCTTAAACCTGCACTTTGATTCTATTCTCTATATAACAGCCTGTGACAATGAGTTTCCCTGTCTAATTATTGATTGTGGGGAAAAATATTCTTTGAATTACCAAATATTCCATTTGGTGAATATCCTATTAATCTCTGCTAAGAATATTCTCTTTTTTGTATCAATTCTACAGGACTTTGGAAGGATACCATATGCTATATGAATATTTCAGTATTTTATTTTCCTTTGAAACCCTAGTGTTGAAATTATATATGGTAATTTTTTGAAAAAAACAAGTAATATATTTTCTATCATGACCATATCTTGCTCAAACTAGAAGAAAAAAAAACAAAACTTTTTTTACTTAAAATCAGAGACTCATAGAATAATTTAAGTCAGGAAAGACTCAAGTCATAAACTTTCCTTTTTGTTCTGAGTTCCAGCCAAAGCTCTCTTGAGCAAGGTCACCAGCTCATCTTTTGGGACATGTGGACCACATGAAAAATCTGAATTCTTCCTCTGGTGAAGCTGCTGGGCTCCTTTCTCAGCTAACCTATGTCTGCTACAGGCATAAACAAATGCATATGAAGAAATCACTATTCCTTCTGAGGGTGGTGCCATGTCTTGGCAATTAACTAGCTCTGAAGAATCAAATGATGAAAGTAACCAGTTTTGATTGATTCACATAGTTATATATTACTAAATTCTGAAACGTTTCAGAGACCGAAGATACAGTTGAATGTACTATTAGATTTTTACATGTTTGATCTTCTATCTTGCCTTAACTATTGACTTCTTTGGTATTATATTTAGTTCCTGGTTCAAGTACATGCCTACATGCATACTATAGCATTGAATCACTTCCTTAAGGAGAAGACACATTTCCAGATCTAGAATTAAGTCAGTGTGACGAGAAGTCCTTGAATTTATACTGCTTTTGGATTTCATCTGAGTTTGCTTCTTACCAATCTTCCTTTCCCTTACAGGTTTTTAGCTTATTCCCTCCCATGGACTGGATATTTTCAGTAGCTGCTTGGAAAACAGGGGGACTTAGATGGGCTGGAACAGATCTAAGGCTGAGATTCAAGAGCTTTGCAGTGCATTTGCCTAGTGAAGACAAGGAGCTAAAGAGCAGGGACTAATTTATTCAACAGTGATTATGAAAACATTTTATTCTCAGCCCATAGTTAACTAATTCATTCAGAAATCACAGAAACAGGAATTTCTGATGTGAAAACCTTTGGGTGCCCTAGGTGTCTTATGTGCAAACAGCAGGGCAGAAATGAGGAAAAACTGACACTTGCGTGAGAGTTTCAGGTACTGACTGCCACGTACACTTCAAACTTAAATAACCATATTTTTTCTGCTTCAGAAGCTGCCTTTGGATGTCCTTGAAGTCTAGAATTATGCATTCTGGCAGGGAAGTAGAGAAATGAACCAGATGCAGCAATTTAGTCATATAGGGAGGTTTCTAGTAAATTTTGCACAACGGGGTAGTGACAGTGTACTTAGTAAAGCCACATGCCTTTGTAAAAATAGTGCTATTGATTTTCTTAGTGTGTGTATCAAATGTTAGCACATTCATTAGAACAGCAGCCTTCCAAACGCTGCTGTAGAACAACCAGCAGGCCAGGAGTCAATATCCATCTGAATACTGGCTTGCTTTCAAAGGGCAAATTAATATTAGGGCATTGACTTTTCATGTTATAGAGGAAAGATTTTAAAGGGAGCATTTATCAAATAGAGTTAGGCAAGATTTAACTAGTACAGTGAGGCTGCAGGTCCTATTTGAGCAGGCAAAGATGTGTCCATGCATCCATGTACAGCAAAAAAGCATAATACATGTTTATACATATTTGTATATCTATATATTAATTTAAGGTATTGGTCTAATATATTTACATGAGGAAAAAAAATGTGGAAGATAATTATCTAAGGAAACTTTCAGTTCTAAGCTCCTGTGTGAGTATATTGAAATATTCACTGAGTAGGAATGTAATGTATTACAGTGATTGAATAAATACTGTGTCTGTGTCCTCACAATGTAACTTCTTGTACAGTGCTGTGAACAAAGCAGCACATTAGTCCAAATATAACCTTGGCTGGCAGTAGCTTTACAGGAGCAAAATACAGTCCACTGAGTCTGTTGAAAAAGAGCTTATGTTGAAAAACATAACACAGTAAAATCAACCTTTTGTTGTCTCTCCTTGTAAGGATGAGAGATGAAGGAAGATGAGCAAAGGTCATTCCACTTCTCATAAGTTTACTATGAATTTGGGATTTACCTGTTCTTAGTGTTTCCCCTTTGTATGTGTTCGTGCAATCATTCAAACTTCCATGGTCCCTGAGGAAAGGCCCTGTGGAATGTTTGGTACTTGTTGTGCCCATCTGTACTCTTAATTTGATTCTGTATTCTTAAAAACCCATGAGGATGAACATCTCTGGAGGACAAATGGTCTCATTATCAGGTCACTACTTGTTTCATCCACTAAATTGTAGGCTTATCTAATTTCTGTGGGGTTTATTTGTTTGGTGAGCTAGTTGGCTGGTTGGGGTTTTTTGTGTTTTCTTGTAACCCATTTCACAACATTGCTCCACTGTCAACTACCTACCTGTGCTGCCGTGGGTGGGGAGAAGAGGAGGTGAAGATTACATTGCCTTAGTTAACAGCAAAAATTGCCCCTTGGAAACAAAGCCAAAGCCACCTCCTGAAGTATGCTACTTCTCTTTCTTACTTAGAGAAGGATACCAAAGCTTCAAAGGCTCTAACTTTAACACCTTACTTAGGTGAAAGAGAACAGGCTTGTACACTTACAGGTGGTTATATACAGATTTTAGCTGGGTTGATTGACCCTTCAGAATGTCAACCACTGCTGTGACTGCAGAAGGATACCAAACCTTTGGTGAGGTGCCTGATGCACTGGTGATGCCACAGTGGTGGCTCCTAGCAGTCCCAAGGCCATTGTGTCTGAGCCAGCACTGCTGCTGCAGATACTGAATTCAGTGAAATCTTCACAAAATCCCAGGTGGATCTCTTCCTGTTTCCTAGCCACATGCTGCAGACATTGAACTGCATTTTCCTTCCTGTCTATATTTTTCTTACTTTCTCTTTTGTAATGCAGAGTGTCAGTCTAAGAGGATGGTTTCATTTGTTTCATTGTTTACAGGTCTTGTTAATTCTCAACCTACTTGCCCCAGTGAGTTGTTTTGTGAGGTTTGGGTTTTGCAACTTCTCAAGTCTCAGCTGTCACACACTGAAAAGTGCTTTTGTGGTATTATAGTGTGGCAAACACTTAAACAAATATTTTGAAGATACTCTGTGTTTCTAATGGAAACAAAAGGTTTCTGTCTCTGTGTTATTTTCTCCATTCACATGTCCTTGTAGCTGGTACCAGATGCCTCTTTCCAGTGTGTATCTCATTTTGAACCAGATTCAAGTGTTCTTAATGATGAGACTTCTGTTGGTTTATTTCTTTCCTGTTGAAGGCATTATTACTGCAAATGAATTTTACTCTTTGCTCAAGATGCATATCCCAAATATTTTTATTTCCTGCTCCAGAAAAAAAAGGCCATGGCTTTGGGCCTGTGTAAAGGACAGTTTTATTGTTCCCCAGAGAATGTGACCTCTCTGAAGTCTTTCTGAATTCCTGAATCTCCTCCGACACTATTACCAAAGTTGAGCTCGAGAGTCTGGGGGGTCACCCAGAAATCCTTATCATTATGATATATTGCATTTATCTTGTCTTCTTCGGCAAATGTTAATAATGCAATATTTGAGCAATAATGTTAAACCTTTCTTCTCTTCCCAGCAGGATGGATTTTCATCTGGAGTTTGGTGTCTTCAAAATAAATCTGAGATAAAGTCATCAACAGAATGAGCAAATGGAGCATTGAGGAGTAAATACACGGTCCAGTGGGAATTTGAGACTTCCTTGTCATTAAATCACCAAAAAGAAATATTGTAACCAGCAAAATTAATTCAAGACTTCTTTTCCACTTAAACCACCAGTTCAGAGGGTGACTTTAAATTCATCTTTTAGAGCAATAATTCACAGGAGGCAGCAGATTCAGTATGAATTTAAAATGCTGGTTTGAGGAACCCTGTGGCAGAAAAGTTGAGTTCCAAAATGGTGAAGTGCCCAAAATATGGACTCCTCTCTCTGCCTGATTTTATTAAAAAAGACTGAAATTCTTTAGCATGTTTTTAAAATACTCTGGATCAAGGCTGGCATGGATGGGCAATATATTAAACTAGAGTTATTTGGGTAACTTTTCTCCTCATTAACCTTCCTCTCTTTTTAAGCCCCTTGTAGCTAACTGTGGCCAGTCTGGGATCTGTCATGTGGATTGCAGAGCTCTGAGATGTGGAGAGCTCTGAGAAGCACAAAGTGTAGGCACTGTGTGGAAATTACAGATTTATAAATGTTAGCTTTTTATGTCCTTTTTGTAAAAAAAATAAAAAGGATAAAAAAAGAAAAAAAATCCTTTAAAAATAATCAGATCCTTTTGGAGCTTGACAAACAAAAAATGTAGCATTAATTAATCCCATGAAAATTTCCCTTTGGCAATGCCTTCCTGTAAGTAAAACACAGTCCCCTAAAACTGCCTTCCAGAAGGAAAAGGTTCTCAGATGGCCACTGAGATAATATCAGAAAATTATTTTTGAAAACATTTGCAGCCAGAGCCCCTCAGAGGAGCTCCTTGCTGCTTTGATAGCTGGACACTTCCAGTGTGGAAGGAGGAAAAATCTGGTTTTGCCCATTCAGAAAAATCTGGTTCAGCCCCAGCCACCCTGAGCCACCCACAGCTAAACCTGGGCCCATTTCTAGGCTGGGTGTCAGATGTCCCCAGGTGGCCCAGCTCTGCTGAGGGCTGTCATTCACTCTCTGCCCTCTGCAGGGATGAACACATCAGAAAGTGAGCCCCGTGCACCTCTCAGGGATGAATGGGACATGGAGCTGAGGTGGAAGGGATGTTAGAAAACTGCTCAGAAATCAAGAGGAGTTCTGTATTTTATGAGCTTGATTTGTGAAATTACTCCCAGATTTTATTTTTTGTTCAAAAACGGGCTCCTTCCTGACAAGAAAATTACCTGTTTGAAGTCCAAATTACTTGGAGATTAAATTAAAAATTAGATTTCTCGATTTTAAAATTTCATTTTAATTAAGTGTTGCAGCCCTTTGGAATTTAAAGAAACTGAAACTCTCTGAAGACAAATGGCAGACACAATATTTGAAATTTGATGACAATTTTTTCCTGATTTTTATCCACTTATATTAAGAGGTCTTTGAGTTACAAAGCATTAAAAAGCACTACTGAGGCCAGAGACATGCTAGTGAAATATTGTTTCTGTCATGTGGAGCTCTGTACAGAATTGTGTGGGCTTAAATAAATGTATCTTGATAGTTTACCTTAAAACTCTCTGTCCTTTTCCTCAGTTCAGCTGAATCCTATGAAATAGATACGCAGCTTGAAGAAGTTCTTCACACCCCCACAAACGCTAAAAATGGCCCTGATACAACATGTATTTATGTAACAAAATCATCTGCATTAATATCTTCCTTTCCTTTCTGCAAGAAGCACAGGAGGGACCCAGGCTGACACATTTTCATGCAGCCCCTTCCAGTCTTCTCCTTGCAATTGGGGCAGCAGGGCTGAGCTGTGGTTTCTCTTAAAAAAAAAAAAAAAGGCCACTGAATAAACAGGAATCTGATGTGGCTATTAATAGGGTTAGTTGCAAACCTGCAGCCCTTTTGGGTTCTCTTCCCTTGAATATTAAGTATCCTATTATAGATTGAAACTATGTGATAACAAGAGTTCTGGTCACTGTTGTTATCCCGATCTTTCAAAATAAAGAGGGTATTAAAACAAAAATATTTCTTCCACTTGAAAAGACAAGAGACTGGCTGATGAGATCAAGTGTGATGTATTGAGCTGTTAACTTCTTCTTCATATCTGACAGAAAGAAGAGAGAAATGGCCCCACCTGGCAGCTGTTTGCTGCCCCCACTTGTCACCATCATGATCAGGAGGCTGTCTGCTCTCCAGATCACAGTGAAGCCCCGGCACCTGGGCAGGGGTGCAGCCTGAGGAGAGGGCTCAGGTGCTGTGCAGACAGAGCCAGGGCTCTGTGCTGGGCTCCCAGGGCTGGCTGCTGGCCTGGGATGAAGGGGAGGAAGACTGCATTGTAGCTACTGCTGCTGCCAATAGGGTCAGAGAAAGTCTTGGTAACCCTGCCATGTTTAGCATCACCAAAATACCTGGGAAAGTCAATGGCCAGCAAGCCTCCTCATTCTTCATATGGAGACTTCTGCCCTGGCTCTGCTGTTCCCATCTGGGTACTGAGAGCTGGAAGTGTCAAAGCCCTTCCTCAAGCCACAGCTCACCAGGATGGCTACCAGCTGCAAGCTGGCCCCTTGGAGGGGAGTGCTACTCCCACAGGGCTGTCCTGAAGAATGACCAGAATGACCTCCTAAGTCTGCTAAACCAACACTCACCGCCCCAACCTGCTGCCTGTTGTGGAAATAAATCCTGAGCAGCAGTGAAAATCAAACCAATATTCTCAGCAGCAGCTGTAAACTCGATAAGCTCTCTGTCCTCCTTTCTCTCCCCCTGCCCCATCCCTCCCCTTGGAGTTAAAATGAAGGCAGAGACATGCTGAGAGAAGCAGTGCAGTGCCCTGTTTGCAGGATAATATGCAGACCACATGTATGTATTAAAGACTGTATGGAGTTATAATTGAGCCAGGAGCATTTAAATGCAAGCCAAGGGGAATTTGCTATTCTGTGTGGGCAGATTTCAATTGTGAGGTTGGCAGCTCTGGTATCCTGTTCTCTAATACCATGAGATGAGAAAAAACAGGCTTTTCTTTCAGAGCAGTTGATTATTGAATCCGCACCAGCTGTTCACCCTAATCCAAGCTTTCTGTGCTCGTTCCTTGTAATAGAGGCATCCCTCATCCGTCCATCCATCCGTCCATCTCCCCATTCTCATTTTCATGGGTCTTTTGTAATCTTTCAGAAAGGTGGTTAGCAGATATCAGCCACCTAAAGCAACATAGGCATTAATGCAGGCAAGAGAAGAAAGCCCCCCCCAGCTGTATATTGAAACTCAAATTATATTTCACATCCATTGCAAGATGGAAAAAAAGCCATCATGAATCAGAAGGCAGAGAACCATTTTTTGACAGTGACACCTGACTCTGTGCCCAGCAAACCGTGTGGGATCAGAGCTGGAGCGAGTCCTGAGCCAGTGCAGGCTCAGGACTGTCCCTGCTGCCCCACTGCCAGCCCAGGGACCTGCACCCAGGCATGTGGCAGCACTTAAGGAAACATAACTATTTTGTTTCTTTTTTTCTCTTTCCTTTTTTTCCTTTTCATAACAAAGGGGGAGGAAGGGGTGAGATAAGTGAGTTCCTTCTGGGTGCTTCTCACTCAGCCTGCAATGTTATGTAAGGTTGGTACAGCTAATGCCTGCTCTGCTTCACCATCAGCCTGGCTGCTTCATCCCCACTACACAATTATTTCATCAGTCTCTCCTACTAGACATCACAGTGCTACTGTGATTAGTCACATTTATTAGGAGAACAGCTAAAATAAAATTAGCAAGCACAGGGGCCCAGTTGCTCAAGGGACTGGGTGAACACAGCTCCAAGTAGTCCCTGTCCCAGAAAGATTCTAATCCTTTGGAGGAAGACGACAAGGGACAAGGGGGTGACACATAGGACCCAAAAGAGGGCTGTGAAAGCAGCAGGAGGAATGTTGTTTCCATGAAGAGCTTTGACAGGGGAGGGTGGGTCTAAGTCAGAATGAGTCAACTGGGAATAAAAGGCAGTAGGAGAAAGGACATTGTAGGGGAAAGTAGGGTGGAGGAAAAGGTAATACAGTAAGTGACAAGCCGAAGAACAGAGGTTGATGGTGGGGAAAAAAGATAAGTTTATACAAAAAGGCAACCAGTACAGCAAATCCACCCTGTCTGCCTCTCCCCTGCCCATTTTTTCTACTGCTGCTGCTACACATTTTTGCCCTCAGTCCAGTTTCCTCACAGAGTTTCTCTGTCTGAAGGGAGCCTCCTTTCCTGCTCGCCATGTCCTCCTGGGCTCAGAGGATTACCCCACGCTCTGTGCATGGGCAGCCTATGGCATCCTCTCTGGAAATCTTGGCTGAATCACAGAGACTGTGTGTAATGCCAGAACCATGCAAACTGAAAAGCTGCATTAGCACTACAGATTGTATGTACAGATTTGAAAAACAGAGATACGGAATGTTCTGGGGCATCGTGGGGAAAATGGACTGGATGACCTGAGAGAGGACAGAGAGACAGGCATTTACAATTGCATTTCTGTATGTTATGGGCACATGGATGGAAAAAATGAGCCCTTGAACTGACTACTGGACTTTCAGGAACTGGAGATGCCAAATGGTGTATGTCATTCAGCTATCAATTTAAATCACTGTATCTGGACAATTTATAGATAAAACTCCATAAAGAATTGGCTTGGCAACCCATTAGATAACAGACCTTAATATGAAAGGAGGTCTGAATGTGATTCTTGGATGAGTAGAGAGAAAAACAAGAAAGTGCATATTTTTCCTTTGCAAATGGCGTTGACGATACTCAAGTGGGCTGCTGGATAATGCTTGGGTGTCCACATTTTCAATAGAATATTGTAAAAATTATGAAGGTGCAGGAAAGAGTTCCAAAATGAGTTTGAGAAAATAGGATTATAATTTGATGTAACGCTTTCTATTAAAAAAACTTGGAATACTTAATCTGTTATCAAAAAGAAAATTGAGAAGTGTTCTGATTATGGCATGTGTAACTTCACAGTGAGAAAATCCCAGGTACTAAAGAACACTTTAATTAAATGGAGAAGAGCCTAATAAGAAGCAATAGTTGTATGCTGCAGCTGACCAGACAAATTTAAAAGATAAACTAAAAATAATTCTCTTTTTAACAGAAGTAATTATTTCTGAATGAAATTCAAATTCACCTCTCTGTTTGTCAGATGATGATTAAACTCCTTTCATAAAGGTTCAGTCAAACACAATCTTTCTCATTTGCTGCTGATGGTATTGGGTGAGAGTTGATGGTTTTGTTATAACTTGGTGGTGTTTTGTTGCCTAGAATTCCATGAGCAGCTTATGTACCCACCAGAGCTAAAAGCTTTGTATTCCACCCACTTTACCTGATTACATGCTTTGTTATCAGTTCACAGGTAGAAAGCTGGTGGACCTCTTACACATTTGCAGAGCAGTTAGCCCAAATCCTGGAGATCCTCCCATTCACATGGTGAATAACTGTAATTAAAATTTAAAATGCTTACAGCCTCAGTTTCAATCAAGACTAATTTCCAAGGTTATTCTTTTGAGCTGACAACAACAGGAAGGCAGATACAAAGGTTATATGAGTCGAGGGAAAATTGGACAGAAGAGAAGTGTTAAATTGTCAATGTGGAATGTTCCTTAAATCTGGCACTCAGCAGGTACCTAAAATGGTTAAAACTGACACACAGTTCTTGGCAAGTACTGTCAGAGGGTGGCTGCTATAGTGCTGGGAACCACTTGGTGTAGAGTAGATGTTGTCTGGACCCTTCTGGATTAAACAAGTATTACATGAAGTTTGCAATCTGGGCTGGATTCAGTAATTCAGTTGCTTTAAGTCATATCTGCTGCTGGGCAGTGCAGGTATGCACCAGCAGGAGCTCTAATCCAAACCCTGCAAACATGTTTGCTTGGTCCAGCGTGTCTCCCATTGCTGAGGGTGCTCCCTGAATAGTCTGACAAGAGAATACGTTGGCATGAACCTTGGTGTCAACAACAAATATGTCCCAAATTTAGAGCCAGCAAGTTTAATAGACATAGTACTTCATAAGACTGCTGAAAATGAACCACAGTTGCCAGGGTTCTTGTTTTACTTCTGCCACTCCATGAGTCCTCCAGTCAAAAAACTGGGAAAGAGCATCCCAGTCAAACAAAAGCCTGGTACAAAGCCTGCCCAAATGTGAATCAATGCAGAGCCCTTAAATTCCTGTGGCCTAGACCCACTTTTGGCAAATTTACCCCATGATGAATCAGGACTAAAGCTGTCACATCTCACAAGCCTGTCTTTCTGAGCACAGCCTTCTTGCTCCTTTCTCACACCTTCAACGCAGAGCTGGCCCATTTTGTACGCAGCTGCCACAGCTTGATTTGCTTTGTGTTTATGCCTTAAGCTTTGCCTCTCTGTTTCCATGTCCACAGCCCCAGTCTATTTTGTGCCATCCTATCCGGCATGCCTGGAAGACAAACACCCCCTTCAGTCAGTCACGCGTGAGGGCACCAGGGCTGCAGTGACACAGAGGAGCCACACTTCGTTCCTCTGGGTGGCTCTGGGGGTGCCGTGGGGTGACGGGGTGTCCTCGGACTCGCCAGGCTGCCTGTTCCCATCCAGCACCCCATCAGGAGCAGCTGGGCTGTGGATCCCATGGTACTGATCCCTGCCCGCCATCCGGGGAAGCTGCCGATGCAGCACGGCAGGGAGCAGCCAGCCTGACGGGCGCGGTGTGGAACGAAGCACAGCGGCCTCGGCAGCCGGCAGCTCACAGCCCTTTCCACGGGCATCACAGCTTTGGCTGCTGGCCTGGAGCTGTGGTGCGCGCTGTGTGGGAGCGGGGGTGTACCCCAGGAGCAGCAGTTTTGGGGTGGGTGATGAGCACTGGTGTGGAGTGACGCTGTGGGGGCTGAGCTTTGCTTCCAGGGGGGGAGGGAGGGAGGGCGAGAGAGGGAGGGAGCGCTAAGGTAACCACAGAAACGTGGTATCCTTGGATATTAGCAATCCTGACCTACTTCTGGGTATTCGCTCCCTGCTGTTGACAAAAGAGGAGTAAGATGGAGGGCTTAAAGCTCTGAGAGAATAAAAAAAGGGACCTTTCCATAATTTTCTAGGATCAAGACTATTCATGATAATATTCAGCTAACTAAAATCTTTAAGTTTTATTGCCTTGCACACCATACTGTTTTCGTTCCTGCTTTATATACCATAGAAAATATTTTAATAATACATTACTGAAATATAACAACAGAGATGTATTGTTATGTATAGGGTGTAGATCAGACTGACTGATGGGGGTGTCATTCTACATGTATAACCTAGTTTTTAGTGATGTTAATCTGGCTTTGCATTTCATTTAGATCAGTGAGAAAACCTTTTCCACAGTTGCAGGTCTACTGGTGATCCAGATACAGCTCTCCACTTACATCAGTAAAATCACACTGCTGTAATTGCAGGAAAAATCAAGCCCTGGAATTCAGTGAGATATGGAGAATTTATACTAATAAGTAACTGGGAACAACTGAGTCTGATTGTTTTATGTCATATTAAATACCTATTTTAGACCAAAAATCAAATTTCAGGGAAAATGGCTGTGGGATTCATAGTCACTGCTAAACTATCAAGGGGAGGGCTTTTTTGATAAAACCAGTTGGGAAGACAAGAGTGCTGTCTGGTGTTCAGCTCCAAGTGTCCATTGCAAAGCATGGAAAATACATACTTTAGGGCTTCAGCTGAACCCCATTAAAGCTTTCATTTCAGAGGACCATGGACCACTGTCTTGCAAAAATCTGTACCTGGTGTGTTAATAAAGCCTAAAATTGAGGTTTAAAGCCATAACTTCAGCTTCTAGTCTTTTCTTATTTTTGACAGTTCTGTGGCAAAAAAAAAAAACAAACAAAAAAAGAGTTAGGGCTTGTCAAGGCGTTTTTAATATTTTTCTCAGCTGCAATTCCTTCCTGAATACACAATCTCAAACATTTAGACTATGCTGGCAAAATGAACCAAAGAGAGTCTGAAAGGGAATGGTAGCAAAAGTGGAGCTTTCCAGCATGATTTTTTAATAACTGGTAAATGAAAACCAAATTAGGTAGAGATGCTAACATAATGGTGCCTGAATTCTGTTCCAATATTGGGTATATGCAGAGCTGCCTTCTCTACTCATTGAAATGTACAGGTATTCATATATCATCTGCAAAACTTGCATCTCAACAGCATGGTACTGACTAAAGACATGGCTTGAAGAAATCCCACACAGCCCTTCCCCAACACCAGGCCTGTTCAAGTCCTGTTGTTAGTCCTCAGAGCTGTAAATTATGTGCTCAGATTCTACAATTCCCACTTTATTGGTGAAAAACTTGTATTAGATGGAGGTTAAATAACCTACAAAATGCCACTCAATGATTATTTTCACAGGATAGAGTGGAAATTCATGAATTCCCAGTCTGCAGAGTGCAAGACCAAACCCTTGCCTTTGTAGGCATCGGTCCAAATATTTTCACTATTTCTTTCATCTGTTCAAGAAGGATTCGTAGCTGGCTTCTGCTGATAATTCAGACATTATCTCATGTAGAATTGCTCTGATCAGACTTAGACTGACTGTATTGAAACCTTGGCTCCACTGAGGTCAGAAAGAGTCTCACCATTGACATCAATGAGTTATGATAAATGGTACTCAATCTCTGCCAGTTGCTCTGACTGGTAGCCTTGTCCTCTCTACATGGTAGTGCTCACATACACAGCACCACCTGACAGTAAACCTTGAGTGACACTTTCAGTGGAAGCAGCAGCAAATTTGGAGCATGCACTGCACCCTGCTTCTGCCTGCCTCCCCTTATGCCCCACTGTCAGCATGGGCAACCTGGAAAGGCTGTTAGGCAGGCAAATATGAAGGGGGGAGGAATGTGCTGGTGGGCTGTGGATAATGCTGAGCAAGATGTGCAGTTTTGCAGTGCTGTCTAATGCCTATGTCCTCAGGGAAGTAGACTTTCTTATTTGAAAAGGGCTTGTGCAGCAGGTTCATGAAAGATTTTTCAGAAAAAGCCTGTCTCAACAACCTATTAGTAACACAGCCTTATGAAAGACTCAGATGTATTTCTAAAGCTGTTGGCTTCATTTATTGCAGTTGGACTGTGGGATCTGAGACTTTATTTTTTGAAAGGAGACTTTTTTTTCCTGTTGCACTCCAAGTTTGGTGGTTTTCTATTAAAAATACACGACACAGGTTGACTTTCTGGTCAGATTTCTGCATCAGCCCCTGTATCATACTGAAGTGTCTCTGCTAGTGGGGTCTCATTCATTAAATAGTATTTCCCACAAACCTGCAAATTTCCTTCTTTATTTAGATAGTTACTTAGTCTTTCTTTACTCCAAAGTTGAACTTAAATGAAATGTAATTTACATAACAAGTCACTCAGAGCCTATTGTGTGTCAAATGGAAAAAACCTGCCGTATTTTATCCTTCCCAGCTGACAAGTAGAAAGAAATATGTTGAAAGGGACATACCCAGTTATTAAGGGGGTATGACAGTATTTTATTCTTTTATTTTAATTTAGCAAAGTGTCCTTGCAACAAACTTGGATTTTTAAACATAAAATATCCTGAAATATTTGATTGTACTATGTGGACTTAATTCTTAACAACAGGCAGGATCACAAGGTAAATGGTTTGTAGGAAGAAGCTCCAAAAAAGAGGCTAATAAGCCTCTAAATAAGCCTCTAAATAGCCTCTAAAACTAATAAGAAATCCATGATGGAGTGGAAACCAGGAAACTGGTTCTTGCATACCATACATGAGCAATTCCATTGACTTAAGTAAAACATTGTATACTAGATCCTCTAATTCTTACTCATCTTCTTGAAGTTGAACATGTGCTTTGCTGTATGGGATTCACAGTGAACAATGGCTTGAAAGACTGAGTTGTAGCTGGAGTCTGAGCTTACAGTTACCATCAAATACCTGAAATTGTAAGGAACATTTGGGCAGCAGTAAAGCCTTATAAGCTGTGAAATGCACAACAGAGGTCATGACCACCCAAGGATATTAAATGTCCAATGCAGTTTTCTCAGTCTAGAAATTGGGTTTGGTGTACAGGTCATATTTCAAAGTGGTAATAATCTACCTATGGCACTTTTACCCACCTCCACTGCTATATTCTGTCCCAAGCCACTGTGTGACATGCTTATCACTGACAAAAAATCTCCTGCCCTTCAGCATAGAAGTTATAGTCTCACAGTGGGCAGAGATACCAATGTGCTGCAGACAATGTGACAAGGAAATATTTGTGGTGAACAGAACTATGTAAACACACCCTTTTATTTGGAGAAGGTGTGGTCCTCTGAGGCTTGACCCCATCCATGAGCCCCCAAGGGCTGGAAGTTCTGAGATGGAGCAGCACCAAGGACTGCCAAGTTTGTTCATGGCCTGCATAGGCAGCAGCCATTTCTTCCTGGTGTCTCCATGGGAAAACAAGCTCTATATTTGCAGCTTTTTGCCAATGACAGGATTAGTGGGAACACTGGGTATCCCACAGAGGAAAAATCCAAGAATAACATGAGTAATGTAATCCTTACGAACCCAAGTGTCTGCCAGTCTTTCAGAAGCAGAGGAAAGGACACGATACATCCTGCAGCTAACACAGCAACTTCAAAGAGCACGGGCAGCACACACACAGTGCCACTAAGTGATATAAATACTCCTCTTAGCACTCCATGCTAGGCTCCCTGTTGATACAAGCTGTTCATGAGAGATCCAGGCTAAACCTATGCATAGACAGAAGGAACACAAAAGGTTAGGATGTTTTAGATAGAAGGCATATGAGGTCTGTAAAGGTTAGGATGTTTTAGATAGAAGGTATATGAGGTCTATAAAGGTTAGGATGTTTTAGATAGAAGGTATATGAAGTCTATAAGGTCCCAGTTACTAATCATTCCATACTTCTTGAAGGTGCAACTTTCTTTTGTGAGCCAATTTCTGTATTTTAACTGACATATTTACCCACCAGGGACAGCTTACTTTGGGAGTGATGGGGCTTATCTGCACCAGAATGATGCAAAACTTTGTAGGATCCTTTTGTGCCATATTCCCACCTCCTCTACACAAGGAGAGTACACACATTAGCACTGAGCCCAGCACCACATCTCACCACACTGAGAAGTGCACACCATGAAGGGGGCAGAGCACTGTGCCTGCATAATACCCCTTGGCAGGGATACCCATCAGTCAAAAGCCTTAGAGCCAAACACAGACCTCAGGCAGGACCTAACATTATAGAACTGCCTGCAACAGGACCAAAGCCATAGTGGAAATCCTGCAGTCAGAGGATCTGGCTACACATGGCTCCATGCTGGCCTGGGGAGACAACTTCTTCCCTCAGAGCAGCTCAGCAAAGCAGAGGCTGTTTCTGCATTTATAACAGTGCTCAATGACAACACTACAGCATTGCATTATGCAAGCAGGATGAGTAAGAATGCTGGCTGTGCCAGGCAGCTATAGAGATTTGGAGTGTCCATGATTGCATCCCTGTAGCAGGATACAGGTTGTGCTGCCTAGAAATGGAAACCACCCCAAAGGACTGGCTGGGTAGAATGAGCCAGTAAGTGGCTGGTGATCACTGGGTGTTGCCTCCTCTTCCTAAAATTTCCTAGTTTCCAAATACCATGTTTGTGAGGAAAGCAGCTTACCTTTTCCTTCAGTATGTCCTTAGTACAATGACAAGTGCAGTACATCTGGCATAGGACTACATGAGTATTTCTAAAATGGAAAGACAAATGGTTAGCATTCAAAAAAAAACATTATTGTGCTGTTGATCTCAGCAGAGGGATGACTTTGAATAGGAAAGGAACATTACTGCAGCAACATGTAATGTAAGCACAAAAACATAGCTTCCAGAAGCTCCTAGAAGCTGCATAGGTCTCGCTTTCCTTTGGACAATTCTTCCTTATTCTGAAAGAGACTTTGTGGAAAGTTAGTTGCAGGGAATCTACATCTGCTTTACTTGTTTTCATTATTGGTGACAGAAAACAGCAACTGGAGGCATTTGCAGATTATTACATTTTTAAAATATGGTTTTGCACAGCTTAAAAGTCTATATGCTTTTTTGCAAAAACTGCTCATTGATTAAAACATTAACTTGGATGCTCAAAATGCTCCTGGCCAGCTATGAAACTGGGTGACCTTGGACATGTTACTTAATCACTATATATTACTAAAAGACATCTTTCCCTTATAAGGTTTTGTTAGAATAAGAATATGAAAGATTGCAAACTTTCAATGTGGTACAGTGGACAATACATGTTTAAGAAAGATATTTTTGTATTGATAAAGCATGGGTCTTGGGTAACTTTGTTTGGTTTGCTTAATCATACAAACACTGAAGTAATCAGGAGCTGATTAAAAGTGTTCTGCATAACTTCGTTAAGAATACAGCAGGCTGTCCTAACTATAGTTGTTTTAGAGAGTATCTTGACAGAAAAGAGCCTTGCAGTTCAGAACCAGGCAATTTCTGTATGGCAGCTGGATCTCATAGTGTCTATTCCTTTTCTGCTTTTATGTGTATCTGCATTGCTGGTTCCTTCCCTGCCAGGATTTTTAAAAGTAACTATGCAGCTTGGAAGCTTCAATTTCTTGAGAGCTCTGAGGTGCCCCCTCAGTGCCCAGGTGTTCCTGTCACAGGCTGCATGTACAGTAGAACAGGAGGTACAGACCCAGAAACAGGCTTAGAGTTCAGTCTCTTCTCCCTAGAGCTGCAGATGTGAGAGGCAGGAACTGTGCAAGGCTGCTCCACATTTCTCTGTGTTGCTCTTTGTATGCTGCCACCTGGGAGAAGCTCTAGTGAGCCTGGGAATACATACAAATATATATATATGTATATATATATTTTTACATATGTATAGGGTGCTAGAATACATAAAAATACATGTTCTGTGCTCTTGCAATCCTGTAACATGTTAGAGACAGACTGACAGCAGTCAGACCAGTTAATCTTGGTAAATGTGTTCAGTTCATGCTTAGGTACTGGAGGTCTTAAAATAGTGACCAATGTGTCCATGTGACCATGTGGCCACCAGCCTGATAAACTGGGGTGGTTTGACTTATGAACAGAACAACACAGACAGAAATAGTAGATAAGTAATGAGATCCCCTTTGATTCTGGGAATAAAGATTTTCACTCTCCAGCAGAGCTGGTGCTAGCCAGTACCCTGATTCTGGGATTTGCCCCATTCAAACCTCACTTCCCTTAGGGGAAGCCATAGGAATATGTATTGAAAGGCTATGGAAAAATCTGCTAATAGTGGAGGTTTCTTCTATGCTTAACATTAAGCCTAGACTAAAAACATGGGGAGAAATTGACCTTTAAAACATTTTCGATCTTGTCTAGTAAAATCATGGATATTTTTGTTATTCACATCAGAATGTAATTCATCTTCTCTCTCCTTTCAGGATGAAACTCTACTTCTGGCATTACAGTTAATGCCACTGCCTGTCCTCCAGGAAACGTGGGGCATTGCCCCCTGTTCAACCGCTCATTCTTGCCGTGACGTGCTCCTTTCTTTCCACGCTGAGAAACTGAAGCCCAAAGCCTGACTGCATGACTGCTTGCTGCAGGGAAGGACAGCTACTCATGGCATGGGAATGGGACCAGGAATTGAAGCAGTGCTAGAGACACAGGCCCAGGCTCCTGGTCCTTTCCCATGCCATGTGTACACCCTGCACTGAGCTGCCAGGGCAGGAGCAGTCTGCAGCACGTCTTGCCCTGCCAGGGCCTCTCTCTCAGATACATGTCAGTCTCTAGTGGCTTTGGCCACCTCCCCAGCACTGAGAGAGCTGAGGCTACTGTACCTTACAAGGTAAAGAAACCAACAGAGGTCCAATGAGACAGATATTCTCAGATGAAGTCCTCATCTAGTCCAATGAGACAGATATTCTCAGATGAAGTCCTCATCCAGTCCTGTATTTTACTGTGGTTTATTAGTTTTGTATTGAATTCGTGTTCTGTAAGGAAGAGTCTTTCCTGGAAGTGAAGCAGATGAACAAAGGCCAAGCTGGCCTCCCTTTGGCTACTGCTATTGCTAATGCAATGCAAGAAGTCTCACTGCACTCTCACCTCCTCACAGCAGTACCCTTGGACTATGTTTCATACCAACCCAGGTCTGAGGCTCATGTCTAAATAATCTTCTCTCCAGATAATGAAACAAGTGAAAAACAATATGAAAAACAATGAAACAAGTGAAAAATCTGTATAATGATAAATTCACTATAGAAATATAAGATAAAAGCAATCTATAAATGTTTCCTCCTTTTATTCTTTCCCCCCCCCTCCCCTTTTATACCAAGCTGTGTTGAGATTGGTCTTCTTTTAAATATTTTTAGAAATTTTGAAATAACTGATGCATTGTAATACCAGTGGAGGCCTCACTCACCATGGCACCCTCAGGCATTGCTTTGCTATTTCAGGCTCTGAAGCAGGGCAGTTTGATAGAGTGAGACGATCAGAAAGCTTCGTCTCTGTCCTAACTTGATGTCTGAGTCCTCTATGATCTGCTTAAATGCCCTGGGAGTTTTGCTTAGTTCTTTTGAGCATTATTCCACTGCTTTAAGAGAAGCTGAGACCGTGAGCTGGGACCATGCTTCATCTCCAGAGGCAAAGAACCTTCAGGGTAATCATTTCATTGCCTAGGGATTTGGGGGAAGCTTAAGGCATCATTGTGCCTTAGGATTTCAAGCTGTATCAGGACCAGAAAAGCTACTGGCATACATCAGAGTAGCTTCCACAGCCTAAATCAGCCCACAGCCTCCAGAACAGCACAGGCTACATAATATTTTCTGCTCTTAGTGCTTTTCCTTTCTTCCCTGCCATCTTTTCTAGACCTCATAAGGCATCAGTATTGGAAGCACAGCAGGGATTGTTCTTGTCTCTTGGTCCACATATGCCTTTAGAAATGTACACCACAACTTGACCTTGGGCAGAATCTGCCCCTGTTCAGCTGTATTTCCAATTATTTTCAAATCAATGATACAAACTCACTACAGAAAAAATCTAGAGGGATTTCATGTAACATGAATAATTATTTACAGCAATAATTGAGCAATTGTTACGCTGTGCAAGTGGCTGTGCATCTTTTCTTATCTTTAGGTATTCAAATCAACATTAGAAATAAAATATATATAAAAATAGGTAATGAATATAATACAAATTCACAAGCATAGTCATTCAGATTTTAAATTAATTCTCATAAATTCTATTCATTCCCATCATCAATGAATATTCAAGAAAAGGGTTCATGGACAAAAACGTTCACAAAAATAGCTTGCTTTAATTAAGTGATGCAGCATATTCACAGAAGTGAAATTCCTATTCATAACTGTCAGAATCACATCAGAAACCTTTCCTTAATAATTTTGTCTAGTCTAGCAGGATAGAAGGGCCTTCCACTGGACCTCTGTGTCCCACCAAAGTGCTTGAACTTTCTACATGGAGGAACAAGGTTCCCATCTAACCATTTTCTCTTTGAAATTCTGCTTGATGCTGTTGCATATCCACAAGAACCTAAGGTTTTTCTATAATCTTGTCCTCTGTGTTCTTGCCTGATGTTTGTCACCAAAGCCCCCTTGTTGAGCAAAATCATTTAAGCAGCTGCAGCAATTGCCCAAAGCAGTGGCTAAGGGGAAAACATGACGGAGTATTTGATTTCTGTGAGTAAGTGTATCCACTGTATACAGAAAAGCTCAAATTAATGGTTACCTATGGCAGAAAGCCAGGACCATGCAGAAGCTGTTTGTGCAAGAAAACTGAGAAAACTGATTTTTTATTAAAATGTACTGTGATGGTGCATTTTGTGGATATCTTTTGTAACCAAAGAGGGATCTGTAAAACTCAGTTTCCATGGACAACACACAGCCAAAAGGCATGATATTTCTTGTCAGAAAGCACAGGTAGGTGTTAAAAAGTTAAAAAGCTGATATTTAGCTATTACATTAAAAGAAAAAAAAATAAGAGGAAGATGAAAAAAGATGACAGAGGAGTTAAGACATGAGAGGCTGGAGTGGGAGGTCAGTAGCCATGGCTATGGAGTCTGCCTGGAGGGGTTGTCTGCCCTGTGGGCTGAGCTATTGCTTGGGCTGAAACAGCAAATGGAGGAAGGAGAAAAAGCATTTTCTGGTTTATCTAAAAAAAGCTGGCTGAGTCTGGACCCGGCCACAGAATGGTGTGGCACCCTGGCACAGTGCAGGGCACCAGGAGCCACCCCAGCCACTACACATATGCCCAATACCTGCTTGAGGTGAGAGTAATACAAACATTTGATTATTAGTAATAAATTATTCTCTATATAATAACATATTTCTGGGTCAGTCTTAAGGAAAATGCTATTGAACCTGTACAAGATCAATGTACAGACACTTTAAATTGATTTAAATTTTTAGCTTTTCTTCTTCTCCAAAACCATCTCCCAGAGATCACTTACAAAGCTGGAGCAGAAGGTAAGAAATGACTGTCTGAATGGTTTAGTTATGATAACAGGCTGCCTGAATGGGCTGGAGACAGTATAAGTTAAAATGGATTTTAATGTTGGCAATATATATGATTTGCTCTACCTCAAGAAACCTCTGAGGCAAGCAAGTTATTCATATCCAGATGCTGAAACATGCCAAGATTAATTCTGTGTCTCATAAAAAATTGCAGATTTGTGGGATGAATTACTTTATTTTTTGGCTGAAGTGGAATAACATGTGAGCATGAACAATTTTCAGAAGAAAAGAGTTTGTGTTTTGCAAGGTGTCATGCAAGTCTAATCTCAAAAAAGGCACTGGGTGTTGCAAGCCATCAGTTCAGAGGCATAAAACAGCTAAAGACAGAAAACAAACTCAGGCAAGTCCAAAACTTTCCTGTCCAGCAAGAAAAGGATTTCACCAAAATGAAGGCATTTACATCTGAAGAATTGTTTAGAAAGTCTGCCCAGGAGGGAGCCACTCTAGGACTTCTGTCTGTAGGGCAAGTGGAAGAGCCCTGAAGGTTTATCTGCCATAACAGCCTTGGTAGTAACATACCACTGCTTCTCCAAAGGATAACTCTGAATGTAATAATTAACCCAACTACAAGCAGCATTTCTCTCTTAATAGATGAAAGGGGTGGAGAACAGCCTGTCAGAGTGTTTGCTTTCTTCATTGTTGACACATACACTTCCAATGGGTACATCTAGAGAGAGACAGTACAAGATAGCACTGACTGCAAGCAGTTGGGAGGAGAGAAGAAAAAAAATCCCTTGATGGAAAGCTGGGAACATTTATAGCCAATTGGTATTTTTGAATGGAGCTAAGAGTACAGTTTTCTTGCCTTTTTGCCTATAAATAAATCACCAGAAATAGATTAAAGTGCTGGTGCCACTGTGCAGTTTGATTTTCTACCTCTCAGCAGGATAACCTGCTGAGAATATGGAGGACTATCACTGTCCTGTATTTTGTTTTGAAGCAGAGAGTCTCAATGGGTTGCTTGGAAAGCAAGTTTAGACTGAGCAAACTGATGTGAGTTCATATAAATTATGAAAGTCTCACAGGTCTCAAAGACCAAATTCAAATATTGAGAATTCACCTGACATTAGGCAAACTTCCAAACTGAAAAAACTCCAGAAGTTGCTGCCATCAATTGTTCCTGCCCAGCTCCATGCAGGGGCTTTACTTTCTTAGGATGTTCTCAGCTCTTTCTGAAAATCAGACATCATAGATGTGCTACTAATTTTGTTTGTGCTCCTCCAAACCCTGGCTCATGTTCTGCCTGCCCAAAGTACCCCAGCAGCCATTATTTGCTGAGAGTCAGATGAGGATGAAGCCTTGTCTCTTGACTTTGATACAGTGCTGTAAGTTAAATAAAATGTACTGATTCAGCTTACTCAAGTATCTCTACAGAGGAGCTGCCACACTCTTGACAACACATCAGTGTGGTGTTATGCTCCTGAAGGAGCTGAATGCATGCTAGATGAAAAATGCTCTTCGTTTTCCTGCTTGAATCTATGCTGCTTTCATGGGGAATTTTCTTAAGCTCACTGCTGCTCTTGGTCACACTCTGTGTCAGCAAAAGGAGACAAGGTTTGCCCTTGTTACTGCTGAATTCAGATGACTTTCCTTTGGCCTGGGTCCTGGTTGTCAGGGCTCTGCAGCAGAGGAGAGGAAGGAGAAGGGGTGTAAACCTTCAGTATAACCAGCTTGGCTTGTTTGTGCCCAGAAGGCAGCACGGACTGAAGCCACTGCAGCAGGTCACTGTGCCACTCCAGCTGGCACTAGGGGTTGCCACCTGAGCCGTGGATGTTGGAATACTGTGATGGCACAGTGATGGCTCTTCTGTCACCAGTGGTTGCTTTAAGTCCTCTTTAGTCAATTCTACAAGTGGGGTTTATTTGATAGAAAAGCAAGTGTGTTGTTTCCCTTGCTGGACCTGCTTGCACAATCCCCTCTACAGCAAATCTCTTTCACAACAGTTCCCCCCTTTAAACACTGATTCTTTTCACTGTGGCATCTGAAAGGATACAGTTACTTGCAAGTGGGGTGACAGCCTTACAGTGAAACCTGTTTGTGAGTCTGTGCTCTTGCACTAAACCAACAAAATCAAGTAGATTTCTCACACTTTTTTCATTGGTCTCTATTATTCTAACTACTGTTATGTTATCAATGCTTCTCAACATTGCACAGAAGCCTGTTTATACGAGCAAAGATTTTTAACATATATAATTGATTGTTTTTGTAACTTAGACAAATGTGGACTTTTATTGCAGAGGATTACCCTCAACATCCAAAGGTGTCAGTAGGCAAGTATAATCTGCAACTGCTCTCATGTCTTTTGCCTTGATTAGAAAGAGAAGGATTGAAACCTGATCTCTGGTTATGAAATGGCCCTTGGGAGTCATCACTGATACCCAAATAAATGTGGTTTCCTACAAAGAGCATAAGGCAAAAAGCCTCACCACAGTACACAAAGAGAGAGAGCTGAACAGCAGGGCAATTTGTTCTGAGTGTGGCATCCACCAAGAGCCCAGGTTGGAATCTGTGATTTTTCAGAAGAATCAGGAAATAACCAGAGATGGTAAATGTGTTTGAAATAGAGGTTCCCAGTGATAACCTGATGTGGTTTTTTTAACATCATGTAGCCATGGGCTACTAATCTGACTGCAGCCTGGATGGAATTGCATCATGTGTGCTGGTCAGGAGACAAATTTAAATAGCTCTAATAATCTCATTGGCCTTAAGGAATGTTGTGATTCCTTCTGAGTGTGGTTTCTGTGATGAGCCTTGTTTAAGTCATGACAGGCAAATCAGTGCCTAACTGCATGCCAGGGCTGTTCTTCTGCCTGAGAAGTAGCCAGCAGCTATTACCAGACAGTACCCTGCCTTTAAATATTCTATTTTGACTTTTTTGTTCTTTCATGAAGATAATTGAAATATGGCAGACTGGGGTAGAAATCAGGAAATAGGCACTATTCACTGAAGTAGTTGTGGTTTGGCTGTTGTTAAGATCTGATAAACAGCTAACTTTATTAGACATTTTTCTAGTACCAAGAATTGGGATCTATAATTTTGAAGTTTCAGGGTCTTTAAAAAAAAAAAAGATGCAAGCAATCCTTAGGTTAAGGAAATACATCTCTCTGTATAGATTTAGTATTTACATCACAGATACCTTGGTAAATATGATTGCCAGTGGTGCTTGTTTAGGTTTTACTGTATTTTACACCCAAAACAAAAGGTGCAAAAACCTCCTGCAATGAAAGAGTTCGTCAGACTCTGCATCCTGGACTTCCCTGTTCAAGAAAGACATGAAATGGACTTAAACATACAATGAAAATCAGTCCTCCCAAGGGGACTCCATTTCAAAAAAATGGAAATACATCTGTAAAGTGGCAGTGGCAGGGGATGATTAGGACTTGCTGAAGCCAAAATCTGATTTGTGAGACCAAATCTTCTCTGATAGGAAGACAAAGATTAAATATTTAAAACTTAGGTTTCTTAAAATGACTAAAAAGTCAGTTCTTAGCTTTCTACCCAGCTTGAAAAAGAAGTTGAAAGTTAATTTGACTGCCAAAGGATAGTTTATAAGACATCTGCTTTCAGAAATGGCTGAAGCATCTTCAATCAGCAAATCACTTTCTGATTCTTGAGCCTTCTGTATCGAGACTTCTAAGAGGATAACCTTTTCATATATAATGACAAAACCATCCACAAAGTTCTTGGGAATTTAATATTGGTGAATTTCCTTTTGTAAGACAAAGATTCAACTTTCATAGTTATAGAGGGGAAAATGGAAAAAAAAATAAAGACTAAAAGCTGAAGTCTCAGAACCCAGGAAGTAACATAAAAATATTGGTATTATTTGTTGACTTCCATGATTTTAGGTGACTTGTGAGCCTAATTCATGATTAGTTCATCTCTCCCCCTTCAAAGTTAACTTTTTTTTTCCTTCATATGTTATCAGAGTGGTGTTTCCACCATTCTGAAGGGCCCAGCCCTGGCTGGCAGTGGGTCAGTGCTGGAGCTGGCTGCCATTGGCTCTGTTGGATTTGGGGAAGCTGCAGCACCTGCTCACAGAAGCCTCCTCTGTAGCCCTGCTTGCTACCCAAACCTGGCCATGCAAACCCAATAAAGATATGGCATGAGGAAATTAATGTTGATCATTTTGACCAGAAAATTATTGTGATGATTTTGGTGCCCTTTTCACTATTGCAAACCATACTTGTCTATTTTTTTCTAAGGAATATTGTAATAGTTGGGAGCAATATGGCTTAAGTTTTGGTGGGAGGTTAACAATTCTGGCATCAGTGAAATTTAACATGTGTGCCATTACTCCAACCCCCTAATCAACCTCCAGTAAGTTTTGATTTTGCTGTTAAAGGATGCATTAGGCAAGCTGACAAACTTAGATATCAGCTGGATTTTCTAACTATAAGAAGGTTGAGACAGGTAGGTGTCTGTCTTTTATTCACCTTGTCTAGCTTTTTAATCCACATCTAACTGAAGTCAGTATGACATGGGTGACATTGAATTTAAATATAATGAATTCTTTATATGATTTGTCATACAAGTAGGGGGGAGAGGCACTGGTAATGTCTCCACTCAGAAGAAGGAATGCATTGTGAAATCCCCAATTTTATACCCCAGAGAATTCACACAGGAAAAAGCAACCATGAATTTCCTGCAAGTGGAGCCAGCTTTGCTCAGAATTTGTGCCTATGAGGCAGGACTTACATCAGCCATAAGGCACAAATTCCTAGAATATTGTTTCCTTAGTTTTTGTGTTTTAGAATTCCTCTCAGTTTTGAGTAGAAAAGCAAAGATGCAGTAGTGTTCTCCTCTAACTAAGGAGTTGATAATGTTTGCAAAGTTGTGTTTGAGGAGAGAGTAACTGCTGGTTTAAATAGAGCATGCTGTTCCACTGGCAAGAACCCCAGGGGAGATGAGAGCCTGGTCTGCAGGGGTGTCAGACCATGCTGAAAGACCTTGCCAAAAAGAGATGGGAGAGTATGGAGAAGGAGAGGCAAGAAATTGAGGTAGTCACTTTAATGAAATAAGGAATAAATACAGAGGCCCGAGGAAAGAAGCAAAACATTCTGCCCAGTGACAGAGTTAATGAAATCCTTTCAATCCATGTTCTGCAGTTGAATTCCCTCGTACCAAATTTTCCAGTACAACCTGATAACCAATATTTTTTCCAGCAGCTGGGAATTCACAGCATCTCCTTCCTGGGTGAATTCACTGTGTCTGAATAAGGGCTGAGCTTCAGTTTCAGCACTCCTCTGTGGGAAAACTAACAAGGTTTAGAAGGGGATTGATAGGAACAGGTAGTGCACTGCTGTTGGTTTTCTTTGAGCAGTTAATTTATATTGAGTCACTGGATGGCTTGGACATTTTTCTGCAGACCACAATTTACACTATGCAGGCTTTCTCTACAATGGTGCCTCAGGCAGCTATGAAAATGCATTTTCTCACTTTACCACTCATTTTGCCCACTAATACCAGATCATATTCACAGAGACATAATCACACAAGAAAGAAGTATCTAAATTTTAAAAAATGTATTTATACCTAGTCACACTGAGTTTCAAACTTATGCAGTTACACTAATCATCAGACTCTCAAGGCTGTAGATATGGGTTGGTATAATAAATAGAGAGTAGATGAACTTTTATAAATTGTTTACCCAGATTTTAGACTTGTGCACATGTTTCAAAGCAAATATAAGGTTTTAAATTTCCATTACTATGGTTAGATGTTAATCAGAAGTAAGAGGAGGAAGTAAAAAATAACTTCAGTGAACCTACATACTGCTTAAAATGCATTATCCTAGCATCACATAATCATAGAATTATTTGTGTTGGAAGGGACCTTAAAGATCATCTAGTTCCAATTCCCCTGCCATGGGCAAGAATACCTTCCACTAAATCAGGGTACCCAGGGCCCCATCCCAACTGGCCTTGAACACTTCAAGGATGGGGCATCCCCAACTTCTTCACAGGGCAACCTGTGCCAGGGCCTTACAGAGTAAAGAATTTCCTCCTAATATCTACTGCAAATCCCCTCTCCTTAATTTAAAACCATTCCCCCTTGTCCTATTGCTATCATCCTGTGTAGAGTCTGTCTCCAGCTTTCTATAGTTCCCCTTCAAGTGGTGGAAGGTACTTCCTGGAGCCTTCTCATCCGCAGGCTGAGCAAGTCCTCTGATCATCTTTGTGGCCCTCCTCTGGACTCATTCCAAAGAGTCCACACCCTTCTTATCCTGGGGACCCCAGGGCTGGATGCAGCACTCCAGATGGGTTCTCACAGAAGCTGAGTAGAGGAGCAGAATCATCTTCCTTGGCCTGCTGGTCAGGCTGCTTTGGATGCAGTCCAGGATGTGACTGACTTTCTCAGCTGGAAATGCATGTTGCTGGGTTATGGCCAGCATAACCAGCCCCCAGGACCCTGACAATCTTTTCTGCAGGACTGCTCTCAGTGAGTTCATCTCCCAGTCTGTGCTCATGTCTGGGATTTCTCTACCAGGTGCATCTTGCACTTAGACTTATTGAACATCCTGAGATTCTTGTGGGCCCATGATTATCTGAGATTTATCCATGTCCTCCTGGATGGCATCCCATTCTCCTGTTGTGTCATCCACACTGCTCAGCTTCATGTCATCTGCAAACTTGTTAAGGGTGCGCCCAATCTCACTGTCTGTGATACTGATAAAGATGTTAGAGCACCAGTCCCAAGACAGAGCCCTAAGAGACTCATCATCAGACCAGGAGGAGACTCATCAGCCTCCACTTGGACAGAGAGCCATTGACCACAACTCTGTCTGCATCCATCCCACCAATTCCTTATCCACTGAATACTTCAGCTATCTAATCCATACCTTTCCAATCAGGAGATAAGGATGTCATGTGGGAACATTTCAAAGACTTACAGAAGTCAGGGTTGATGACATGGGTCAGTCTTCCCTTGCTGACTGTTGAAGTCATTCCATCATAAAAGGCCACCAGATTGGTCAGGTATGGCTTACCCTTAAATTGGCTAGTCTTACCTGCCAGAGTTGCAGCAAGGAAACCAATTATTTCAGAGAAAGTCTGGTCTTGCTCAGCTTGGGAATGTGGGGTCAAAAGCTTGGCATGGTTAGAGTTTTTATATTCACTTGGAGTTTTTTCAGGTACTGCTCTCTATACCATAAAGCCCCTTGGGGTGGGTCAGGGTGAAGGCAGTGCAGGCAGGAGGCAGCAGGACTGCTTGAGGTCCCTCCCTCCAGCCCCTCCATCCCCAGCAGCCCTCCCAGGCAGCTGCCATGCTTTCACCACCCCAGGCTGGGGCAGGCCTGGGGCACCTGCAAGTGCCAGGAGCCTTGGGAGGGGTCATGGCAGTGGCTGGCAAGCAGGACAGCTGCGGGAGGCTGAGGGGGCTGCCAGCACGTGGTGTGCACTGCTCCTGGTCCTGGGTCACCCACAGCCTGGCAGCATCTCGCAGAGGTTCAGTGCAGTGCCTTGTAGGAAATGCTGCTTCCCACTCAAGGTTGCCATGGTGATGGGGAAACAGGCACCGTTTCAGGCTCTTGGCAGCAGAGTCTGAAGGGAGCGGCCAACGCGTGGGTGAATGTCAGCCCTGCTCCACACACTCTCACTATAACTCTGTGTGTGTGTGTATAGATATATATATATATGTATGTATATGTATATATAAATACATATATACACACTTTTCTGCTAGAAAGCCCTTACAGAACCCGTTTGAGGAAGTAAATTAACGATTTATATGAACCAGAAAATCAAGAAGGCAGTTTACGTCGGGGAAATCCTAATTTTGGAAAAAAACACCCACTCCAACATTCACCATTCAATACAGTGCAGCATTTAGTTCTTTCCACTGCTGCCAGCTGTGCAACAAGCATGGAAGGATCCCAATGCCCAGCACTGCAGTGCTGGTGGGAAGGCAGCCCCAGGCTGAAAGGGTCCCCGTGCAGCTCCCAGCAGCTCCTTAGCCATGAGCAGCAAAGGACCCCCTGCAAACAAGAGGGGCTCTTTAGGTGAAATGCAGGATACCTTGGCATGCCAGTGATCCCACAGCCCTTGTGCTTGGCCATGCAATGCTCACAGGATCAGGGAGCTTTCAGCTGTCAAAAGGAGACACATCTCACCACAGTGAGGTCAAAGCACTAACAGTGACTTTGTCCAACACACTGGCTACAGGTATTTTCATGGGGGCACTGGCATTGGGCCAGGGTCAACCCATGACATGTCTATAAAGTATTCATGTTTGTGCCTTATGCATCCCTTTAACTTGCTTTTGAAGAATTAACATAGTGAGATCTTGTAGTTTTTCTTGTTAATTCTTTTCCTGAAAGATCTCTGTGTATCAGCAGTCACATATACAAGTGACTCTGCAATAGCAAAGCAAGTTGTGTTTCAGCAGGAAGGAGACCCTGGAGTAAGAGCTGGTCTGCAGTGAAGGAATATTTTCCCTTTTGTAATGCTGTGCTGTTCAGCTTTGCTGTAGACTGGATTGCTCCAAGGATTTCTCTGATCCAGAATACAGTGAATTGTGAATTCTAAGATGGTTATTTCTGCCTTTGTTCAGGTGATAAATTGGAGATGTGAATAACTTTCCATTTATTCCAGCATAAATCAAGAGCATCCGGTGGAACCTGCCAGAGTTTTACTGATAGAAAACTCTCCAGGCTTTCTGGCCCCAAAATCGATACCAGCTCTTGCAATTTCTATTTCACAACATTCACCTTTGACGTAGGTCATAATTTTTTGTCATTTAATATGTCTCAGTAGAGCAGTTCCAAGTAAACTAACATAAGACTACGGACTACTTGTAGGTTTGAAAGCCACTAAAATCACACTATAATGTAGGAAAGAAAGTAGTTGGTGTTATGATAACAATAATCAAGACCACAAAAGTGAGATACATTTAAGCTCAATGAAAAAGAGCTTGTATACATTGTAAGTTTTTTCCCTGATGTTTTTCCGTCTTTACAAATGTAATTTTCTTACAACAAACACCTCTGAGATACATTCTCAGTACTGTAGCTTTCTACCTAGCAGAAATCTGCAGCTGTTTCAGTTTCTAGAAGAAGAAATCAGAAACACAAAAGAGAATTCCTCAACTGGAATTTAGCCAAAATTTCAGCAAAGTCGGGTGGCAGAATAAGTGAAGAACTTAGCAAATTAAGAAAAAAAAAAAAGGATATTAAAGAAAAAAAGGAATTATTTTGTCCTAACTCACTGCATTATGCTTCTCAGATGTTGCTGATATCTCTAAACAGTTGGAGATACTGTGTTCATGGAATCCCCTTTAGAGCAAAGGGGCACTCAGACCCTACTGGTTTGGGATTTGAATTTGGAATTGAATTTGGGGCACTCAGACCCCATTGGTCTGACACTTCTGTGGCAGTGTCTGCAATACCATGCAAATATGTCTGCTCATATTTAAATTACTACTTAAACTCATTTTGCATGACCTTGTGATCATTTGCACTCGTAAACAGTTGTTTGTTTTTTTTTCCATCTGAGGAGCATTTGTCACTCCACTCTCTGCCCTGCTTGTGTGTAGGATCAGGTGAGGATTTGGCCTCTGTAGAAGAATTGTCAAGAAATAGGACAATGTGTGTCCTGTTTCATTCTCTGCCCCACTTTCCCAAGGGGCAGTCGTGCTGCCTCTGAAGTGATGTTTGTCTGCTGAGCTTGAGCAGTGAACCTCAGCATGCACAGCGCTGCCTTTTTAGCAGTGCATCACCCCGAGTGCTTGACTTCTTTGACAGGTATTTGTGTGATTCCAGGTTCCCTGTGCCATATATCCCCCTTGCTAGGGAAGGATGCCATGGATGTATGTGCAGAGTGAGCCCTTACTTGCTTGGACAACACAGTGAAAAAGCCCTCAGGGCTTCCTGCTGGAGAGGCAGACAGGGGAACAGAGCAAGAGCTGAGGGCTGGGCAGGGATGAGTGGGGATCTGAGGGATTTGCAGGGTTGGAAGCTGATACCTGCTAAATTACTTGACTGACAGAGAGTTAAGGGCACAAGGGGTCTAGGCAAGGCATTCAGAAGACAAATCCTGCCCAAAATGGAGTCACATAGAGCTGGCATAACTGTCGTGATTTTGGAGGCAGTCATTACTTGGGTCTGAATCACGACTTTTAAATTTTTTAACCACTGACTGTTACTTACCTGGGGCATAATATGCTTCTCTGTCATGGTGCTGAGTTCCCATTGCACAGCTCAGCCAAATTTAGCATTATACTTTGCTCCTGTTTTCTTAGAGTTTGCTCTCACCTTATGTACAGAAAGATCTAAATTTACTAGAGCTTTATCACCTGCTTCAGAAAGAAACACCTCATTTTTTTCTCACTGAATCTGCAGTGAACTCAACAGCCAGGGCAAGCTGAGTACACTTGAGACTCATAAAGTCAGAATGTCAGTGCATCTAATAATTAAAAAATATAGTTCTGTTAGTTACTGTTCCCTGCAGAGTTTTAACTATAGTTTAATGCTGTGGAGCACATAAATTAAACTCCTTCATAGATTCACTTGCCTCTTTCTTTTCTAGATTTCCAATTTTGCTTCAATACAATTTTTTTTATTGTAAAATATGTACCACAGGGAGGGTGGGAATGTTTTAATCATTCAGATTTCATTAAGAATCTTTAAGTTGAAACCAAAGGAACATTTCCTTGTTTGAAGAGTTGTTCATTGCCACTCAGGCTGCTTGTAGCACTAAGAGGGCAGCTCACTGTGTCCCAAAGCCTTGTTGGCTCAGCAATTTGTCCTGGACCTGCAAAAGTAATACAAGGCATACAGGGCAAGAGGGGCCTGGGTGGAATCAAACACTTCAGGATGTCCCCAGTTTCCATCTAGATGAAGAATGATCAAATCTGGTTTTGTGGCTTTTTTAATGTCTGGAGTATTGTCAGCTTGAACGGTGACTGCATGGTAACAAATGAGAGCAAGGAGGAGGAAATGAGCAGTCCAGTTTTGTGGTTCAGGCATAACAAAAACAGATTAAAGCAAGCAGGCAAACAATATATAGAGCTAACTTTGTTAAGGTAACTATAAAACATATGCAAACCTGTGTCCTGTGGAATTTATGATCTAAAAGCATTCCAAGTAAATTGGATGTTTAAATCTAGTGATTGAGATCTAGGGTATTTAAAGGACAATATATGACACTTCTGTGTGAAGAAATATGTATATTCCATTTTAGTAGTCTGATATCTTGTGGTTTGACAGGCAAAAACATTTTGGTAAATTTATAGTCATGATATTCCATTAAACGAATAGATTACTTCATTCACTATTTTTCTTGTTGCTATTCAAACTGGTTTATGTTCTTTCTGCAACTGGAATCTTCCCTCCCACAAGCACGTACCTCAGTCACTCACCTAGCTCAGTGTCCAAACAGTCTAGTTTGTCAGGGTGAGCCAGCTCTGGCACATTCATGACCATTTATCCACTATTGAACTGTCATGCTGAAAGTTTACTAACATTTTGTGCTGCACTGCTGTTTTCAACAGCCGTAAAGAGATTCCCATGACAGGCTGTCATTTCTGTCTTCTCACATGTAATTAGTTTTCCATGCCATCAAACACAAACATAAAATGTTTGCTTTTTAAAAACATTCAAGTTGGTGTTCTGTTTGAGCCACAAGTGGAAGCAAAACCACTGGATATCTTGAAAGCATGTATTTCAAATCAGTGAACTGTTCCAAAAGGACTATCACATTGCTGTGTGTTGTGCAGCATATCAGAAAGGCAATGCCTGGAACAAGACACAGATATCAATTAAAAGCTGCTTCCTTACATGATAAGACCCTGGTGAGGCATCCTTCAGTTAGAAGACAGCATGGCAGTCTCCTTGGATCACACATTGGCTCCCTACAAAGGCACTCTCTGGTCTTATGAAAACTCAGTCAATGACTTTTACTCTTCTCCTGGAGTTTTTACCACATTTTCAGTGTGTGTTTAACTTTGCAGAGCAACATGAAACTTTAGGCATTACTTCTGAACCTGAAGAATCGAAGCTAAGCTGCCAATAGTGTAAAAGAGAGGGGCTAATTAAAACAGATTCCTCATTGAAGGAAGGGTTCCCTGCTCCGTTTCAGAAGACAAAGCTCATCTGAGCCTGCAATATTTTGGCTTGCCTCTGCTCACAGTCATGCAGTTTAGCTCTCCTCTCACTCACACAATATCTCTAGGACAGACAAAGCAGATAGGGGTAAAACAGTCATAAATGCAAAGTATTTACTGGAGATTTGGCTTGAATTTAATATGGCACTATCAAGTATAAACTCTTTTCCACAGGAAGGATGCCACAGAAGCAAGGAAGGAAAAAGGGAGTGTAGATTCTGCTGCTGCAGGTGTAGGAATTGCTGCTGCAACAGGAGATTATTCATATTTGAGCAGCATCTTCAAATCCAGTAGGCTTCTGACAGCCTCCTTGTAGAAAGAAATGCTGAACCTTTTCTGGGTATTAATTATTCACCACTGCAGAATGATTTAAAACATATGTGAATTCTCTCAGCAAGCAATTCCTAGTAAATATATATGCTGTGAAATCCTGAGTTGGTTGTGTTGATGGCAATAGCTGCAGAGATTTCAAGGGACTAGAACCTGATCTGGACTACTCAGTTTAGTCAAGATAGCTTGGGCATCAGCATCTCCCATAAATTAATTATCATATTTGTATAGGACTTTTTCATGTGTTTAATTCCTCTCTCTAAGTACTCATAAGGCTCCTATCACTACTGCACACAAATGTGATGTAGATCTTACATAAAATTCACTTAGAGGAGCTATTCTTGATTTACAATGGCACCAGTTAAATCAGAACTGAATCTTTCAAATATGTCTCTGCAGAGTGCTTTGAGCATTATTCAGAGAGTTGTAAGAGAACCACAAATAAAGGTGTTTCTTACAGGAAGCTGAACAGATTTACTGAACTGTGCAATGTAAACACAAACACCTTACAAGTGGGGCATGTTCCCTCGGACTCACTCCAGGCCTGGGTACAGAACAAGGTGAGATAAGTAACATGAACAGTATTATTTATTCTTCTGACTTGTTGCAACAGAGAGAATTACTAGAGAGTGTGTTGAGTGACAGTTTTCTTACAAGGATTGTCTTGAGAACGTTTTAACACTGATAAAATGGTGACTAATATTTCAGAGCTGTAACAACACTGCAGAAAGGCCACTCCTTGGGAATCAGTCCAACAGAGTGAGAATAAGCTACAGAACACAGGAGGAAAAAGACCTGTGGAATGAAGGGACGAGAATTAGTGAGAAATACCAACTATTCATATGTGAGGAGCAGTCCCCTGTACCATGTCCAAACCCATGCTCCCAGCACAGGCCAGTCAGGATGTGCCAGGGCTGGGTGTCCCTCTTAGCCCTTCAAACTGTACTATGGTGCCCTGGCATTCTGTGCAAGACCGAAGGTGAATTGATCTTTGTAAGAAGATATGAAATAGGTAGGGGCTGCACAAAATGAGTCCAAATCTCCTGCTGCACCCTCCCCTCCCCAAACTCTCAGCCCTCAGAGAGGCAGCAGGCTTCTAACTCACCAGATGACCTGTTCATGGCCACCTGAGCTGCCAGTTCCTTTGCTCAGCACCCCTGCTGCCACTTATGCTGGGAAGGAATATAAATCCCTCCTGAAGTGTGTGAGAGCTTTTAACCTCCAGTTTGCACAATTACAAATGAAAATCCAAGGGTAAAGGCAGAGGGGGATGTGAGAACAGGGCTGGAAGAAAGAAGGAGAATGTTTAAATCCTTAGCAGCCATGCTTTGAGCTTGCCCTACGTGACCGTGGTGTACAGAGCTTGTAGGGCCTCGTACTGCAGGACTCTGCTGCTGCCTTTGGGATGTGATTCCTGATGTGGGGAGTGCACACACACATGCACAGGGGGCTGGCTGCTTGTACCTGCTCAGGTTCTCACTTTGCACATTCACAGCTACAAAGTCAATAGGTCTCATGTCCCAGACAATTTGAGAGTGGTTTTATTTTGTTTCCTGACTGCCCTCCTTACCAGTTTTAATTGGAAGAAAGCTTTGTCCTTTATTTTAATTGCCTATCCTAAACTGTAACAGTAACTTTCTGTGTGTTTCGCTGTCCACAGAGATGTTCCAGAACAAATGGTCTCCAAACCTTAAATACATCTAATTACTGTGTAATTCACCTACCATTTGTCTCTGGGTAGGGAGATTACCTTCAACCTGCTATGGGCTTTTAGCAGGAAAGTGGAAATTAAACATCTATCCAACAGTCTAGCTCTCAAAGGGTTTTAAATTTTTTTTCTTTAATGATGTTTTCTTACTTCATGCATTGACATTATTTATAAGAATGACAGGAAAATTTCCAAGCCATCGAATTTTTGACTATTGATTTAAAAAAGCCTAAACAACCCTGACTATAGCATAATAGTAGCCTAAAACCTGCTAGATAAATGCACATTGTCTCTCCCTCAGAGAGAAGGACTTTAACAGCCTAGTTAAGCAGTTGGAACGGATGCTGCATTTGGGAGGCCTGAAGCTGTGGACAGGCTCTGCCAGTCATTTCTGCTATGAAAACATCAGTCAGTCCACAAGTACAGACACACCAGCATGCTTCAGCTGATAAGCTGTCAGTGCACTACTTTCAGACCAAGCCTTCACTTTTTGCTTTTGAAGCTTCCAGTTGGCCTCGACTGCACAGTTATATATAAAAGTCATATGTATGTATTAGTACTTACATGTTTCTCATAAAATCACTGGAAATGGATTATCTCTATTCTGCATCATTTGCTTGAGGGTTCCTGGTGCATAGAAGTTTGTCTTTCTCCAGTAAGCTCAAATTAGTTCTTTTATCCTAAAATATCTGCTGGTGTGGCTAATGGCTAAGAAACAAGAGCAGGCAAGCCTTCTGAAAGATAGCAAGGGGCTGTGTACCTGCAGCACAGGGCAGCAGGACACCTGTGAGCTTCCCCTGTTCGTCTCTGGGACGTGTGTCAGCTCCTGCCTGCAGCAAACAATCTCTGGGCCTGAGCAGTAACCAGAGCATTGCAGCAAGGTCAGACCTGCCCCCTGTTTGCCAACCTGCCTCGTGGGGCTTCCAGGTCCATCAGTGGGTGAGGCACAGCCTGTTGGGTCACTTCATGGGGTGCCTTTGCTGCTTGAGGCAGCTGGCTTCCCCTTGTTAGGATTCTGCAGCTGCCAAGTACCAATGGATCTGCCTCTTGGCTGCTGTTGTGTCTTTTGGGGGCTTTGCAAAATGGATTATCAAAAATACATTCCTGGCCATGTTTCAAACAACAAACCACTTCCTTTATGGTAGTAGTGATGGGTGATTCTTAGCAAATAAATACTTGACAATATTGCAACATAATTTGACAAGTTACTACATGTGGTCAAATGCAGTACATGCTATTCTTACTTGTGACTGAAGTATGAGGCCAAAAGGAAGAATTTAGAAAATATCTGATAGGAAACAGAATGAACTAAGGCAGACTACTAGAAAACAACAACAACAACAACAAAACAAAAACAAAACAAAACAAAAAAAAAACCAAAAAACCAAACCAAACAAAATGAAACAAAACAAAACAAAACAATAAAAAAAAGAACAAAACAAAACAAAACAAAAAAAAACCAAAAAACAAAAACCCAGAGGATGGAGAAAAGGAACTGCTCAAAAAGGTTTTGGATCTTCTTATTTCCACAAATTGAGCTGATACATTGATGTAGGCAGCAGCAAGCTGAAAAAATACAGGTTTGGGTGAATTTTTCCAATTCATAATGTTCTACTAATGTGGAAGTGAAAATTATAAATCCTTGAGAACAAGCCCTGTACAAAGCTGTTCCAAGTGACTGTTGGCAGAATAGTTACCCAGGACTCCAGTCTAGAAGAAGTTATGCAGTGCAGCACATTGGAGTAATCTGATTATGAATACTGAAAATAACCACATAGATGGATGAGGCCATCTATGAAGCCATGGATGAAGGAGTTCATGTTCAGATCAGGATACTGTAGCAATACAGTGTTTTTTTTTACGGCAGCTCCGACCCATGCTTCATAAAAAGTTATTGATAACAGCACTGGACTAGATGAAACCAATTACTAAAGTGATGAGTCAGGTGGAGTTTAGAGGGGTTATGACTAGGTTATAACATGATTATGATAATGAAATACCAGGTGTGTTTTCAGTAGCATCTTTCATTACAAGAATAACATCTCTTTAAATGTATTACTCTGAATAGGAAATTACAGTGACTGTCTCTGGAAGGAGAAGTGGTTTGGTGTGCCAAGTTCAGAGCATTAAAGCACTATTCATGAGCTGGAAACTATGTGCAGGTACCTAAGAATTAATGTGCACTACTTACAATATATCTGTGAAGTGTGCTCTTGGAATGAGCTGTTATTTACAAATCTGATTCCCTTGCCCTTGCCCTTAAAAGGGCAAAATTCCTTTTTTGCCACAGGAATGTATCTTTAACATGTAGCAACTGGGATTGAGTGAGGATGATAAAATATACAGCTAAAATAAATAGCTGAGACAGACTAATAAATAGTAGATAGTAAAACTTCCATGCTAGGAACAGTATCACCTACCTGGCAATCTCAAAATCCCAAAGGAGCCATAACAGGATATCCCATTTTTGATTCTCAGCAAAACTCTAGCTTATACACAAAATAGACCTGCCATGTATGGTACATATTATTTCCAAGTATATCACTCAGTCTGGCTAGATTTTTATCTAGTTGATTCTTTCTGCAAAATCTTTACTAAGAAATGTCATCTGATGAGTTTAGGTCACCTCTTTGTTAGCATGTGCTGAGTCTGTTTCTCCAGGTTATATTCTTAGTCAACCAGTGATGACTGTCTGGATAGCTGAAGTTGAAAGTGTTTGTTAATAATGGTCAATCAAACAATAGCAATTCTGTGCCTGCACAGAATGAATATGTAAGAACTGCCATTTCAGTGTATGTGTTTGGCTGTTTGAAAGAACAAATACTTATTTCACTCACTGGAATTTCACAACTCCCTGAAATCAATCTGCCAGTAAACTGTGCTTTGTGTTAGTAACAGTCATTGAGTGGAATGGAAATGGAAATGGAAATGGAAAGTGCTTTGTGTGTGTCCAGCAAGCCCATGTCAGGAGTTGTACAGAAGTGATGATTAGTTCCTCCTTGATTTTTTATGTGTGACTTGTCAACTCTTCTGTGAATGAGGTATGGAATGAGAGAACCTTGTTGACATGTTTTGAAGGAAGAGAGGAAGTCGAAAGTTACCAAAACAGTTTATATTTTCAGTCCTTCTAAGCTACTATCCTATATTTGACAAACACACGTACCAGGCAGTTTGTATAGAGGTGAAGAGGGCAGAAAGGCACTGTAAGAAGACAGGAGTCTAATTCTAATCTGGATGTGCAGTAGTAAGTTATTTAATAAAAAACCCCACAGTGGTCCTAGCTTTACATTTTGGTCACTGGTTAGTATTTTGTTTATACTTAATATAAAATATAAATACAAATTTTTAAATGTCTGTATGTGTGTGTGTGTTTTGTGTGTGTATAATATGAAATTTAATATGGATTTTAAATTTCAGATTCTGAGAGGTGTCTCCAGGATGCTTGTGGGATGTTGCACCTTGGACTTTATTGGCAGGAGGAGGCCTTGGAAGGTAGAGGGAAAAATGACTGACAGCCAGTGGGAACAGTTTTATCCATTCCTGTCTAAGCTAAACAGGGGAGACCTTCACTGAGCATTGGTCTTTAAAAAGCTAACCAAAAAGTCCTTCCAATTGCAAATCACAAATGAAAATTGACACTAATGCTGCATATTCAGAAAGCTGGCATTTGTGAGAGACTTCTGTTGCTGTTTTCAAATGAAAGAGGTCACTCCTTTACTCATTTGTTTGGTGTTTGTCATAATAACTGTAATTATGAGGCACTACTGTGATAATTTAATGTAATTCAGCACATAATTAGTGAACAAAAATACTACACAATAATTCTTCCATGGAGCCATGCTGCTAATAAATAGTGGCATTCAGTGACATCTTTCCTGTCATTTTTCCTTATCAGGCTTTTGTAGCCTATAGTATTTTTACTTGTCTTGCGGGTTTGGGGTTTTTTCTTTTTTTTTTTTTTTTTTAAGAGTATAACTATCATAGCAGAATCACTGAAACGAGAACTGCAAAAATTGCTCTGCCCTTTGGCAAAGAACACTAACTCACCCATTATCCAGTGAGTGCAACTTTAAAAAGAGTGTCCTCTGAAAGCTTCATTGTCCTTTCCATGCTCCGATGATGCTCAATAATGTCATCACTGCTGATTCCAGGGAAAAATATTTCCATCAGTGGGAGGGGGAACAGTAATTTCAATAGGCTTTTCTGGTGCAAACTCTTTTCAGTTGATCTCGAATACAGGAGACAATCTCTGATGTTTTCCCTTCATGTAGAAGAGGAAAGGCTTGAACTGTGGTGTATTGGGACCACTCTGCACACACACTGGAGAAAACTCAGACCATGCCCTTGACACATGTCACAATCACAAAGCTGAAGTAAAATAACTAAAAAAGCTCCCTTTTGAAACCCTCCTAAATATTAATGTGACTATGGGAGCACTATTTTGTATACCTCTCAGATCCAGTATCTGAAGCGGCGAGTTTTCCAGTCCAACAGATTATCTTAATCCAGATTTTAAAATACAAGGACTTCCTTAAACTCGTGTTTAGCCTTAAAGAAAGCTTATGGGAATCTTACCAGCATATATAGATAGATACCTGATGCAAGGGAATGAAGAATCTTTTCAGTAGTGTCCACTGACAGTTCAAGAGGCAGTGGGCACCAATGGAAATGCATAAGATGTTCAAAACACAAGAAAACAGTTTTTTTACTGTCACAGACTGCTCAGAGAGGTTGTCATTGTGGGTTGTTAATCTGGGAGAGACTCAAAACTAATGCATGCAGTCCTGAACACCCTACAGTAGCTGATCTTGAGCAGAGTGCTTGGACTGATGGGCACCTGCAGCTAAAGAAATTTTGAGGAGAAAGGAAAAAGATGTCTCAGGACTGGGGTGTCTGTAGCCAAATGTTGACTGCATTAATAAAGAATGGGGACAGCACCATATTTGCCTCCACACTGTGATCTTATTAGCATGCCTGAGGGCTGGAAGGGTGTGAGTAGTCCCCCCTTTCCAGAAATCTTTTTTCATCAGCTGTATTCAAAACCTTTCATTCTAAATCTGAACCCTTATGGTCCTGCCCTTTCTATAGCAGCCTATTATATGGGGATGTGGTTAATCCCCAAGCCCTTGACCTTTAGTGATTTGTACTGCTGTCAAGACACATTATACAGCTTTCCAAACTGCTCTGCACTACAGAAGAAAATGTCCACAGTAGGGTTCTTTTGTTTAAACCACCAGGCAACAGGCATCAGCTTTATCATGCAAACATTTTCTTATTTTTCTTCAAGGGAAACAAGCCCCCCCTGCCATCCCTTCCCCAGAAGAGTTTCAGGATGAAAAACAGAGCTGAGAAGCTCGAGTAAGTGCAGGAGAGCTGTTTGCAATTTGCAAACCAATGAAGATTATGTTATTCCTGCTGGGACAGAGCTGAGAGGAAAATGTGAGCTTAGTATTAATACCTAGGAAGATGATGGCTTGATTTTTCAAAGAAAAAAATTAATTTTTGAAGTGGCCCATGACTTTATGAAAGAAAATGGGTTGCTGGGGTTTAGGAACAACTGTATGATACTCAGGGACCTCAACTCTACTCTTCATGGGTTTTGGTGGATAAGTCACCTATGAAAAGGTGTAGGAATTAGGGGGTGTTGTCCCATTAGCCACAAAGAGAGCAGATGCAGCATGCATTCAGTCTCACATCCTCAAGGGTCTTTTATTCAGATATTTAATCTTAGCATAGCAGGGACAATTTCTTCTCCCTGCCTGTTCAATTCTTGGTTTTTTGAGGACTTTGGCACAGTCTTAGCTGGACTAATGGGAGTTTTGAAGTGGACTAAAAATAGCAACTAATTTCACAACCAACAGTGATGCCTTTCAGCCATCAGCCTAAGCTATATTTTGACATGGAGTTAGGACATGAAAAGGGATCTTTGGGTCACACTTGTTATTTCTCTTAAAACTGCATCTCAATACCCTTTGCATAAATTCATAGGTGTTGATATCTGGAGCAGCATCTACTTGCAGCTGTGGTCCTTCAACCTGGCAAGGGGAATGATGGGATCCAGAGGCACACTAACAAGGGTAACTGGGGTGATGATACACGAGAAACAGCTCTTTGCACAGAGATTTAAACAGCCTCTGGTTCACTGTTTTACAGCAGAGATGACTGGGGTAGAGTTGACAGATTTAATATGGTCAGAGGTGACCACATTAAAAAAGAAAGTGAGTGAGAAATGATTCTTCACGAGGCCTTGCAATACAAGCTAGCCAATGATCTCAGCTCTTGGCCAATATAAAACAAACAACATGAAGTCTGTTCCCCCACACAAGAGTTCCAATATTAAAACCATGAGATTCATTGCTGAGAATGGCTGTGGAGGGCAAAAGTTCAGAAAGTGATAAGACAACTTCAGGAAGGGTTGGTCTGTCAGGGCCTATCAGATATCAAACCCTGGCAGCAGCCTGAAGCCCAAAAAGTTCCCAACCTGCTCCCCACTGAGGACTGGAGGCTGCTGCTGCCAAGGGATCCTTCTGCCCATGCCTCCTTTTGCTCTTTCCTGAGCATCCTCTCCTGGCAGCTGCTGGAGCCTGTAAGGGATAGGTTGTAGGTAGACCTGTACTCTGCAGACTTTATCTACAGTTATGTGTTGGGTTTACCATCCACGATGGCAAGTGTGTCTGCAGGTGTTACAGTCCTGAGAGCCTGGACAGAAATTCATGGCAACAGCAGCAGGAAGTCTGAAGCCAAGCTGCATGTGACTCGTATTTTGCCACTGTAACAAAGATCCTGCTGTGTTTTCTGTGTCACAGCTAAACCATGTGGGTCACATTTCACAGTGATTTCTCTCTACACTGCTGTGTTTTGTAACAATATTGCAAGGATTTCCAAGCAGTGAAAAGATAGTTTTATTGCATTCCCTTTTGCTGCTGGCCTATCCACCCACGCTTCCCTTCGCTGGTTGTTGTAACAGTCGAGACCTTTCCTTCAGAAGTTCTCTCAGTCCCTGGCTTTCCCAGCTCCATTCATGCCAAGTAAATACGGTTTTCAGAAGGGAGAAATCTGCTTGGCAAAGGGAAAGGTAGGGCAAAGGGGCAGAGACAGTTGGAAAACTCATCAGGCTATTCACCCACTCAGCTCCAGCCACATTCCCTCCTCGTGCCTCACGCCTGTGTTTCCAAGCTCATTTGTAATCCATTGCAATAGCTCTCAGTCTTCCCTGTGCTTTGAATTTGCAAATCAGTCTGCCTGTCTAGAGCCATATCAGATGTTTCCAAGCAGCTCCTCTCCTGACTAGATGAGCAGGCTCAGGAGTCGGGCAGGGCGAGCTGTGAGGGGTCTAGAGGCTCCAGCTGCAGCAAAGCTTGCCACAGCAATTTAAGACTTTACCATCTGCAGCTCCCTCTTTTTTGAGACTTGCTATTTCATAGTGGAATCAAGTAAGGAGTTGCTTCCACCTTAACTGACTTGCTCCTCATTCCCCTCATCAGCTTAAGCCAGCACTGAAAGTTGAGACAGTGGTCACACTGACACAGGGCCACTCCTTCTGTCCCTGCCACAGAACAAGTGCTTAGCCTGCCACGAGATCTCCCTTCCCTTTTCTGTGCTCACCAGGAAACCACCACATATGCAGATGTGGTCTTTGCTGGGAAATAAGTGACTTTTTTTGTTTTGTTTTTCACTATAAGTAACTCAACAGAGACAAGATATGTTTGTTTTGCTTAAGGAACTACAATAGGCAATGTCAACTCTAGGAACAGCTGTTGGCTGCAGCTGAATTAATTTTTTTCATTCCCCTCTCCTCTGGAATATGTAGAGTAAGGTAAAGCAGCACATTTTGCAAATTTCTTCTCTGAGCAGGAATCCTGGAAAAGCCCTTTAAATCATAAAAGTATTTTCTTGTGATGGTTTCAAATATTCTTTTAATTAGCGGCAATATTTCTTTAAGAAATTTTCCTTACTGTTTTGGAGGCTCAAACAAAATATTTTAGGTCATTTTTCTACTTCTTTGAATTGATAAAAAAATTCTCCCACATTTCTGATTGCACAAAATGTCTGTGTTATTTGATTGTGATTGACCTGAATTACCAACATAGATTCAATTTTATTAATTTTTTTATGTGAAAAAATCAAAACATCAGTTTTTAAGCACATCTCGCAGTGTATCCTGCTCGTTTATTTCACAGTGGAAACAATACTTCCCTTTGCTTCATTACATTCTATTTCATACAGTCTTCCTGCGTTGCCCTGACAATTCCTCTGCCTCCTCCTGGCTGTCCTCACCTCTCCAGGCCTTTCTATTGTATCCTTCTGCTCTATATAGGTCACTACTGCACTTGCCTGAAGTCTCCCCTTGTCCTTTCTGAAATGAGATGCTTCATTAGCCACTCTCCAGTCTTCTGGCATTACTGACTTCTGCAGTCAGCTTGCAGACACCTCTGCTAGTGGCTGCCTTCCCCTTCTTGCTACTTGCCCTACAGAAATAGTGCCAAACACATTCATGAGTCAGAAACTCTGGGGAATGCCCATTAGTGTGAGATGGGTTTCTCTTGGGTGTGCTTCACTCTCTGAATCCTATGGAACCTCATTATATTTATTTTCTATTTAGATGCTTGACATAGCTAATATTTGAGGAGGATAGATGCAAGGTTTTAGCATTTTTTAAAAATTCCTTACATTGCTGTACTTTGGGGTAGAGGGAGGAGATTTGCAAATGAGAAGCAGCTCTATGCTTCCAGCTCAAAAGGCTCTTATTTTGCCCTAAGGAAAAAAAAAATCCTAAATGAAGAGGAAGAGAATTATGTACATGAGTCTGCACAGCTCCCTGCCCCCCTCCAACAGGAGCACTGAAAACAACCAGGACATGATGACTGTCTTCTGCTGGGAAGAGGCATTGCAAAGGTAGGGAACGGGGAGCACAAAGCTCCCCAGAGTCCTGCACACAACCACCAACAAATGAGCCTGGCAGCATCTTCACTGTCTGTAGGAGTGAGCTCCATGCAGCTAATCCCTGTGTCCTGAGCTGCCATCTGCAATATGGCACGAGCAGCTCTGTGCTGCAAGCCTGCCCCCAGCCAGGCAGCGCACCCAGGGCCTGCCAGCAGCCACGGGCTGCCCTTGCTCAGTCTCACTTGCAGCCCAACACCCAAAATGTACCCAGAGAAGGGCAACTGCCCTTTGGGAGAGGTCTCCTGGAAATAAAAGCCTGAGTAGTATCAGCAGCATTTCCCTCACAGAGTCTGGGAGTGGGAGGGCCCACAGCACGCTGCTTGGGGCACCACTGGCACCCTGTGCCTGGGAGCCTTTTAGAGAGCAGGAGAAATATCAACAAGAAGCAAAAAATGCTGAAATCCAGTGAGAGGATGCTTGGTCCCCACTGGGCTAGGAATGAAGGCCAGGCAAAGGCCATGTGGAGCTGGGGGCCCTGTAACCCACCCCACAGTGCACATTGCTCCCCATCACACACTGTCTCTGTCAACTGCTCACTTCAGACAGCAGCATCCTGGCACCCCCTGGCACCCTGTGTGCTGGCCCAGGGCCTCTGGCAGAGCCCCAGCAGCTCGTCTGGAGAGCCCCATGGTGCTCCCTCACCTCTGTGGAATAGGGAGGCCATGCCCCTCATCCAAGCATCAGGGGGCCCACATTCCTCTCCCACTCTTCAGCAGCCACAAGGTTTTTGGTGGGGTGTAGGGGTCATGTGCAGGCTCTTTACAGCTACTGATGTTTCTCCTTCTGCTGTGTGATATGGGTTTTGTCTCTCCTGTCCTTTCCTAGCTCCATCAGCATCTTAATTGTGCTCAGCTCTCTTTTATGGCAGGCACGTGTAGGCATGCAATGCAAATTTCCTGACTCCTGGAAAAGCTCTCTGTTGGAAAAGGTGAAAAATGGCTCAAAAAGTGCAGCCAAGCCCTGAAGGCTGTAAGCATGCAGGACTATTTTTCTCCCATTTCGTTTTGGCTCTTTACTGGGCTGTCAGATCATCAACAGCTCCTGGCACTGGGGGTGCTTTCCACCCAGTGATCTCAAAGTTGTCTGCTGAGAGTCACAGACTCTCACTAATCGCACTCCAGGGACATGGGGAAGGAAGAAGAGAGATGTGACATGATCTCCTGCCTGCCCTGCCTTGCTCCTGTCTCTCCCAACAGCTGCAATTTCTCACCACCTTGAGACTAGAGCCCTTGTGTCACACAAGAAGTAGAAAATAATCCATTAATCCTCCTTCTGTCCCCCCCACCAGGAGCTGCTGTGTTTGCTCAGGCAGGGGTGCATTTGCTTAGAAAGGCAAGTGCTGCCTGTTGGCAGTGAGCATCCTCTCTCTGCCCCTCTCTGGAGGGCTCTCCCCATGGGGTTGCAGCAAGAGCCTCCTGCTTGATGCCCATCAGTGGTAAACTGGCAGATGGGTCACCTGCTGCTCCACAACCAAAGCACCAAGCCCCTTTGTTGACATTAACCTCAATAGTGAAAGGTGCAACTTCTGTTTGTAAAGAAAAAGAGAGAAAAGGCAAAGGTTTGGGTCATGTGTTTCCCTGCCTCTCCCTCCAGTGGCTTTGATCCATTTTGGGCTTTGGTCCAAAAGCTCATTAAGAGAAAAGTACAGCCAAGTATTACTCTGAAAGAGAAGTAAAAATGGCTCATCCATCAGGAGAAAGACAAACAGTGTCAGATATGGGTTGCTAATTTGCTCTCCCTAGGGAGATCTGCTTATTTTTAACCAGAAAAGTGTTTTTCCACAGAGGAATGCTGACTCAGACTGACTCTTTCTTACCCTGGGCTTCTCCCTTTTCTGGGAAGATCCCAGTGCAGACATCCCCTTGCCTGTTGATCTCTGAAGTGCTGGATGGGCAGTGCTTGGGAAAGAAACCAGTGCATGGATGGCACCCAGGAGTCTCCTGCAACACCTGAAATGTGACAGATGCACCCTGTAACAGCAACATGGTGGCAAATAAGGAAACTCAAAAGAGAAAAAATAGTCTGAGCCATAACCCTATTATTCTATTAGTCTGGAGAAAAGGATGCTGAGGGGAGACCTTATTGTTCTCTACAACTACCTGAAAGGAGACTGTGGTCTGGTGGGGGTCAGTCTCCTCTCCCAAGTAACAAGAGATAGGACAAGAGGAAATGGCCTCAAATTGTGCCAGGAGAAGTTCACTTTGGATATTAGGAAAAATTTCTTCCCAGAAAGGGTTGTCAAGCACTGGAACAGGCTGTCCAGGAAAGTGGTGGAGCTGTCATCCCTGGAGACATTTAAAAGAGGTGTAGGTGTGGCACTTAGGGACATGATTTATTGGTGGACTTGGTAGTGTTAGGTTAACTGTTGGACCCAATGACCTTAAGGATCTTTTCCAGCTGAAATGATTCTGTGATTCTGTAATACCCAAGTACAGAAAAATAAAGCATGTTTTTAAAAAAAAAAAAATATGTGTATGTAAAACTAGTTACATCACTGGTACTAGCCCAATACTCAGGGCAAGGAATGTAGAGAAAGCTAGATAAAGATGAAAATGTTGCATGATGACAAGGAAATTGGGTTTTTTTATGTAAAAGTCACTCAAAAGCCTTTTGAGCCGAGATTACTGAAGATGTTGATTTGCAGTGTTGCTAGGAGCACTAGGGATATGACAAAAAACTGGAGGAAATGTTATGTACTAATATTTAAAACATATAAATGAGATGTTCTTTCATGGCTTTTGGGTCCAGGCCAAGTAATGGAAGAGCCGAATGGAATTATTTATTAAAAATGAAGGAAGAAGGGGTTAATAAATGCCAAACATTGTCAAAGTAACTGGAGTCCCTTTCTTTGCTGAGATAATGTTTGGTGCTTAAAGGTAAAAATACTTGTGTGTTTAAATTTAGTTTTGAGCCAGGCATTTTCTTCAAGAAAACACAATGTTTTGATTAAAAAACCCAAAATGATACATAATTCAAAGTGGAGCATGTTCAGTGGGCTGGAAAGTGACTCACAGAGCTCCTGTGCAATCATAACCAGGGAATTGTTGTTCTGGCAGGCCTGTTTCCAGTTGGGTCATCTGCAGGAGGAGGACTCTTGCCTCATCTCCTGCATTAACTGTGGCATGTGCTCTGCATGTGTGTGCTTTTGGGTATGTGTGTGTATGTGTATGTGTATGTGTATGTGTATGTGTATGTGTATGTGTATGTGTATGTGTATGTGTATGTGTATGTGTATGTGTATGTGTATGTGTATGTGTATGTGTATGTATCTCTTTTTCTGTGGGTTTGCATCTCTCTACAGGGGCTGTTCCTTGATCCCACATCTTTAATGGCTTTCATCAGCAGTCTGAAGGGCACCAACATGACCCCTGTGCTGATCACATCTGCAGGCAATATAAAAGTTGGAACCTGGTGAAGAAGGAGGATATTTGCTTACTGATACAGTGCCTCTAAGACTGCTTGGTAGGATGAGCACAACAGGAAACATCTGCTTGGCAAATGAGCTGGAAGCCCTGGCCCACTGTGGGGGCTTTGCCTCTGCTTAAATCAAGATTTCTGACAGGTGCTCCCATCAGGACCACACCATTGCAGGGCTCCTCAGACTGGCAGGTGAGAGCACAGGAGCAGCAAAAGCAGGAAAAGTCCATCTCAACAAATTCAGCCTGGAAATAAAGTCCCAGTTTTTCACCATCAGGGAACCTCTCCTTGCCATGACTTGCCAAAGGCTGTGGTCACTGGGCACATGATACAGTGTTTTTCCAAATGCTGTGCCCATGTTCAGCTGGAGTTGATTTGAGGAAGGCCTCTGGTCTCTAGTGGTAGTTTTCATGTCCTTTTCATCTGAGAACTCCATATATTTTTGCCACTGAAAACGTAGAACCCTTAGAAATGTCATTTATGTAGATTGCAACACAGATGTTACTGATGTTGCTTTATTGAAGTTGACCTGTTTATTCATCTTTTCTATATTTTAGAAGATAGTCTGCGTGGGTACAGTAGGTCAGCTGTCACAGGCTAACCCTGGCATTCCTGCTGAGCTCATCCAAAACCTGGTACTTGTACCAACTTATTCTCCAGAGAAAGATATATCCTCTAGTACAACATTAGTCAGCAGTCTCCTCTGCTTCAGTAGCTGCTATTTTTAAGTCATTGGAAGGAGGGCTGCTTTAAGAAATACCATTTGAGTCATAGGAAAATTGAACAGGGGTCAAGTCTCACTGTCCTGAGTAGGAAGTTGCACTCCCACTTCCTTCCTTCCTTCCTCTTTCCAGAAGAGTTTGGTAATCATCTCCTCCAGTCTTTCTGTCACTGAGCTGCCCTGGGGACTGAAACCTGCCCTGGCTCCCTTGGGAGCCTGTGAAAGACTCCCTAAAATGGCCTCTCCCAAACCCCACTAGCTGCATCTTCTGGTGACGCTACAGGGTATCACTAAGATCTTTTGTGAAATCTTGGATTTCAGCCTCACCCATCCCTTGCTCTGTGTGTCATGGCTCCTGGAGAGGTGAGAAATAAAGTGCCCTCAGCTGTGGCAGGCTGGGCTGAGGGCCCAGAGGGTGGTGTGGAGCTGTCCACAGCTCTGCCCTGCCATTAGCACCTCTTCCTGCTGGGCCACCATGCCTGAGCAATGGCCACTTGGCCACCTTTAATTATTATTGGGTTTGCTGCAAGTTGAGTGTTTACTGTTTAATAAATTGAGGCATAACACAGGGAACTATGATTTAATTTCATTTTGCAAATGGGAAAAGTTTAGGCCTGTTCCTGTAAGTGACACCACTGAGGGTTGTGGCAAAAAATGGGCTAATTCTAGGTTACCAAGGAGGAAAAGGCTGAGGATACTCTCACCCTAGCAGCGCTGGAGGCGTGCATGCCTCACAAACAGCGCTGCGGGCAGCGCTTCCTCTCTTCCGCACGCGCAGGAAAGAAACTCCGTGGTGTCAACACAGGCTGGAAGGTAGTGCTGGCTTATGAGCTGCAGGGAGGATGTGACTCCACATGTGTCACTGGGACGAGGCCAGCAGCTGTGCCAAGGCAGTTTCCAGTGGTGATTGCCACTGGGCCAGCAAAGAGAGGTCCTTGCAGTTCAGATGTTGTGTCTGGCTAAGGAGACCCTGAACGGGGAGAAAGGCTTAGCTGCCATGGTAGCAACAAAGCCACTGCTGGACCTGCACTACCCAGTCAAGGTGGGGTGGAAAGACAGGAGGTGGAGCTTTCTGGCTGGTTTAGAGGACACCTGCACACCCCACTTTGTAAACACGTGTCCTCGTTGCCTTGAATGTGGCAGTGCCCCTGACTGAGTTTTTTGCTTGTCAGACTCAATTCCTTGTGTGTTACCCTTCACACAAGGTTCCCAAAACTGTCTGCAGTCCTTGACTAAACTGGTGAACTGGTGCCTTCCAGAAGTATGCAGACAATAAGGAATGAGTTTCATATGATTACATATATATATGTATATGAAATAATTTAAAACATGTTAATTTTTTTACTCACTGAAATAGCACTGGTTTTCTAAACTGATGTAGGAAAGGAACAAAACTGGATTTTCTTTCTTATGTTTGCAGGACACATTTACCCAGGGCTAGCAGGGAGCTTTGATAACACTATCTGCAGATCTTCATTCCTAGTTACAAGTGGCTTTGTGCCTCCTGTCCTGCTGAGCCCCACACGTGGTGAGCTGACAGCATTGGTGCCCCAGCCTCTCAGGCACAGTGTGGACAACAGACAGCTGTGGGAATGGAGAGGTTCTGGGCAAATGCTGGCAGCCCCTTGCTGTGCATGTGGCAGCAGAGCATCCTCTGGGCTCCTTGTGGCTGCTCCCAACAGTTTGCCTGCACAGAGGCACTGGTGCCCAAGTGTCATCACAGTGAAGCATCTCAACCCACTGCAACAGAGGCAGTGGGGGTTTGTTTAGTTGTGCTGTTTGCGGGGTTCATTTTTATTTTCATTGTGACAGCTTTTACATGGAGAAGTCAACTCTCCTCCTAGCTAAACCTATTATTCTGTTGCATTGCAAAAGAAAAGTAGAAACACTGTTATTGTCTGCAAATGTCTATATGTGTGGTGAATATATTATTAGGAGAGGAGGCTCTAAATTCTAATATTGAAGGAAAATTGAAATTATTATCAACTGTATCTCTTTTGCATTCTGAAGGGCTGGGTGTAACCTAGGTTTTGGCAAAATAGCCAGGAGACACTTGCAGTCCCTCTTCTTAAACCTCTTATTTTTTTCATTTCTGTGTGGTCTGATCTGCCAAGTGTCTCAGAGGAATGGGCACAGAGAGCTGCCACTGATCATCACTGAGTGCAGGCAATGGCTACTCTGCCTCTGGCAGCTGGATGTCTCTTCAAGTGGATTACAAAAATTTTGTCATTCTCTATGTTGTCTACATGTGATAGGATCTTATATAATCAGTAAGCAATTAGCAAGCTAGTGTCTAGAGAAGGTGTAAAAGACAGACTTCTCAGACCAGGTTTTACTGTAGTTTTAATCAGAAATATCCCTTCTCACTGCTGTTGTGCCCAATTTTGTCTAAGCAGGATTAGTTTGTGACCAGAGGGCAGCTCATCTGTGAGCCCAGGTAATCTTTTGAAATGATTTCTGAGGAGACCTCATTATTTTGCCAAATGACACTGAGATGGCCTAACACTCCAGTCTTTCAGGGCAGCCTTGGGCAGCCAGGCAGTGCTGTCAGCCAGCAGATGATTTTCCTAACCGTGTCTTAAGCAGGGCACTGTGGGCAGCAGGGAGGAAGAAGAAGGACTGAATTTGTGGATGGGGGTGGAAATGGGGCAGGATCAGTGCCAGGATGTGTTGTTGCATTGCTGTAAATCCTTGGCCACCAGGGTGTCCTGGGTTTGTAGACTTTATTAGGATGATGTGATGTCCCAGAAGACTTCACACAGAAAACTGAGAAGTGTTTCTGGTTTCCTCTTACTGTTTCTCTGAGCTATTCACTGTTTTCACCACCATAGAGAAGTTAATCAGAAGCATGCAGCAGAAATTACTGCAATGTGTAATGAATGGTGGGGCCTTACTGCAAAACTGCTCACCACAACAACAGGAGGTGTTCCTGCAGAGAAGCCTGGAGCCAATGGTCCAGGCTGGGCATCTGAACCATGACCACAAAGGGCAAGGCATGCTGCTTGCTGCTGTCTTCCCTTGGCCCAAAGCCCTGGTGCCACAGAAAAGACCTCCTGCAGTAGCCAGGACTGGGGAAGGAACGCTGTGGAGTGAGCCCCGCAACAGGACATTGATGTTTCTGTACCCTGGAATGGATTGGGCACCTTCAAGTTGATGAAAGGCACCATGGCTGTACTCCAGCATGAAGGAGAATCAGTGGGGGGTTGCTCATACTGCAGTATGTCTCAAAGCACTGTATTTGTGGGTGCCTGAACACAGATTGTACGATGTTTTTCTCCATGTAAAGAAGGACACAATGTTTGTCTAAAAATAACGTCCAAATTCAGCCCAGAGTGGATTCCTCCAGAATATAGCTTTTGGCCAGACTACTCTGAATTGGACAACAGCATCTGGAAAAGCCTCTGTTTCCCTTGACTGGCTAGAGAAAAAGCTATGCTTGATCTTGGCAAATATCCCAGCTCTCCTCAAGGCGCAGAATGATTCTCTCCTTTTTGACCTCGTTGCTGTTGGACTTTACTCCATCCAGAGTTTATTGCAACAAACTGAAAGCAGCTGGCAGCTGAGCTCAAAACATGTAGGAATAAGATGGCTGATTCCTTTTCCAGAAAGGCACAGAAGTGAGGCTTTGTCCAGGCAAGAACATCCCGCAAAAGGTATGAAGCAGAGCAAATTTCATCAGCTTCAGCTCACAGAGACTGCCCTTCCTAGGAGGAAAAACATCATTCTGAACCACATAAATCTGCATTTTTTCTGTAGGTTAGGAGACCTGTCTGCCATGGACCCAAGCAGGCTGATGTAGGAGCTTTCAATAGCAACAGGCCACCTCATTTACTCTTTCAGGGAACTCAGTTCTGCCAGTTTGAAACACTGGAGTTAGTCATCCTTACCTTGTTAGCCCACTCCTCCATGACGTAGCATGTGAGCACATTTTTAACTACCATTGTAGTGCTTCATGGCATTTATCCCCTTGAAAGGCAAAGGAGCAACATCAGTTTCAAAGGGAGGTGCAAGTGTGGGTAGAAATGCCTCCTCCATCCATGTGTGGTGAAGCCAGCTGCTGTGCTGTGAAGCTGGCCCTTGCCTTGGGCAGAGGGAGTGAATCCTCCAGTTCATTTGTGGGGCACAGGAAGGGCAGATCCAGCCTCTTTGCAAACAGACAGGAGCAGGGTGCCCACTTTCCAGCATGGCTCTGCCAGTGCTGGAGACAGATGGGCCAAGAGACTCTGCAGTTGACTCTGTACTGCTGAGATTTGCCCAGTTTCTCATCCACCTGCTGCCTGTATCCTGAGAAGTATGAAAATCTGATGTCCTGAATGTTTCCTAGCTGGCTCCCAGCCCGAGGGGGTGAATCCCAGAACCACTGTCCTGCAGCCAGTTGCCCTCAGCTGATCACTCCTTGCCAACATAAAGTCCATGAAGCAGGATGGTTCTTTCAATCTGCCTCCTAACATCCTTCAGACTCTGGGCTGGTGTAGTCCCTGCCCTGTTGCTGACCTGGTCAGGAAACCTGCAGAGGACAATCCAAAGCCCCTGGGTGCTCCAAATTACACAGGCTTTTCACTGCATGCTAGGGAGTGTTGACATACACAAATTGCATACCTACACCTAAATAAATTGAAGAACCTTCTTCACATCAAAAAGATCACTCATTTTATCTGACATGGCCTCTCCTTCATCACCCCCAGCCACTACTTGCTCCTGGATCTGTGTATCCACTTAGATACAGAGGCTTTCAGTTGTGTGGGGCTTTTTAAATTTAAGTTAAATTTGAATTTGAGAAAGAACGAAATGAGCTCCAAGGACTAGAATGTGATAGCTCTGGAATATTATGCAGCATTAATCTCAGCAGTGAGTGGGAGCAAGACACTGAGGGATGCACAGCCTGAGAAAACCAGGGAGGCTCAGTAAGTAGCAGGAGCAGATAAAAGCAGACAGCTTGGAAGATTTTTTTGGAAGAGAAATATCAGTGTAAAGAAGGCAGACAGGAGAGAGACAACCCAGGCCACTTCCAGGGCAGACCTTTCAGTGAGTGCCAGCAGTTCTGTGCTGCTGGATGTGGAATTGTTTTATGAGTTCCTCTAATCTCCAGGCTCTTGGAAAACTATTGTCTAGTGCCTGATCTAACAGGAAGTACAACTGCTCAAAACAGGGAGCACATCCAAGAAGAAAAATGAAAAGCAAAAAATTAAATTCAGAGGTTAGCTTTTCCTATTTTTAGCTTTTTCTGCAAGTTATCTGGAATGCATGCAACTTATTTTGGAAGATTTAGGAAGCAGAGTGTGTTGCCAGTTCTTGCAGTAGAAAAACCCAAATGTACTGCATCTCTTGTGACAGATGATGAGCTGCAAAAGATACTTCAACAGGCAAGGTCGTTGAGGGACACTGGTTTTAGATGGCTGCATTAAAGATTTGTCTAGTAAAAGCTCCCTAATGTTAAAGGGAGACACAGAGTGGGACAGGTACCCAACATGGGGTTCTGCAGATGGGATCACAGGTTGTGTAGCTCTCAGAAATTACTGAACTGGGCCACAGCTGTAAAGGTGTTCTGCATTTCCAGACTCTCCCATAAGAGGGAGGTTGCACTGTATGCTTTGCAAAGATCCCCACAGATCTGGTGGGCATTTGGCAGCAGGACTCTGATGGTTTGCCCATGTAACAGGCAGCCAGGTTAAAAGTATTGCCCAGGACCAGCTCCTTTGGTCCTTTGGACCAGCTCCTTTTTTCCTGACCCCACTGAGCACTGCTCTGTTCTCTGGCCTCACCCACCAAAGAACTGCAGCCTGAGCTCCTCAGAGAGCAATCCTGAAGCTTTCACTGAGTTCCCACCTTCATTTGAGGTCTGGCATCCTTGAAGGGGAACAGTGATTTAACCCCAGCTTGTGGCTGTCTTGAATCCCTTTTCTCTGACTTTTTGCACAAAGAACTCAGTTTTGCTTTCCTGTGAACCACTGTGGCTTGCTGACTCCCACTGAGTTGCTCATGATGAATACACAAAGCTCTCCCTCACCAAACACAGCTATTCCTGGGGCACACAGGCTCCCTCTTCCTCACAGCTCCATTTACTGCCAAGGGCTTGTAAGCTCCCCAGTACATCAGGAACTGGGCTGAGGTGCCTTTCCCTCCTGCAAGCTCTGGGAATGTCAGGATCCTAGAGGTAAAGGCACTCCAGGAGATCATAGCCAAGAGATTTGTGTTGTGTTCATCCAGGAGGCTATTATCTGCAATACTCAGGTACTAATTGCTAATGAGACCATATATATGTAACACATTTTGTTTTTAATCACATAAACAAGTATTTTCCTGGCCATGGCACTGGCAGCCAAAATGTGATCAAAATTTAGCGAGCTCCCTCCTCCCCCTGGCACCGAGCTAGTGGAGGCAGCCCCCAGCCTCAGCCATGATCTGAGCCACAGGCTGAGCAATGAATTCTGCAAAGGAACACGCAAACCTGTGGGAAGGACTGTTTTCCTTGAAAGGGCTGCAGAGCTTGTTGCTCAGAGGACCCCGCTGCATTATTTCAGCAAGGAAAAGGCAGTGCTGCCCCACAATGGACAAAAGGGATGCAATACCCCGAGGTCTCTCCCGGCAGACTCCCAAATTCGAGAGAGGACAGCCTGAAAAAGAGGCAGCTATGTCTCTGCTGCTCCTGCCTGTACTCTCCTGAAATGCCTTCATTGTGTGCATAAGGGCTACTGCTGATCACCAGTGGGGCCAGAAGGAGTTGCTCAGCTCTTCACACAGAACTTGGGTATGGGGTGCTTGTTTTTCTGTTATTCCCATCCTCCAGTGATGCAGAAGAGTGTGGCATCTGCATGTGAGGGCATGCAGAAAGGCTGCTTCCAGCAGCATGCCCACTAATACCTGGGGGCTTTCTATAATGTGCAGGAGGAATTGTTTTTCAGCCTATGACGATGGAAACCACTACACAGCCTTCCTTCCTTCCTCCCTTCCTCCCTTCCTCCCTTCCTCATTTGCACAGTGAGCTGGGGATGCTCCAGTGTACTCCTGCTGGTCCCTTAGCTGATCTCAGCCAGTCAAGGGGTCCAAGCTCATATCCCAGGTGGATGCTAATTTATTCAGGAGGGCTTGCTCCTTTGGCAGATGTTCTGCATTTCACTCGTTTGGATACTCAGCTGTCAGCAGAGAGTGGAACAGGCTGTTGAGGGCCTCCTGTAATGACAGCCATTGCAGAAAGCTGTTTGAAATGCTGGGCAGGGATGGTAATGCACCTCAGCACATGCTGTGCCAGTGAGAAGCTCTGGCTTCTCTTCTTGCAGGCCTATGGAATCTCACTCCATTTATTAGGCAGGCTGATTGCTCTGATCTCCACTCAGAGACACTTTTCACTACCAAGCTAGATGGAGAGTTTACAGTGTGCCAGCTGTGGCATACTTGCACCCTACAGGGCTAATGAAATTTAAGCTTTTTTTTCTAGAAGGTGGCTTAATTCACTTCTTGCATGTTCCTTGTTCAGTGATTCCAGGTAGTCCTCTATCCACAGGCAGTGAGCACATGGGATATTAGTGTGGATACTGAGCATTAGCTCCCCCAGGTAGTTGTCCATGATATACAAATGTGGTCAGAGGTGGTTGTGAGTGTCTTCCATCTTATCCTATAAAGCTTCTAGTTAGATCCAAGAAAACTGCAAATACCAAGCATATAAAGGCCTAAGTGCTCTGCTAATAGCAGTGGAACAGGAGTTTGTGTGTGTGCAAGGAACAATTGACATAGATGAAGTACCATATTTGTCATTTAAAAAAATTTCTTCAGGCTTCCTGGCTTGTGTTTCACCATGTGGTGGAGGCTGTGATGTTGGAGTAAATGGTGATAAGCAACCTGGAGCATGTATGTTGTCAGTACATAAATCTAGATGGTGGTGGCATCTCATGGGTGAAGACTTTCTCAGTCCTGCTCCTCTCAGGAGCTCTGGCCATAGTGCCATGTAATATTCCATGTAATAACTGGAATCATTGTGGTGGTATTCTTTCAGGCTGCTCCAGACTTGAGCACATCTGAAACTATCATTAGACAGTTACTGGAACCACCATAACATGGCCTTCACACAGTTGTTCAACACAGCCAGTGTTGCTGGGGTTTTCAGCTAAGACCTGGGCAATAGCTGAGCTGTTTATTCTTGCCTGAGATATATTCATTCATTGGTATTTAATTCCTCAGGTCTAGTTGGTGGATGGGCTTTGCTGTGTCCCTCTGGTTTCTGCAGGATGCTATTTATTGTGCTCTGTAAGATTCAGCTTCAGATATCAAGCTTGTATTTCCAAGGCAGCAGTCAGCCAGCAGCCAAGCCCTGCCAACCAAGAAGGATGTAGAAGTGTCTTGTAGAACATTATTCAAGGATAAGTGTATGTACAGAGTAACAGCCAGAAAAGTCTTTCTCAGCAGCAGGGTCAGCTCACGTTAAGCAGCACTCCTGGTGCAGTGCCTTGCTGCAGGCACCCTCTGTGGACAGCTTTGCCATGCACCCATTGCAGCTCTGGTGGTGGAGAAGGTGCCCAATCTCCAGCATTTGCAGCAGTAAAAGCACTGTAAGAGCTTTGTTGCTAAGGGATGGCCTCAGCATAGCTCTGGCTGCAAAAGCTGCGTGTCTCTCTGACATAGTGATCCGTGCAGAGCAGTGACAGGCACACGTTGTCACCAGCTGTGGCTACCAGAGGGTTGCAACCCTTCAGCAGCTTGTCTGCCTCTGGCTGTGGAGCAGTGGGCTGGTCATGGTGAGTGAGGAGCTCAGCCTGGCAGGTGCCTCCCTTTGGGGGCACAAGGGAGGCCTCAGCCAAGCATTTGCTGCTATTTCCACGCTGAGGTGATAGGTGAGGGTTACTATTGTTCACATCCAAACATCATCTTATGAAACCTCTCAAGTCTGTCAGCCTGTGGATATGTTTCATGCAAACAGTAAAATTCAGTGCCACTTCCACTCCCTGCTCAAGGTTTAGGATTTAGTTAACAAATTTTCATCTCTCCTGGATGGTAATTTGCAGGCATCAGTGGCACCCAGCTGAATCCACCAGGAAAACCCAGCAAATGTAGGTTACTAATCATGAGTGCAACCTGCACTTCCAGGGGGTTATCAGGCTTGAAGTACTAAAAATCACTGAACATCTCCTGGTCATTAGGGGAGTTTGTGTGTCCTATAAACCAAGCACCACATACAGCTGGAGATGCTCACATTGGGTCTGTTAGACACTTGGTTCCTGTCCCAAGAACTTCAGCACTATTTTGCTGCAGTCCCCTCAGGCTTGGTGTGCAAATGTGCCCAGGTCATGTCAGCTGAGCTACAATGGCACAGAAATTACAGCCTCCACCCAGCTGATAAGATAGTTCAGGTCTTGTCTTGTCTTGTCTTGTCTCATCTGGGCTGGGAGTGTTTGGACTTACAGCTCCCTCAGCACTAAGACTGGCACTCAATCAGCAGGGTGAGGAGGGGAGTCGGGGAGAAAACATCCCCCTGTTGAAGCTGTCCTGCAAAGAGGAAGATGGGTTCCCAAAAGCTAAATGGCATATGGAGTAAGGCCCTTGCCAGAGCCTAATGAATGAAGCTGGACAAGCCCAGGGTTCCTGACTTGCAGAATACATAGGCTTTTTTCTTTTTCTAAATCAGTCACTAAGATAAAGCTCAAACACTCACAGTCACTGGTACCACAGTAATATTTCTGCAAACTACTTAACATGAATTTTACCAAATGAGGAAAACT
>VZRH01006012.1:121640-187139 GCA_013397555.1 Urocynchramus pylzowi
CCCCAGTATAATTCTGATGCTGGCTCAAACAAAGCTTATTGCAAAACCAGGCTGAACCTGAATACTGCAGCTCTGGCCATAGTGCCATACCATGTAATTTTTCCTGCCTCTCTTGCAAGCTATTTATACCACCCCTGCTTCATGCAGGCTGCAGCTGTCGCTGTGCCTGAGCGTCTCAAGCTGAGCGAGCTGCTCTGGGAGGATGCTTTCTCCTAGGAATAGGGGCACAGAAGCCGTTGGAGCACACTGTTCAGCATGTCCCAGTGAAATGGGAAATCGAGGGCAGAGAGCAGGATGGAGGCAGCTCTTCTCAGGGATCCACGGTGGGCTTTGCACAGAAAGGAGCCTGAAGCGTCACAACGTGAGAAAAGCATCAATATCAACATACTGGGAAGTAAATGTAGCTAAGGCCGAATCGCCAGTATCACAGAATATCATTCCCAGGGAAAATCCTATTTAGAAATGTCTGTGAAGACTGGATGCTGACAGAACTGTCTCACAAGCACGGCCAGGCTGAGGGGACAGTCCCTCCTCTGTGCCAGAGCCCTGTGCTAACATTGGCCTAATTTGGGCCTATGGCAAGAGAATGATTCAAAAACTGCAACCCACTATACACCGCGCTGAATGTTTGGTGGTGACAATGGCCAAGAATTACAAGTTAAGTCCATTTTGGGGCCAGGAAAGGAAATAGTTGTGCAATAGCATCACTTCCCATTCAAATCCTCTACAGAGAGGGAATCAAGGTCTGATAAGACTCCTATATAAGAACACAGGGTGACGCTGATATGCTCTGAGGTATGCTGGCCAAGAGAGTTGTTTTGAGTCTTCTCAGTTGTGACCTATATGATCTGTGCCTCCTTTCCTCTGGCCTTTCTGGCAAGGCTGGGAGCTATGAGTCTCGGCTACTGTTAGATACCAATTTACAAATTCTCATAGTTCATTTGTAAGCTACAGTGAGCAAAGTCCACATTATTTCTGAACATGAAACATCCACATAAGCATGTAGAATATTTTTATCATACAGATTATTAGCATCACAGTTATAATGAATGCATTTTAACTTTCCTGATCATCTCTAATATCACCCAGTCTCTATTTTTCAAACTGTAATGTAACAAGAGACATCATTAGCATAATACATCAGGCTACTACTCACAGCAAAGGCATCTCTGCTGGGAACAGAAACCTCCCATGCTCTTTCCTATTGTGTTTCTTAGGGCAAAGGTGGTGCTCTGTAGCCAGGATGGGAAAACTACCTTCCATGTGGGTGAGACCCAGCTGGAACTGCCACCCTACTTCAGTCTTTGTTTTGATGAAAACATTGAGGGAAACAATAGTGCAGGTTCTCAATAGGCATAATCCAACCCACCTAACTGCTATCTATTTCTGGAATGGGCTCACATCGCCTCCCCACTTCCACTGCCTCCTCTGCAGTGAGAAAACAACCCAAAAAGTAAAAGCCATGAGCACAATGGGCTGGTCTGGCTTGCCCTGCAGCCTCACACTAACCAGACATAACAGGAGCAAAGCAAACACAGGGACAAGGTCTGCTGTTCAACAGCAGCTGCTTGGTTTGGGTCAGGCATGAGATGAAGTTGCACCCCAACCTGGCATCCAAAACATATTTTGATTAACCCTTGCTGTTGCTGAAGCTCAGCCTTGCAGTGCATGGTCCTCCACACAAAGCCTCTAACCTAAAACAAACAATGAAGAATATGCCAGAGTTCCCTGATGAGCCCAAGATGGAAGGTGTACAAAGGTTTGTTTGCCTCCACTGGTGGGCCCTCCTGGGGGCTTTTCATAAGCCTGAGGAGCTTGTGCCTACTTCTTTTACTTTTTGGCTGTGTGTGGCTGACTCAGCACACACCATGAAACAATTGCTTCCAAACCAGTGTAATGTGATTTACTGCTCCACGTGGTGCTGCCAGCCCGTGCATCCCTGTGAGGTGAGGCAGGGCAGTGGCCAGGGGCACCTGTCCTACAAACAGGGCTTCCTGCAGGCTGGCCACCAATGTGGGCAACCACTGCAGAACTGGGGCAATGGGATCTTCAAGTAGACTTCTTCCTGAAGGACACATCTGGGAAGAAGTGATTTTAGCCTAAGAGCATGTAGGTCCTGTGTCACTGAAGGCACTTGCTGGGTCCTTTGGCCACAGGACCTGCCCTGAAGGTTGCAGGGTTCTTGTTCCAGCTCACAGGAGTTAGTTGTCCTAAAAAATTGCAGTATTACAAAGAAGAAAGGCAAAAATCTATTTTTAAGGGACCCTCAAAAATTTTTTTTTTTTTTCAGCCAGAAGATTGCTGTTTTACTTCCAATAAAGAGCTATTTTTGCAATACAGTCAAAAGGAAAGCAACTTGGCATGTTTTATGGCCTCTGTTGCCCCCTCCAGTCCTACATTAGTAGTTGGTGCTGTTTGGAAAACAACAATCTTAGGAAAGCCTGCACTAATAATAACAATGTCTCAGGCTCATCATTTGAGATACATCTGACATGGACTGGAAGTGAAAATTTGGGTCAGAATTTCCTTTTCTGTCCATAAAACCAAAGCCTGTTTATAGAGGAGATAGCTTTATAGGAGCTAAAGTGAACTTGTACAGGAACTTCCTCCCAAAACTCTGCCATAGGTATAAGATGCACCTGTGGCATGGTTCTCTGTAAGTGCAAGCATATCCATGCATGTGTGTAGAAAAAGTATCCACTTAAAAATTGGTAAGCAGGTCCATTTTTCTCTTTGGGAACCAGCCCAGGGGGTCATGGGCTGATCAGATGCTTATTCCTCAGCTGTACCCACCAGAGTGACTTCCAGTTTTACTGTCCTCACAGAGGAAGGGACTCAACTATAGAAACAAACAGGAAAACACTAACTCTGCATGCTTTTAAAGCCATGTCACTGTGGTAATAACCAAAAATTACCTTACTTAATTGTCTATTGATTAATTTTTTCAAGCCAGATAGGGAGCCTTCAGCAATTTCACACTGAGGAGTGTCCCATCCTTGGGGAGGCAATTCTAGAGGCAGAGAGAGAGCCAAGAGCCAGTCATGCTACTCCCAGTGAGGATAGGGGGAACAGGCTGTAGAGATTTGTAGCTGGATGAAGCAGACAAGGGTCATCTCTCCTACAGAGACCCCTGCTTCATTAAGGGCACAAAAGAAAGAATTCAGCACAGCAATGACACATTTCATCAACTCCTTAATGTCTAAAATAGGCTTTTACACTCAGTCCCTCCAAGGAAGTTTTCTAAGAGAAGGCATATTTAGAAAGGTCAAAGTGCTCTCCCTCTTGCCTTCAGGAGCTTTGCTGTGTGCTCCTGCAGTGCTTTAGGGACACATCCAAAAGAGCACACCTGGTAGCTGCTGCACTCTGGGAATGTGCCAGGGCCGTGGCACCTGGTGCTTGTCTGTGCCATGAAGGGGCAGAAACAGGAGCAGACAGAGCAGTTACATCTTTTCAAAGGACTTAGAAATCAATAGGTGCAGTTTTTTCTCTTTGAAATAGTAACTGGAGGGACAATACACCTGGATTAAAAAGGTGCTTTAAATTGAGAACTGGAAAGGCCAGGTGACCAAGGTGGTGACAAACCAGCATATCAGTACTGTGTGTCCCTGCAATGGGGAAGAGCAAAATCTGACCGACACTCACCCTACAGGCATTCCTCCTTCCAAAACAGCATTCTGATTTTCCTTAGGTTTAACTTCACTGTCCCATTTCTTTGAGCCCGCCTGCTGGCTTTGCAAGTCTGAGAGACTCCCATCAAATTTCACACAATCAGCAATGACAGCCACACAGGACAAAAGCTGAACATTCTTTGTCTTTCCTGTTGTCCATGAGTAGAATCCTTACCAGATAGTCTTTGTGATAATGTGGATGCATGTGGAAGTGTAACACAGTCCAGCACAGACCATCAGTGAGATCAGAAAAAGGTAGTTTGGAAGTGATGAGGTTAAATAGATGAAATGCTGGAGAAGTGTACTTACTCAAAGCATATTTTAGCATATAAGCTGTTTAACTTGATGCTAGAGGAGAGAAAGAATGATTGTGAGAAAAATATCGTTACAACTCACAACTGAACAAACAAAGAATTAGCAAGGTAAATCTGGAACTCCAATACATCCAAGTTTCTGCTATCATTCCACAGTAGACCAGTCTACTCAGGAAAAAACAGATTTTCAAAGAAAATTAAAGCAATTTTAAAAATAGCTTCAATGTTTAAAATGCATATAATTAATGACAAAAGTTTTCCAAGATAGAGTTGGATTAGTTCTGCTTGGATTGTTTCTCTTGTTCCTGTGATTCTCTATCAATCATGAAAGCAAAAGTAGAAATGAAACAAATTGCGGAGTAAAAATGGTTATCTGTACCAAAATTAGAGATGAACTTTTATCAATTACTTGAATGATAAATTTTCTTATTGCAGGCACTGCAGAGTCAGACCTTTTATCAAGTGCTACAGAGATTGCTGCTACACTTTAGCATACACTTAGTAAACCAAATGTTAATAATTTTGAGTAGAACAAGCACACTGCAGAATAAGGGGAGTGTCCTCTGAAACTCACTATTCCCATCTTTAAGACTGGAATTTGAGAGAAGTGCATGCAATCCCTGAAAGGCCGGAGATCCCAGGCTTGTGCAACTTGTCCCTACATTGATACAAGCACTCGACAATGCACTTTACTTTATTTTACTTGGCTCCCACCCAAAGGTTAGCAAAACCTTGAGACAAGGGAGCAAGGGGTTGGCATGGTTTTCAGCTCCTGACTTACTTCACTGATCATTTGAACAGCTCTTATTCCTACCACAGGCCAGGGGAGCAAGAGCACACACAGATTATGTGTCCACATGGAGATTTTGCCAGCCACAAAGTCCAGGATCAGCCCTCACGAGGACGGCACCAACCCAGAGGCACCAAGGGAGCACTTCCCCCACACTGGCTGTGCACATGGGCATTGTTTCCTCTGCTCTAGTGACTGAAAAGCCATAGTGGTCTGAGAGCAGATTGCAAAAGGCAGATCTCTGTATAGCAGCTAAAACAGATATAAAAATATCTTGGCCTTCTTACTCGATTTTAAAAAAAGAATGCCGCTGTAAAACCTAGGAACTTGTTGTTTTAACTTGAAAACTATGTTTAAACAAACAATGCTGTTTAATTCATATGCTGCAAGGATTTCCACTTCTGCCTGAAAATTCCTAAATGTACAGCCTTACAGAGATAATCCATTTTTAAAAATAGGTAGCTGAGGCTATTCCCAAGAGGTAGGAGCTTGTGGATTTACAGTGAAACTGATTCCAGTGCAAGAAAAAAGAAACAGATATTCAGGTTCACCTGATATGCACAACACCAGTGACAACTTCTCCACTAATAAAAGACATGACACAATTAGATTGCTAACCTTTCCACATTGGGAGTTTATCAAAAGAGGCCAGGACTTGGAATGAGAAGAATTGAAACTGAATTCTGTTACAGAATTCTCCTATTCTCTACTTTTCTCTGAAGCTCTGTTGAAAAAGACCACCTGCCTCAGATCTAGGTACAAATTGCCTTGATAGAAAAGCTTTGATATTATAGTAAAGGGTGAGTCAATACTCTGAAGGAGCACTCCTGTGGAAGGCATCACAAGTTAACTAATGGAACTGGGACAGGAAAAGCGCTCAGTAGGAACTGAATCAAACAAATAAAGGTTTTGCACTATTTTTTGGTATCATGAAATGGGTGCCAAAAGACAGCAGGGCCAGAACACAAATTACGAACTGGGACTAGAAAAGAGAACAGTTGGCAAATAGAAAAGAGAAAAAGCAAGCCAAGGACAGTAGGAAGAAAAAATGCCAAACAGGGACTTTAAATGGGGAAACAAAACTGATGTTTTTTGCAGTGAGCAAGATGACACAATTTCTACTGCCTTTAAAATAGATTTGAAAGCACTACCTATTACAGAGTTTTGGTCCATTTTACAGAGAACATATGGTCCAAATACCAAGCAGATACAATTTCAAAGCCCTCTCAGCCTAACAGGCATTTGAAATGCCAGGGGTAAAACTGAAGAGCTCCCCAGGTTTAAGTCTTCTGCCATTTGAAGATGCTCACTGGGAACCCACACTGCCACAGCGAGGATCCTCCATGTGTTTGAAACACGTAAGCTCTGGTGAGGGACAAAGAACAACATTTGCTGTTATTTTCCTGAATCATCTGCTATCCTGTGCTAAGCACTTTAAAACCACTTCTTATGACAAATCAGCCAAGTATCAAGGAGCACCCAGTCTAACAGGGAACCTGGAATTCTTCCCAGCCTCCAAATGTGCCCAATGCTGTAAATGAGCGGACACTACTACCTCAGCTCACGCACCCTGAATAGTCACTGCAGCAATGACTCTTCTCCACACATCCCAGAGATAGGCAAGTATCTGTCTACCAAACCAGCCACCTTTTCTTTCAAGGGACACAAAGGGCAGGAGACATTGAGAAAGAACTATGAAGACAGTAAAAAACCCCAAAGAATATTGTATAAATACTTAACACGCTTTTCCCAAGCAATACCAAGGTGCATGTAAATGCCCATGTATTATGTAGAGGCAGTGTAATCTGGCTTCATCAAGAGCTGGAGTGGAAGGAATAAAAAAGGAGTTGTGAAGATTTAAGGAAAGTTGAAATCTAAGACAACAGTACCATTGGCAAAGAGTATAGCAGCTTCTTTTCTCTAGGCAGGCCTCAGAATGTTTAATTTTGGTGTTGTTCATCTTCAAGGCCATTCAGCCACCTAATGAAAATGTGTTCACAAGTCATCTATTTCCCCCAGATTCTTAACCAGGACACAGGAAAGGTTCCATTTAAAAATCATTTTATTATTAACATAATCTTCCCATTTAGCCAAGTCTGGGTTCATGTATAAGGAATGTCGGTAAATATTCCATTTCCCATTATCCTCATATTCCATATTGAGGCTTCTTTTTACATATTTCATTGATAAATAAACTCTGAATTCACATAAAAAAGTTAAACTTAAATAACTAATATATTTTTTGTAACAGGCATACATTGGTAAAATATAAATATTCTTGTACTCAGCCTTTGCTCTAGATAACAGTTAGCCACACATCACAGTTATTAACAACTAAAAACAAGAACTCAACTGATTTTTTGGCCTGGACTAAAATAGAGATGGAAACAGAAAATTCACATTTTGACTTTGGGCCAAAAGAGGTTGAGAGGCAGGAAGAGAACAGTTTTATTAACAGCCATGTTAAAAATAGTCTGCTTTGCCACTGAATCTTAACTTATTCTACAATTGGTAGTTGATTCCATTATAATTTTATGTAACACTCAAGTTTCACTAACAAAATATGGCACATCATCCATGAACAATGTAACGATGTTTTAAAACTACCAGGGCAAAACTGCAGGCAATATGAGTGATTTGGCTCTGGCTCACCACTCTGTCCTCTCAGTCTGACATCAACATATGGTGGCACCTCCCTGCTTTGGCCACTTTCCCAAAAAAGAGTGGAGTTTGTTACCTGTAGCTCTGAAGTTTCTCAAACTAAGCAGTTACCAGGCAGTCTCACACAGTGGGTTTGCTCAACCAGAAGTCAAGACCAAAAACCAGTTGCTGGAGATGCCCTCTCACAGGACTCTGGGGATGATGGTAAAAGGGACCACAGGACTGCTGGCTTCAAGCTCCAGTGCCGTCAGGAAGCATTCGGTCGCGGCGTCGTCATTGCCTTGAGCCTGCAGCACCTCTCCCAGGCTGTTCCAGACCTCGTGGGCTGTGGAGTTCACCTGGACAGCATCTCTGAGAATCTTCTCTGCCAAGCTATAGCGCCCAAGCTGGTGAAGTATCAGAGCCTGCAAGAAAGCAAAGGGAAAATGGCTGAGAATGGCCAGCAGGGCTTTCCTGAAACTCAAACAACTTCACTGCAGTGAAATAAGGGTAGGCAGATCTTGGACTCAAAGTGTTAGACTATGTAATTTTTATTTATTTTTTAAATTTAAGAAAATAAATTACCTGATGCAGGACTGGAGCATGCTACTCTACACCAACAAAATCAAGTGCCTTTGGACAGGAAACAAAGACTAAATAACAAAAACTCCACCTATATGCCAAGAAGGAGGAAGTACTTGGGCTTTTGAGCAAGCTCCTGTTATCTGAAGTTCTAAGGTGTGTGTCCTGAAGTTTTCACACCCTCCCTGTGCATCTCAGCACCCATCTCATGCCCTATAATACCTGAGACCATACACCACCAGCAGCACTTGGGGATGGCTGTAACAAGACTGAGTTCAGCTCAATGGGCAACAACCACGGTGCTTGATTCAATCTGTGGAATAGGAACAGGGACTGCTATTGCCCCAGTAATGCACAAAGGACCAGCAGGCACAGAACTTCCTCATGAGCATATGTGTTACAGGTCCTCTATCTTCCTCTGTGAGATGGGATCCAATTCAACACTACACGATCCAGAGCACGTCCAAACCCACTAGGACATGGGCTGAATGAGGCCACGGAAATCTCCATCCATCACATTCAGCTATGTTACTGTGCCAGGAAAGTCTTGGAATGACCCAGTAAGAGAGCTTTATTTTGGGATTATAATAATCCTAATCATATTATGCATTTTTACATTGTGATTCTGTACTGCAAAATACATATGGACCACAAATCTTTGTTTTGCAGAAAGGTGTCCCAATTACATGCTTACAGAGGCCTTGTGCCTTCTGCCCTCCCAGCCCCCACTCCTTGGACCACAATTTCTTTTATCTCTCTGTACATCTGTCCCTCAAATCCTTATTAACCTAAGCACTGCTGATTGGAAAGTACTGACATTCTATGCGGCCCCTGAATTGTCCACCATACATTTCTGGAGTTGTGCCCACCTGGCTGACTTTCAGCTTGGGAAGACTGTTAACTCCATCCTACAGAACAACTGAGCACACCCTGCTCTGTAGAACAACAAAGAGTGCTGTACAGTATTGGCAAGTGAATAAATAAATGCAGTGCAGGCTAATTTCTATCAGCCTGCAGATGTTCTCACATAAAGGTGCTAGAGGGCTTTTTTGGGTTTGGACTTTTTCTAAGCTGTCAATTGAGTCAGCATTTTCAGAGCAAGTGAACAATACTTCCAATACAAAAACTGGATAACTCTCAGGTCAATGCTTTTTTAACCCTGCAGTGAAGTGATTGTCAGTGACTGGTAGGTATCAGATGTGAAACTACAAAAAAATGAAGCAAGGAGATGGAATACACAAAGCTGGTGTTGCTGCAATGCACCTAACCTTAATAAAATTTAAGTGTTCTTATTTTTCAAGATAAGAGTCTCTATTTTCATAAGCCTTGCTTTTTTTGGGGGTGCAGATTAATTAATTTTACACTAATTAAACATGCGAATTATTTGGATATTGCTAATACTTTTTTTCTTAAATATGCCAGACCATTTTCCCTGTTTGCTAAGGATGCAAGCTGTTCTTTTCAAGACCAAAGAAAAACCAAATTTTGCAGATATAGGCCTGTTCATAGGAAGAGACACATATTACATAACATCTGCCTATTCTGTATGGCAAAAAGGACAGCTCAGATTTTCCAGGTGATAGAACTAGAGCAAATACTGGCAGTTTGCCTGCTTTTATACTTTCCTAAGAATACAAGCATTAGTGTTGAAATTAGCAGTTAGCAGTAGTGAAGGAACCACTCTTGCGTGGGCAATGAGGTTGCATCCTGTCACCTCATGTTTTGGGGTCACAGCTTTCTCAAGGGAGCGCCTCCTGAAAGTCAGCCTTGCACTGGTGTCTCAGCCTGGGATGCTATGAAGACTCCTGCCTCAGGTGGTAGCCCTGGGACAACAAGCTTTGCTTCCAAAGAACCAATAGAAAATCAGACTTGTTTCATGCAGAGCATTGAAAGGATAGTGACATTTGATCACTGTAGCTGTGGGCTGAACTCAAATAAGTGATCTGGATAAAGAACACAAAATACCCTCTGATTCATGAACTCTCTCAGAATGATGGTCAGATGTCACACATTGTAAGTGTCCAGCTTGTAAATCCCTTCCTGGATGACTTCATTAAAATTCTGAGGCACAGAACATTTCAAATTGTTTGCAGTCCTTGCCTGACTTGCTCTATTAAACATTACAAACCACAGGCAGAAGGAGCAGGCATGTCTATCACACAGCAATATCCTTTGGTGACCTCACACCAACACTCATCCAAGAAAACCAACTTCAGTTTACCAGCTGTCAGCACACAATTGCTTTCTGCATTAACTCTTCAGGAAAAAACCTAAACCACTAAAACCAACAACAACAAAACCCACCCAACTAACCCCTTCCCAAACCAAAACTCCTCTGAGACTTCCCAGAAATCAGTACAAATTATCCCAGTCCTTCACTGTGTATATTCCTCTGCTTTCTAACTGGAAACAAAATCTCAAAGCTACCAGTTCTGGCCTTCACCTACTTAGCAGCAGATGTACAGACAACATTTATTTGCAGAATAATTTTAAGTCTTTTGCTTTATGGCTGGAGATGGGCCTGAAAAACACATCAGCTCTGCAGAAACACAGAGGGGTACCTAAGTGACATATGGTTCACACCTTAAGACTTGGCATGTTACCTTAAAACCTAAGCAGAATGCCTTTTCTATATATCCTCTCTATAAATCTTTAAAAAGATAAAATATGAGAGGGATTCTGGAACCTGAATCAATTAGAAAAAGTGCTGTATAATAATTTGTGTAAATAAGATCCATTTGACAAAATATAATAAAACCAGTAAGTTCCTAAGGCAACCTATTAGTTCTTTGTACACTTTAGAATGCTGCACTACTTGACAGAAGTGTTTAAGACAACTGTTGGCATCTGCAGGAGAAAGCAGGATCTTTGCTGCTATTCCATGTCTTTCACATGAAAGAACAATAAATGTATGACATTTGCTTCCAACACAGTTATAAAAGCCTCTAATGTGTGCAGACCTCTTCATTTCGCAGCTTGGTACAAATGTTGCTTATTACTTTACTCCATGTTTGCTTTGCTGAGAATTTGGATGCTCCTTGGAGGTTGATTTTTTTCCTGTCAAATCACTGATCTTCCCTAAGTGTGTTAAGGCTTTCACTTTCTCTCTGGTTGGGATGTCTGTATGTTGTAAACTCTCTAGGCAAACCTTATTTTTCTTTTAGCCAGGTCTACATTGTAGGGGTGGATTTTGTAACTCAAGAAACTCCAAGAGAGAACTCAAATGAGAAATGGCACAGGCAGAAAGTAAAGAGAATCTCTGAAGAAACAAAGAGACTTTTTTATACCATCATCACAACCAATGAAACCAGTGCTTCGTGACTCCAGTCCACTGATATTTATACCAGTCACTTTGAATAATCAACAGTACTCAAAGATCTGTGGAGTTCAGATGTTCTCTGCTCAAGGAAAGGTCAACAGCCCTTTACAGTGCCCAGCCAGAGCTGGGAGTAAAAGGGATTTTGCAATTCCAAGAGCCTCCAGGGGCTCTCCAAAGGGGCTTTCTAAAACAGCAACACCGTGTAACACTGTGTGCTGCCTCTAACAGGGAGGTTGTCACCACAGACAGGTTCTACACAAATTTCACATCCTAACAGAACAAAACCCTCTAGGAATTAATAAAAATGGGGAGGAAAGTGCTTCCAACTTTTGCCACAGGTTATTACCAAGATCTTGCCAATTCCTTCCTCTGCCAGTCTGGAGTCACAAAGTCTCTTGTTGGGCAATGATTTTACATGTGTTTCCTCCCATAGTCATTCCCTTTACACTTCATTTTACATTGTAAAACTGCTGTTCTTTGCTTGTTTCACCCAAACATCTCTCTAAGGACTGTTTTTTACAATGCTCAGTCAAACAGGGCCCATTTGTTCATTAGACAAATGTAAGCATCTTTTGAAAGGAAAACATTCAGATGAATTTGGATTTTCAAATGGAGCATTACAGTTTTGAAATAAAATTTCCAGTCAGAAAATGCGCTATTATTTATTAATAAAATATCATGACTCAGAACCCGAACAGCATCATGTAATAAGCAACTGTATAAAGCCATAATTGCTTCAATAAGCATGTAGTGTAGTCTTCACTGCAAAGGTATCTTTTTTCTGCAGAAGAGCTTTTTCTCTTTGCAAATTAACCTGTCATAATGATTAACCAAACGGTCAATGCACAATACATATCTAGACAAATAAACACAGGATGAAAATTCTGTAAATAACTAATTTTTCATTTTGAAAAACAGCTATTTAGAAGATTATTAACACCAGCCATTTACAGCAGTCTAGTAAGGTAACTTTTTCATTTGCTTCTAGGCAAATGAGAAGCTAATGTTAAACTTTTTTCTGTGGAACTAACTTTGAAAAAATTACAGTCATAGTTATTGCCCATATGTCTCATCAACCCAGAGCTTTATCATAAAGTGCTAAACTATATTTGCATTAATTGGGGAAAAAAAAGGGGGTAGAAAGGTAACACTACAAAGATCACTGTGGTTTCTTCAGTGTAATTAAAAAATTTGTCTCAAAAGAGATGGAGATTTCCTTGAGGTTTAACTGTCTGACTACTGCTCCACTGTGCCTGAAAATAAACAGTTCTCAGCCTCAACAGAAGCACATACTATAACCTTTACCTTTATTCACTTGATATCAAGAGGAATGTTTTCATTTTCTCTGAGAAAAATATAGACTAGAAGTGGGAGATGTTCTCAAAAGCAATGAAATTTATTTAAAAGTGAGAAAAAGGGGAACTGTGACCATGAGTCTGTTTGCACTCTTGCCTTTTTCAGGGAGGGTGCTGAACTCTCTCTGCAGAGAAGGAACCTGGGAAATGGGAGAAATGGACAGAACAAGAAATGTGGCTGATTTAACACACAAAAAAAGTGCCAGAGATTCTCACTATGTTTAAGAAACACAGTCTGTTGACCTACAGAAGTCTCAACTATGGAGATTTGAGTAGTACCAGATATGATATTCATATCAATTTATTCCTGGCAGGTCTGTTACATGACTTGTTTGCTAAAAAGCTTCCTATACTTGTATGATACAAATCTTATTAGCTAAAAAATCACCCTCAGAGCTAAAAGTTTGCCTTCTGAAAACAACAGCTATAAGAAAACATTATAAGCACATGAAAATAAAAAATGGACTGATTTTGCTTTTCATGATAAGAGCAGGGAGACAGAAGAACAGTGGCCTGTTTTGCTGATGACCTGCTGAAGCCCAATAAGCTAACAGCTGATAATGTATAAGCAGACAGAGCTATTCAGATGTGGAAAACAACTATTTTTAAAAGCTACAAAAAGATTTAAAGAACTCACTACATCCAACTTCACAATAATTTTCCCAGTTCACTATCTTACCATTTTAAAATGGGTCCCAGCCTAAGAGATAATCAATTTTAAGCTGTGATAGCAGAAGAACATGGTAGAAATATCCCCATCCTAGCTAAAAACTTAAAAATCAGGGATTATGACCATAAATAGTTACAAAACTTGATGTGCAATGTATGCATTGCAAATCCATATGCAGTGTAATTTTAGCATCAAAAAACTGCCCCTTGTTATATGCTGCTTTTTCAGCCTATTTTGCAAGTGTTAAGGTGGCTGCTATTTTTAAACAAATCTATCAAACTTGAAGGTTTACCAGAGACTTGACAGTGTTATGCTATAATAATGAAACAGAAGTGTTAGTGAGGCAAAATGAGAAGAATTTGCTATGATATATGGAAAAATAAGTAAAATTCTACAGCTGATACTTTCCAACCTCTGTGATAAAAATATGCATGTTAAATGTAGTCTATAATCAATATTTTACACTTACATAGAGTGAAACAGAACATTATTTATATACTGTGCTCTCCTATTTTCATTTTAGCTGATGACTTTGTGCTGAAACATGTCCATCTAGTCAAAGTATGACTTTGCATAAGAAATCATTTATATACTCCTTTCAAAAGCACATGCATGTTGAGTCATTGTGCATAATTATTTTCTGCAAGTACAAAAAGATTGTGACACAGTACATCAGTTAGAAATAAGCCATTCCATCACAAAAATGATGAATAAACATAGTTCTGTATCTGCAGACACAGGTTGCATTTTAATGCAGAGATTTTGAAGGGTGACCACATTATAAGGTTTAAAACTAACTGGATTGGTAACACTACGCTTACTTTACAAGTAAAGATGATAATAAATTCATATTTTTTTTAAATTGGAAAAGAAACTGCAACATGTATATAATTTGTTTTCCAAAATGTAGAATAAAAACTACTTATTTTCTCTAACAAGGCATTTTTTTTGAAAAATAAAAAGCATATTTCTTCAAATAGGGTCTAAATAAAACTTCCTAGCAGCTCAGTATGGATTTTCTTTTTTAAATGAGAACAACCAGCTAATAATACTACATTTGGTCACTAAACCAACCAAAGCAGCTGATGAACAAATACAACAATGAGCCTGTGCCTTGGGCCAGCCCTTTGGTTCAGAGCCTATCCCAGATCATCACCTGTGCCACACATCCCTCTCTGCCTCGCCCCTCCCTCACTCCCCCATGCCCAGCCCAGCCTCCGTGTGCTCTGTGGCCCTGCTGGAGCCCCAGTCTGTTATTCCTCTTCCCTTCCCCCAGTGCTAACATACCCTCTGAGGTATCCAATTGCTTCCCCTGCTGCAAAACACTTGTTGCTAGGAGAAAACCTACTGCTTGGCAACAGATTTTTAAAACAACAACTTTGGCTTTGTTACTCACTGAACTTCACATCACCAGCATGAAATAACGAACCCGTGTGGTCGGGAGTGCATCTCTGCACTTACAGCTCCCGTGGAAATGGCTGACCCCTTCCCACAAGGATGTGCTTGCCTTTTAGTTCCCTACTAGTCACAGCCCAGAATGCAGAAAGGTTCAAAATTGAAGGTTCTTTTTAAAAACTGCTGACTGTAGTCTTCCACTGAGATGGAAGACCTTGGGGGACTTCTTTTCATATTAAGACAACATATTCTTGCAATAATCTGCTGTAATTTTGATTTACACCTTATGTGAATGTCCTATCAGCTTTTAAAAAATAGCATGACTACCAGGCTACATAGCAAGAACTAATTTGATTATAGCAAGCACACTGGAAGCAATAAAAGACCTCATGATAAAATGAAGCAGCTAGTGACTCCAGAGCTTATTTAACTTTTTATCTAAAAATTACATTGAGGGCCTTCTTTTATATGCTGTGGCTACCAACATAGTAACCCCCCAACGGTTCTCCCTTCAGAAGTCAGATGGCTACAGCTGTGGCAAGTACTGCATCACCACTGGCATCAGGGAATAATTAACCATAGCCTTAGCCCTCAGATCATGGCCAGCCCTAAACTTGGAGTACTCATCATCTGGTGCAAACATTTTACTTTTTGTCCCATGTGTGACACCACGAGGTGACACTGAAGTGTATGTAGGTCTCTGGATCACCTCCCTCCATCTGCAAGCTTCTGCAAGTGGTGCATCTCTGGAAGGGAAGATGCACCACTGCATCTTGCCTTCCCCTCCTCTCAGCACTGAAGCCACAACATTGTCTTCTCACCTTTCCCAAATCAGAAATGAGGATTTCCCTGATGTATAAAATACATGCAGCTGTGATGAAAATGGGTGCAGGAGATCACAGCTTCACACAGTGCTGCTTATGAAATGGGCCCATAGTCATTTCTGTAATTTGGTATGTTCTTGTCTTTTGTGATTCATACCCCCACTTCTTCCCCTATGTAGACAGCTCATAGATATCAACATATCCCAGTGCACTCCCTACAGAAATCCTGCCACTTTATCAGTCTAATCTCTAGCTGTATTTCAACACTGTCTGGGTTCAAAGCAAGGCCAAGTTTACCACTGGATCATTGTGCTTCATACAGAGACTCCAAAGCACTGTTTGTTATTGATGCCATTATTTTTCCAGTATTGAGTCAAAGGGTCAGAAGTATAACAAACTGTATTTCTGTCATTCAAAACCTAGGAGTAACATGGAAGTTTCAACATCCAAATGAGGAAAAAAAAAAACCAAACAATTCCTCCAAAAATTATACAAGTGTGAAATAGGATAAACAGACCAAGTTTTTTGAAGTGAGGAGCCTCTAAGTCAGCTCACTGAGTCAATATTCAATTATTTGAGCAAAAGTTGGATTTTTCACAAGAACTGAGGATACCAGGAATTCAGGGTCCTTACTCTACTGCCTAAAACTAGGCTCCAGTTTAGAACATCTGAAGGTTCTTGGTTTTGAAAGTTTGTGCTCCATGCAAAACTATTATAATGTCAAGAAATTAATGTTTTTCTGTCCATCAGTCAATTACAGATAGAATTAAAGAATAAATAATTAGAAATAGCAAGCAGTGACTTTTTAAGAAGCTGTTTTTCATTAATGACAGTTCTATACAACCCCATTGAACACAGTGCATTGTATGTGGCTTCTGGAAATAGTAATTAGGAAAATTGATCAAATGTTTTAATGAAGAAATCAATCTGAAGTCAGGGGAATAGTTTGTGTATCAAAGGAAAACCAGAGTTACAGATCCAGTACTAGGTTCTGTGAGTAAAATTTATAATTAATAGAACTGTCAGAATCCAAATTGAGCCTTGGAGATCTTTAGCTAGATTGCCACTGTATTGAAATTCAGCACTTGTAGTCCATGCTTGTACACACTCAGTACTACAGAAACTAGCACTTACTTGTCTGAACTTTTAAGACTATGGAAAAGGAATCAGAAGTGAATGATATTCTTCTGAAGTACCTTTTTGCATTTATGCATGTGCATTTCTCTCAAATATTCCGAAAAATGCTGTATTAAATATTCAAAATCAGAACTGCAGTATTAGATAAAAGATGACCAATCTTTTCATTACTAAAATAAAACAGAAATTCAAAGATTAAAGCATATAATTCACTTTTTTATTCATTTTCCCCTTAGCCAAAGAGACTTTTGCATATAAAAATATGTACATACCTATGTTATAACTATGACTAATGTCATTGTTTCAAAAGTGTTATGACACCATGGCAGTACTTACTACACTGGCACTGCAGTAACCTCTAAGAAAAGAGGTTATTTTTAATACAGCATTAATAAATACATATTTTTACAGCATCCCCAAGAAACAGACCACTTCCTCCCCTGCAAAGCAGATGTGAGCTGCCATCTGCTGCTCGGGCTCAGCACACTCTGGAAGGGCCACCCTCATGGCAGCGTGCAAAAACCTCCCGGCGGGAGAGGGAGTGCACCCCCTCTCTCCCCAGCTCCTGAAAGGCAAGGCAGAAGCTGTAGGTAGCTGTTAACCTGCCAGTCTGCCAGGACAGCTGCCAGCAGATTCTTCTTTAAGGGACAGCTATTTTCAGTGTGAAAGGAGGGTCCACACCCTCCCATCTGTGCACCATCAGGCACAGGTCAGAAGAGCCAGAGCCTAACCATTGGCTAAGAATGGGCTTCTACCACTTCCAGAAAAATAAAACAAACACTTCACTATATACTGACTTACCCTGCACAAAATTGGAAGAAGCTGAACATACTGAAAACTACAGAAAAAAGCTCCTGACAACTAAAGAGAGAAGCCCAAACAGCAGTATTTTGGGGAAAAATTATTAAAGAGCTAAGAATAACATCAACATACTTCAACAAATCAGCTTCTGCTAGTACCTGGAAGCAAACATAATACTATAACTGAAGCATCACCTAAATTTTATAGTTAAATTCCACATAAGCTTATCACATTTTCTCTCAACTCTTTTTTTTTTTGTGGATTAATTGTTAATTGTTAATTTTTTAATCTAAAACTTGCAAAAGTAAGGTATTTTCCATTTAATCAACATCAGATCAGAAGAGTCCTCTTAGGTCACTCATTTCTATCCCCTGTTGTTATGAACAACCTTATGACAAGATTTCTTGCTCCACAGTGTTTAGCCTGTAAGTGCTAGGAATCCTCTTCACATCTCCTTCCGAAATTTTTCCTTAACTAGTTTGTTTTCATTTGCTCCAGTGCCAATGCCACTTAGCCTTACTTGGATTATGCATATTCCTCTCATGTTTACAAGAATCATATATTATTATTAAAGTTTCCTACTCCTCCCAGAAAACACTGCAGAGATTTCCAGTGCCACACTGCCATGCAGTCACCTCGGCACTGACCTGGTGTCAGTGACCCAAGCAACACGCTGGGTTTGCCATCCAGCCACATTACTCAGGATAACAAGAGAATCACAGCCCCAGCCTGGGAGGAACCAAAGTGAAACCTCTGCCTTAGTGCACACTGAGGCTTCACTTGCCCTGTTGACCAGCCCCAGCTGGTTTCACTGGGCATGGCAACCTCTGGTCTGGGTACGTAAAGCAACCAGTGGAGCACAAACACCACCATTCCAAGGGAAGGAGAATCTGTAGGCTGACAAAACTAGAGGTGAGAGTACACTCTTGACAAGATGATGATGCTGATAATGGGGACAAGATGATGTCTCATGTTGTGCCCAGCCAACTCCTGAACAATTGAGATGCAGCTCTGATCAAGTACTACCCCAGCTCTTTGTCCTCCCCAGTCACTTCCATACTCAATCTTGCTCTTGCATTTCTGAAAATTATTTTATTTCTTTCACTGAAGGGTCTCACTTTTAATCAAACTTTGCCTTTGTCATGCAACTCTTCTCACTGAGTAGAGGTACTGCATGAACTATTCTAAAATTTTCTGTTAACAAATCCAGTAATATTCAGTGAAGCCTCAGTTATTTCATCAACTAGTTCTTCCAGAATTCTGATCAACTCCTCCATATTCTTCCACCAGCAAGTACTTGCCATCATTTCCATACTTTCATTTCCACTGCTAATTTTACCTTTGCCATCCATGATGAATATAACATTCCTGTTGAAGATTGAGGCAAAATATGACTTGCAGTTATGGACTTTTTGTAAGTGGATATCCATCACTGTTCTGATTGACACTGCATGTTAAATCATATTCTGTGGTTGGTTTATGGCTCTTGAAATACATTTTTCAGACTGTACAATAAATTACTGCACAAGGTTGGAATCTGCAGAGAAAATGTAATTCCAAATGCAGTTTCTTCCTCAGTCCTCTCCTTTGGTTTACTATTGTCAGCTGACAGGCAGCTGGAATAAACTGGAGCCCTGCTTCCCCGAGTGTAAGAGCCTTGTCCATTTGAGTCACTTTTCTAGTTCACTGGAGCAGAGTTGGCAGGAAGAACAAGAATGACAGAAAAGGCACTCCCCCACAAAGCTAGGATTTGATCAGAGTAAGCAAACTTGGAAGTTAATGCTCTCTGAGTAAAGAGCTGAAATACAGAGTAGCAGCTTCCACTTTTCAAGGAAGGCATTTTCACAGCCTAAGAACTACAGCAAGGGTTTGGTGGGGAAGGTGGGAATTCTGGAACTTAAGTGAGCTGCTGAATCATTTCCTACCAGCTATTGTGTTAAACATCCATGGATTTATGTTCACAAAAATATCCAGATATAAATCTTATATGAAATCAAATGTAATCCACACGGCAGCAAGACCACACCTACTCATAACACATCCTTAATTTTTGAAGCTTAGGCTTTGATTCTGCAGCAAATTAGGTGAGTTTGGATGGCCAAACTAAAGCTACCTCATTTATTTTCCAGAGATCACCAGCTGCTCATACTATCATATCACAATTTTAAAGGAAATGAAGTTTGACGTGTCAATTAATTTAATAGATCTGACAGCATTTCATACTGTTTTCTACTTTATATCAGAACCACTTATTTCTGGCAACTGTAACCTACCAACTTGTGGCTAGGCATTCAGTTAATATAACAAAGCATCATCACAGACTGCCTTTGTGTCATAGCATTTCATAGCCCTCTGCTAAATCTTTGGGTCCATGACCCTCACAATGCCATCTGTTCCAATGCTAGTGTGGCTATCACTTTTTCAAATGGTCATGAATTAAAAACCAGACAGAATCCCAAAGAAGCTATTGTCAGCTGTCAGGACAAACTGTAATAAGGACCATGGAAAAATGGAAATTGAAATGGCTTTGCAGCTGTTAGAAGTTCACCTGTTCATCTTTTGAACATTTGTAAACACATGACAATATCTGCCTTAATTTATTACTTGCATCCATTTAGAAAATAAGGTTGGTTTTTTTTCAAATGAGAGGATTTACTTCTAAAACTGTGTGTTTATTTTAAAATACTTATTTTAAGGTAGCAAAACCCACTTACCATCAGGGACATTTTAATTCACAAGCCAGGGCAAAATCCATTATTTTAGTAGGTCAGATCACTTCTGATAGATGGCAGGTATTCTTCCAAAGTGCTATCTAACACCACCTTTGTCCATGTAGATTTAGAGCTTTGAAACCATTTTCACACTGCATATTGTACAGAAGAAATGTTGAATCCACATGATTTTTTTGTTATTTCTATAGCCCTTTACAGATAAGGTCTCTATAGCACACATAATTCACTATTTCACCTAAACATATTATGCAATGCAGGAATACAACTAACTTAGCTGATGTAGCACAATACATTATGTTATGTTCTGGAATAATTTTAAAACATCAACTTGTAACAGCACTGACCGCAGTGAAGCCTGGTTTGGGTTTCTAATGACTGTCTTACTTCGCTGCAGTGGAGAATTTACAAACACTCACTCTTGTGTGTTTGCTGATACCTAATAAAAATCAGAAATAATGAAAAAGTCTTGGTAGTCTTTCCTCCTGCCTCTATTTTCGTAATATTTGCACAAGCCCTTTTTTCTTTCACCATTCCCCTTTCTGTCCAGATGAAACAAAAGTGTTAAAGAATGATTTCGTATGCCTGATTTCCTAAGGATATTGGTCTTAAGTAGTAAGTTCAATGTGTGAGATGTAAACAGGGTATTGGTAGTGGCTGAGGAAGATTGAAAACACTGAGTTGCAACAAATAATTTCACCAGCATCACTGATTAAAGACTAATTAATTAGAACCCAGAAAAAAAATGGAACTCATATATTAATTTCAGATACATCCATAAAAGAAGCATTTGTAAATTCACTTACAAAGTTTAGTTCCTGGAACAACAGGAAAGCATTTAAAAACTTAGGGATTTTTCATCAAAGTATTTAAAAAAAAATGGAAATAATCAAATATCTGCATCCTAATGGGCCTCCTAAAGCTCAAGTGGTTTTGGGTAGTCTCTTTCCTTGCAGGGCTTAGCTTTCAACAGTGTGAACAATGTGCATGTTTTCATATTTCTGCCAAGTAAGTGCTTTGCTAATGAATTGCTTTGCTTTGTTCAGCTGAGCAGTGCTAAAAGACTGAAGATTTCTTCCAGGTCAAATGCTTTATGTGGCTCTTGAATATGAGCACTCCATTTTAACTCAGTGTTTTTCTAATATTTCTTTTTCCTTCAATTCTATACCAGCTCTTAAGAAAGAAAAGCTGTTCCTAAAATCAACTTCAAGTCTAATTTAAGGGCTATTTCTTGAAAGCCAGCTTCCTTGAAGCATCACACCAGCATCTACCACAACACAGGATTTCTCAGATTAGTGTGAAAAAGCCACACATGTATAAACTACACATCAGAGATTAGCAGAAAGCAGCTGTAATGCCGTGTGATGCAGAGAGGTTTCTCAATTTCCCAAGACTCCAATAAGTGCATCTTAGTACAAAACTACATTCAACCTCAACATCTGGACAATAGTATATACTTACAACCATTGGGACACACTCCAAGGTATTAAGAACCCTCTTTTGTTTACCTCCCACTAATCACAGAACAGGTGCACAGAATTATGGTTTGCCATTTCTTACCAAACTGATCTTCCACATAGGGTATTATCCCTCTTCAGGGAAAAGCTGGCCTGAGAAGTCTTATTAAAAATGGTATTTATTGCATATAATGGTATCACATAAGCACACAAACAACATAACAGAGAAAACTGACTCTGGTTACACACAAATAAACATTCCAGAGTTACATTTGTGCTCACCAATTCAAGTTAGGGACTATAATAGTCTTCAATTTCCCCAAGGACATAAAACAAGACTTAATTATTTTTTGTTGAAACCCAGGTATGATTCTCATTTGTAGGAAGATGCACCAAAGCATAGACCTGAACAGAACAACTAAGATAAACTTACCACTCATTGTATAATAAAAAGCAATTGTATTAAAGCAGCAATCCTTTTTCCTTTTTCCTTTAGATTTCTATATCCACATACTTGATATTTAGTTCTGGCTTGAAGTTAACTTTTCTTGAATTTTATCTTACTACCAAGTAAAAATGTAAGATAAGAAACAAAGATTTATAGAAGTAGTTTACCTTTATCACCTATAAAAGTATGTTACTAAAAAACAGTGCTATGTTTAACTGAGCTCTCAAAACCAGAGCAAAAAGTAATCACAGAAACAACGTACTGATGCCTCAGGTAGTTCTGAACCAGTCTGCTATGGAGGCAGATATCTCCTGCACCAAGCATCTCAGCTGCAATGACTTGGGAAATAATAAATTCATTGAGCAAATCCAACATTGACAAATCCTCCATAAAGGAAGGGAACTGGGAGAAAGAGAGAGTAGGTAAGTGAAGTGATATATTATTTAAGAGAATTGAAAGTGAATGATACACACAAGGACTTCATTTAACATGGCTGAGCTGAATGACTACCAAGGAGCTGCCACAGATCCTTCTACTTAAACTGCATGCAAAGGCAAGAACTATCAAATATATAATTTTCACTGATAAATGATAGAACTGATTTAATAATCTACATTTTAATAGGAGGTCCATCAGTGACAGTACTAAATTTAAATATCATAAAGGAAAGTCCTCCTAAAGTCTGCCAATCATTTGCAAGTCAAAATCCACAAAAGACACTCCACAGGCTCCTTGCAGCAGGCAGTGGGAATGCTATACAAGACTGACATTGGAGATGCCTATGGGGAAAACTATTTTTTTCACATTGCAAAGGCAGTGGAAAAAATAATCACAGGAATTAAATGTGAGTCCCATGAATGTAATGCTCAGAATGAGAAACCAGGAGGCTTGTACTGTATTAAAAGCCAGGTATGTCACAGCACCTATGCTTCAGATTCCCCATTTCTTACTGGGAATGCATGCTTCAGGGCCAAACATATTTAAAACTTAACATGCTGAGCACTCAAAATTATTATGAAAAAAAAATACTATAACCTTTTTAAAATATCTAAATTTTTGATTTAGAAAAAAGAATAAAAAAGATTGGAGTTATTGTCTTACTCTCTGACATACCAACTCTTAGTTGCCAAAACACTTGCAGATGCTCAGCTTAGCCAGTTACTTTTTATTCTTCCAAATTTCCTGAGATGCTTAAATATTCATGCCTGAAAATATAATAACTCTAACTAATGGAATTTTTTTCAAATGCCAAGAGTTTTTTGCAAAGCTAGTTTTGACTCATGATTAACTGGTGAAACTAAGAGCTCTTACCTCTTAGCTCTCTACAAAGTCCACATGTATTAGTATCAAAATTTAAAAGGTGCAGATCAACACTGTACTGCTGACTTAAAAAAGATGAAAGCCGAAAACAGCTTTCTGTTTTCAAGTTTATCATTACTTAGTTTCATTCATAATGTATTTTTCCACCCATCTCAGATTAACCAGGTTGTTTGCCATGATAGAAGTAGCTATAAAAGCATTAACAATTCTAAATCTGCAGTCAGTTTTATTCAGAGAAGACACTGGCCTTTTCCAGTGAGATGAAGTGGCCACACAAAGTGGCCAGAGAGCTTGTCTCCTCTTCCCTACTGAGAGATGTCAGATTTCTGAATTTTCTTCACGCCATTTCTTGCTACTTGTTGAAGAGAATATACTCTAATAGGAATAATAATTTTCAGAGATGCACAAAACCCACTTCAGATTTTCCCACAAATTAAAGCTCCCTGAAATAACTGCTTTCTCTGTAATTAATTTGTTCATCTAGATTAAAGAAATAACTTGACATAAAAAATAGCCCATCACTAACCTTAAAGGCCAATTCCCTAACTTGATCTAACACAAATTTGCTACCAGAAAACCCAGTCTATTTTAAAAGAAATCTAATCTTGGAGAAAACATATTATGCTATTCACATATAGTAAGTTGGTTGAATTCTTCCAAAGTGCAAGGTGCAACTCATCTTTAAACAGTAGACTCATGAGCAGGGGAATTACTGCTAAGTATAAAACTGGCTAGCTTAACTGAAGTTAAGCTTCAGCAAATGGAAAAGAGGTGTTCAAATAAAATTTAAAATGAGCTGAGCTGAAGAGGGAGAGAGAGACATAAGAAGACTGCTCCAGACTGGGGATTTGCAGAAAAAACTCTGAACCAGAGTAGACAACTTATCTTGGGAATACAGCTGTTTGACAGAACCCTGCAAAAATGAGGATTAAAATTATTCCCTGGGGGACAGTTGCTTCCAGATCTCTAGTTTTGCATTAAGGTAAGCTACTTTTTGCTTGATAAGGATAAGATAAAGCACAGTTTTCAAGAACAAGTTGTTTATAGTTCCTAGTCAGAAAAAAAGAATTATAATTGATTAGGTAACTTCTGGTCCTCTCAAGAGCAGTCTGTTTTCTCAGGAAATAGCTTCTGCCAAAGCAAGTAAAGCTCCCCTGTGACAAATACAAAGCAAAAAGCAAAAGATCATTTAACCAGTGCATAGAAATGCACCTAAAAACTGCATGAGGTTTATAGCAAAATACATGCACTGCTAACTCCTGCACCATTTTATAATAATAGATTATTCTAAGGGAGGCTGAGAAAGAGTCAGGGCTCAGACACCTGGCAATGGTGCTGCAAGTTTCTCGCACACATTTACTCACCACCTCAACTAAGCCACATGGAATGGTTTATCTCTTTCAGATTGCTGTTGATGGTAGCACTTACTTATATGTCACCAATTTGCAAAGTTATGCAGCACAAGAAAAGAAATGGAAAAAAAAAAAAAAGAGAGACAACATGTGTAGATGATTGCAGGCTTCAAATGTCCTGCAGTTAAAGAGTTCTTACCTACAGAATTCTACAACAGAACCTTTCTCAGGAGAAGGAAAATAAAAACTCTTTTGTTCATTTAAAGATGAGGATGGCTACTCTCTCAAAGCCTTTTTCATATTCTTTATATTTACACACCCCCCCACCCCAATCCTTAACAATATTTCTTTATTAATTATATGAAATTCAATTATAAGTGATTAGATGCCAGATGTTACCTACAAGCAAAGCATACCAGGTGCTACATAGCTTTTATTGCTGTGTAAGTTCTCAGCCCCAGCTATACTTTAATAAATTCAATGAGCACAAAAATGTCCAGGGAAGCAAAATAATTATAATTAGCTCAGTGCATACTCCAGCAGAATGACCTAATTTAAAAAGTGTTTGGCAAAGCAATTCTCATATTGAAAGGTAATTACACAGAGCAAAATAAAAATAGAACTTTTGAGATCCATGCAAAAAAGCACCAGCAAGTATCCATGAAAAGGGATGTAAGAGACAAAGAAGATAGCAGGGAAGAGCACACATTTTCATTTTTTTCCATGCCTTGTCTCTTTTCCTTTTTGTTCTTTTTTTTTTTAAATGAGGAGAACTTAAATATCAAAAACAACTATTAGCACTTTATTGACACGAGGCCTCCTGGCCATTTCCTGAATTACTAAGACTACTGACATTTTCCCTATGTTAAATTAGTCATCCTTGTTAATATTTTTTTGATTAGTATAAATCTGTATGTTTTACATTCTATTTTAGGCAGCCAGTTACCCAGAAAAAGGCACAGAGGAAAAGGGATGTCAACAAAACCCATCTGTCAATTACTTTAATGTAGTCAGCCCTTTAGAGGGTAAAAGGCATAAGAGGATGGAAAGACTCTGGAAAGACTTGATAGGAATTACCCTTTCAAAAACCAACCAAAAAAAAGCCTGAAAAAGGAAAATTTTCATTATACTATGATCAGATGCTTTTACAATTTTGCTGACTCTTCATCATCTCTACTTAGTACCACGAAAAAGATACTTCCCATGTAAACAACAGTAAAGAGTAATAAATATTTTGTTTGCTTTAAATAATATTAGACACATATCTGTCTATAGAAGCCTCATTGTAGATGATTAAGGTATACTTGAACCATTAAGAAAAACAGAAAGAGAAAGAAGCCCAAAAAACCTAATTTCTGGAGGTCCCAACTGAGGCTTTTCAGTTGCACTGTTTTGCTACTGACACTTCTTTGCACTTTGTATGCAAAGACATTAAGATGTATCCAAAATATTAAGGCAGATGTGTAGGACAGAATATATATACAGATACATACATGTGTATATTTTATACATAGTTAAGATGAGTGACATCAGTTGAGAAAGGTATTAATCTCTTGCACCTTCCTTCCACGATTGCTATGGGTAATGTACCATGGAAACAAGAGAAGAAAGAAAAAAATGTGTGCTTTATAGATTTTTACCACTGGTAAAAATAAAGTAAGTTTTGCATAACAGGAAAATGTAACAAGACCTTGTCCACAGACAAGTGTTCCTGTCATGTTTTCTACAGAAATCACTACCTCTATCTACATAGCTTGCCTTGCTTGCATTCCTAGAATCACAGGATGACAGAAGTAGGAAGGGAACTTCAGATTCTCTACAGCCAAACTTGAAATAGAGTTACCTACAGTGGATTGCCAAGGGCTGTCAGATTTTCAGTATCTTCAAGGATGTGAGACCCCCACAAACTCTTGGCAAGTGGATGCATCTTACATGAGCACCTAAAATACTGTTACCATTACAGAAATGCTATCTCATCATGCTCCTCTTCCTGTCAGTGAAGAGTGTAGGGCAGGGAATCCCACCTCAGATGCTTTGTTAAGATGTCTAGAAAAAATACCCTCTGTTCCAGACTGGACCATCATGATCCTTGGATTTTTTTCCTTAACTTGAAAATATACTTGGTTGATACTTCCCAAATTATAATACTTGATCCATAGTTGCTTTATATGAAGTGAATTAATAATAACTTAGTTTTGATAACAGAATACAATTTGAAGACTTATCCTATAAAATGTGAATCAAAGCTTGAGATGAACACTACTTTTATTTCAAAAACTGAAAACAAACATTCTTAAAATCCTCCAAGCAAAGAGATAGAACTTTAGACTAATACTGCATGTTGCAGACTGACCTGCTTCAGCAGAAGATTGTCATGAATTATCTGATGGGTGAAATTTTATCAGTTCCACACAATACAATAAAAACAGTGGAATGATTCGTGACCTGCCAAATAAAGAGCAGTAATTCTAGCCAAAGCATCCCTTCCTTCTGCCAGCATCTGCCACTAATTAATTTTCCACTTTTTAAAATGGGAACAAACAGAAGTGATAAAATGGTTTCTGGCAAGCTGTGCCTGAATAGATAAACTGTGGAAAAATCTATCACATAGATAACATGAAAACAGAAATTCAAAGCTGAGATTGCGGACAAAAATCCTTATGCTAAAAAACCCCAACAAAAAAAAAAAAAAAAAAACAAAACAAAAAAAACAAACAAACCAAAAAACAAAACCAACCAACCAACCAAAAAAAAAACAACCCCCAAAAAACAAAAAAAAACCAACAAAAAAAACCAAACAAACAAACACCCCCCAAAGTTTAAAAAACCCCACCCCACCTTTCTGAGCCTTAAGTGTTTTATGGTTTGTTTTTTTGTCTACTTTTAAATTAATTTTTCTGGGATTTCTATTTGAAAGCGTTTCTCTCTGTATTCAGAAAACTGCCTTAACCATGGCTACTAGACTCCCAATAAGTAGTACACCTCAACAGCTTTGTTTCTCCATATGAGTCCAATTCCATTCAATGTAACCACTGTTCATGCTGCACAAATTCAGATTGCCTTTTGCATTTTCTGCTACTCAGATTGTCAACACCAAACAACCTCTAAGTGAGCTGCAGAATTCCTCTTGCTGAGGACAGCACCAATGAGTTGAAGAGACCTTAAGGAACTCACTCTCACAGGGTGAAAAGCATCCAAGAATGGAGGTATTTTCTTGTTGAAAGATCTGCTCCTGTCACAGCTGCTTTAAGCCATTTGGAGTAAATACAGAGTAATGTGAAAAGAAAGTCTGTTATGAAGCAGGACCTGTAATACCATCAACCCCATAATTCCACTTACAGAACAGTTCTCAGGGAATCAACACAGTTTTGCCTGAGTAAATGGGAGCTCAGTGCTTCAAGCTATAAACAACATTAGTGCTGCAAATTCCTACAGTCCCCTTCTGTTTTCAAAAGGGCATCTAGGTTTGAGTTTAAATTCAGATTTGCAGCAGTTATTGTTGTCAAACACTGAACATATACAGATCTGCTTTAAAAGAGTACTGTGAAATTCAGATAAAGCATTTCGGACTTAAAAATTGTACTAATCTTCCTCCAAGTCAGTATGAAGTAGTTAACTGCTGTATTTGCTCTCAACATTAAAAAATAAAACAAGGTAACTTTGAAACAAACAGGGAAAAAACTTCCCTAATTTTTCACCTTGATTTCCACTGTAATATACTTCAAGCACCAATGACCATGCAAGTTGATGCTATGCAATTTTTTACTGCACCAAGCACTGATGGTTTTCTCTTGTTACGCTAAAAGGGGAAATAATATTTTCATGACAGAAGAGAATATAGCCTATGAATGCCTCACAGCAGATGAAGTATTTAAAATGCATCAAAATGGTCCTTGAGTCGTTTGAACTCAATGGTTTCCAGCTTAAAATGCAAGTAGAATGGCCATTGTTTTCTGAGGGCACAGAATGCAATCACTTGAAATATTTACATGTTTAGATGTGGTCAAATCACAGTAAAATGAATTCTGTAAGGAGCAGTGAGTTTTTGGCCAAACATGTATTTTGCTTTCTCTACTTTTTGTGAAATGATCTTGAAATTTCTGAAGGGCAAACCCACAACAATATTTTACACACAAATCTAACAAAACCAATGACCTTTACTTCTCCATTCTTCTTCAACCACCCTGTGTAAGGACGCACTTAGAGAGTGAGTCAAATGAGCACTGAGGTTTGGCATCAGCATTTAGCTCTGTAGTAATCAGTTACAGCCCAAACCAGCCATGAGAACCAGCACAATGTGCTTAGGACAAACCTGTGCATCCTAAATCAACAATTTTACTGTGCAGAGGCCTGAGGATGAAAATCCAATGAATGATTGAATGTTCTCCAGATGAGAACACTGAATCACTGAAAGAAGAAAGTTAGTTGGGTGACTGTGCTTCTCTTCCTTAACTCCCATGACCCCTTCAAACAGGTTCTGAATTCATGTTTTAAAGTCTTTGTTTTTCCTTTTTTTCAGTCAACTCAACATCTGTGACAGGCTCACAAGCACACAAAACCAATACATACTGCCAGACTTCTTTCTGGCAGTGTCTTTGGGTTGAAAAAAAATATAAGAAGCCAGTATAGTACAGTAAGAAATAACTGTATTTATAACTGAGAATTAAGGCACACATAGTTAATCTAAGCCTTATGAGATCTGGTTTAGCTATGCATAATTGTAGGAAACTAACAGGTATCTAACAGTGTGAAGTAGGAAATGTAACTCCCTAAGATATTGCTTTTCGAAAACTAATTTCTACAAGAGCAAATTGTTTAAGTAATTTCTCTCTTTCTGTTTTAGTTTTCTGCTCTTAGAACCTAAGTACTAATTACATTAACTGGCTAGTGCTATGTTGGATTTTTTTGATATTCAGAAAATACAATAGTCTTCTGGGATTATAACAGCATACAGACGCTGGATATCTATTTCATCACAAAGCTACATTTAAGTAGGAAATTTTCAGCCTGAGAGAGAATACATAGATTTGTTTCCTGGACAATGGGTTGAAATATTCTTTGCCATTTCAGGCATTACTGAATGATGGCCTGTTTCAGGAGTTTTCAGACGTCAGCAGTAAGGGCTGCTTTCCACAACAGCACTCTGACTGCAGAAGATAAAAGAATGTTTATTCCTTTTTTTCACAGGGGAGGAAAACAATGAGAAAAGCAGGAAGGCAGCAATAATGCAGAAATCTGGAGGTGGTGATAAAGGGTAAGGAGAATGGAGAAAGTTGTATAAATAAATCCATTCTGGCCAAAATCAGGCAGGTAATAAACATAGGTATATGACACTGAAGTGTAAATCATCTTTTTAAAATTAAGTAATAAAAGAAAATTTTAAATGTCATTAGGTGTGAGAAAAAATTATTTGAAATACAGAAAAAAACGCAAAGCATTTCAAGCCTTTAGAACACAAGTTCATGTTGTTTTTTCTGAGTGCTCTATACAAACCTTAAAAAGAAGAAAGGACACTGCATGTGTTCAAAAGAATTGCTGCTGCATTCTGTAAAGTACACCTAATTAATACTGACATGTTATTGCTTCCCTCTTGACATCTTGTGAACAGTCAGAGCTAGCCAAATAGCAAGTTGGTATAACCTCTGGCTTGGAGAAAATTTCAGTTAGTGACAAACAGTAAAAAATAGCACCTGGGAACAAGGCAGACTTTAAAATGAGCATTGCTCAACAAAATAAAGTGAATGAATGTATAGATTAAAACATTAACTGTACAGGGAATAATAATTTAGTTCCACAAGGAACTGCAGAGAATTTAAACAGCATTTCTCCTTGAAAAAAGCTAGTTTTGTTGTTGGGCTGATTTAGTTAATAAGCCCCCCAACATCTTAGAAGGGGTGGAAATAGCAGTGAGCAGGAACACGAACACACTGCCCCTGAAGCCAGCTCCCTGTTGGAATAGCTCCCATCTTAGGCAATGCAACAGTATGGCCCAAGCAGCTCCATTTCCCAAGTTTAGTTGAGCAGAACACAGCTAAACCATTTTTCATTTACTCATGGATCAAGACGCCAACATTTGGTGTTATGTTGTCTTAGGCATTTCATTAGTAAAGTAAAACCTTCCCTGTCAAACCCTCCCATTTATGATTATCATTTTATTGGCAAACAGATCTCTTTCATCACTCTTAACTGCTCCAATTTTCACACCATCTCTCAGTTTTCACTTAAGTAACTCTCTTGAAACAGGAGTAAATCTGTGAAGACCTTAGAGACAGTAGCAAAATGAATAAGAAATTGTTTCTTTAAAAATATTGTAATTTTGCAAAAATGATGATGCTAGCCAATAGAAAGTAATTTCATTCAGATAATACACTAGATTTCTACAGAGTCTCCATGGTCACACTGACAGAAGGTGGAGTCTGCATGAAAGACAAATGCAAGAGTCTTTTGGCAGAATCTCCAAAGCACAGCACATGCTGTAACTCACAGGAAGAAATAAAACACTTCTGAAGCCACAAAACTAACCTTTCTGGTCTTTACTTACACAGTTCTCCAGTAATTTAAATTAACAAGGTTGTTTCTGTGTAGAAACAGTAGATCATATTCAGGAATAGGTACTTAGAGAGACTTATGGTGAAAACATTGTATGAAATGTTATACGAAAAATAGTAATTCTTTCTAAGTTTAGGTTTTCATTCTTCTTACCAGAGTGATGTAACATCATTAAAAGGATGGATCATAAAAGGAGAAAACTCCTATTCCCAATATGCTATTGTTGTTCATACAAATTGAAACATACATTTTATTTAGCTTTTTTTTTCCGCCTCTGGACAATTGCAAAGACTCTCAAATCAAAGATTCAGATTTCCAAAACATTAGCATCAGGAAATTTTATTGAGTGTCAGATGTCACTCATTCTAAAATTTTAATAAAAACAAACAAAAGTCCTTCCAAACTGATTTCAGGTTCAAATATTTCAAGTAATTTCCCTTGGAGAAGCAGGTCTGGATACAGATGCAACATGCTAGAATTCATGCCATCCTTAAATCTTGCTTGTTTTTTGTTGTATTTTATACATAAAGCTTCTATGATTTATACTCAATATTTGCCCCTCAAAAGGAAATTCACCAAAACTTATTAAATAAACATAGGCTCTAAGGTAATTTTAATGTGGAAAGAGTTGCATTTGATATTACTTTCTAAGCATTGCTAGAAAGCTATATCAAATATTTTTAAAATCAATCACAGAAAATAAGGGTTTTTTTGCACAGAACTTTCATTCATAAACCAACTGTCAGCTTAGAATTGTGAATACAAATATTAGAAATTAATGTTTCAGCTAATATTAAAACATTATTATTAATGTTTTAATATTAGAAATTAATGTTGTCATAGAGGCTGGTACCTCCACATTACTGTTGTGATAGCTCCCCTGCCACTGAGATCATATTTCTTTATAATAAATAGGTAAATATACACAAAGTGTTGGGATGTACAGATATTCGTCTATACACACAGGCATCTAAACACTGCAAGCTTCCTCATTAAAATAGTTTTTGCAAAAGGTCAAGAAGGATACAGAAGCTTGTAGCTTCTTCTACATGAAATTACATAGACAAGTATTTTTATAGCATTTTTATAGCATACATCTTGAATATTTGTATTTAAGCAGCATAAAACTCTCAGAATCTACTCAAAACAACATCCTCACGCAGAAAAGGTGTAGAAAAGTACAAAAAGGTCTTAGAAACAAAATTTTAAATTATAAGAATTCTTAAAAAGAACTGTCCAATCCAATGAAATGAGAAGTTACCTTCAAGCTTGGACTCAAACAGAAAATCTCATAAAAAGAAACCTGGATTGGAAGCCCAATAATTTTCATCTCACATGTCTCTTAGACAGGTAATTTCTCAGTCATTCTGAAGAGCACTGTGTGTTTACAGACTATTTATTCAAAGGTGCATTCAGAGGAGGGGCAAAAAGACACCCAGCAAAACATGAGCTTTCATTTTCACCGAGTTGCACTGCTTTAGATTGATTGACTGCCTGCTTCCACAGGAAAGGGAATCTTTTGGCATTTGACAGCAGGCTCAAATATCCTGAAATGCTGAAAAAGGTGAAACAAAAAACTTTCTCTGTGCTGCCTTCCTATCTGATCTTTTGTCTCATATGTTTCCCTCAGGGACGCACAAGAAATTTCTCTGAATAATTCATAAGTATCTAGGCAGAAACCAGCTTCTATTTCTCTATTTCTCTTCTATTTCTGAACAAAAAGATTGGGTAAGAAACTGATTTCTGCTGTTCTATTCTGCTCTGTCTGGAAAAAAACTGGATTAAAAGTAATTTTCCTAACATAGTAAGCATAAGCCATGTATGCATCTATGAAGTATATAAACAAGCATACATTTATACTGGGGAAGGTACCTTTGTACTTAGAGCTATACATTCATTTGGGGGTAAGACTGATTCTCTACCTTTCAAAAACCCAAGAAATCACATGGCACAAAGGTAATCAATAAACATGCAGAATGCAGAAAACAGCTGTACTCTGCACTGGTGTGGCCTCGAGTGCTGTGTGCAGTTTTGGGCACCACAATGTAAGAAGGATATAAAGGTACTGGAAGGCATCCAAAGGAGGGCAATGAGGATGGTGAAGGGCCTTGAGGGCCTTCTCACACTCCATGTGAGGAGTGGCTGAGGTCATTTGGTCTGTTCAGCCTGGGGGAGACTGAGGGCAGACCCCAGTGCAGTTACAACCTTCCTGAGAGGGCAAGAGGAGGGGCAGACACTGATCTCTTCTCTCCTGTAACCAGTGACAGGACTGAAGGAATGGCCTGAAGTTGTGTCAGGAGAGGTTTAGGTTGGATATCAGGAAAACCCAGAGCGTGGTTGGGCACTGGAACAGCTTCCCCAGGGAAGTGGTCACAGCACCAGCCTGAGAGAGTTCAAGAAGCATTTGTGCTCTCAGACACAGAGTGTGACTCTTGGAGTGTCCTGTGCAGGGCCAGGAGTTGAACTTGATGATGCTTGTAGGTCTCTTACAACTTAGAATATTCTATGATTTTATCAATTTAACATACTTCAGAATACCAAAATGACTAGTCTTTCCTGTACAGTATCCAACTCTTCTCTTACCATAAGCAACTTTCATTTCCCAATGGCATGAATATTAGGCAGATGTAAATTGCTTCTTCTTCTATAGTTCCTACTACGATTGAAATAGTCTTATGGCCTGCAAATCCTTTTGTGTGTTAACCCAACACACAAAAGAAAGAATAAATGCCAGGAAAAGACTGTTTCCAAAGCATTTTGTAATAAGAATATAGATCCCAAACTCACAAGTCACAGGTTATCTACACCAAGTCAAGACTTCACAGGACAGTATCACCAGTTGAGACAACATTGCTTATGAACATGGGCTCAAGACTTACCAGCCTCTGCATGCTTTTCACATGGGTAGGACTAATGGATAAGGCCTCTTCATACCAGCGTTTGGCTTCATCAATATTTCCACGAAGTTCAGCCACCTGACCCCTCATGTAGAGAACATAATGTGACATGGGAAAGAGATTAGCTGCTTCCTGGGTACACGCTGTGGCCTCAGCAGGCTTCCCAATTCCTATGTAGACTTCAGCTGTGGAAGGAATGCCAGGACCAATTAATGATTCTTGCTTCATCATACCATGACTAGATGCTGCCACATGTGCTTTATTTGTAAATACTGTCTCTTTAGATAAAGACTATTTTCCTAAAAAAATTGTGCATCTTAAAAGATAAATTATTACCTAAATTATTTTAAATGTATTACTCTTTCAGGAAAGTTGTTTTTCTAAGTGTATCAGGACTTAAAACTTCTAAATGGCTGTTTTAAACTCCAGAATACTCTTTCTAGTTTGCTGTTTTTATCTTAAGTCTTGGAATTTTTTTTCTTCTTGTGGAGAAGTCTCCATGGCATGGCAAGAGAGACTCCTCTCCCTAAAAGAACTGAAGAAAGACTATTTTAGAGGTGATAAACTGACTGAAAGTCCCAGTTTGCCTCTTTATGTTGTTAGTGAGAAAGAAATGAGGGTGTGGGAGGAGTAGAAGTCTTCTGAATGTTTATTCTGATTTTCTTATTATTTTATCTTTTAATTCTGTTAATAAAGTTTTCCTTATACCCTTTAAAGTTTTGACCCTGTTTTGCCCTCCTCCTAATCCTTATCTCACAGCAAGAAATGAGTAAATAATTTTAGTGAGTGCACTGGCATTCGGCCAGCACTAAACCCAGTGCATTAATTGCTGCGTTGGCCGGGAAAGAAGAAACTCAGATTGGCAAACCAAAACCGCCACAACCCACAAAAATTTTTTAAAAAACCAAAAAAAAAACCAAACGGAAAATAAGTAGTGGAACAAGCTGCCACAGAAGGCCAAGAAATTATCAGCATTATAGATGCTAAGAGTTGCTGTAGATGGTCACCTGTGGCAGTTTATAAATATCTAAAGTCAATGATGCCACAATGCAGAGCAGGTGATTTTACTACACCCTGTTGGACCTTGCCCTATTCTAATCTGTGGTGCTTTTGAGTAGCCCAAATGAGATCACTATTATTAATCACTGTAATTGCTTTCTTTCCAATCTTCTGGGCTTTTTCTCTAAACCACTAACCATTTGTAACTGAGAGACATTACCCTGAAATGACTTTCACACCATAAAATTGTAGATGTAAATAGGTAAATTAAAATGCGATAAATGCTAAATAAAGCACTGTTTTGCTGAAAACACGAAAGAAAAAAAAAATATGTTACTGAAAAATGCTCTGAAAGCAGAACAAAGCATAACAATTGCTGGCTGAATTCTAAATTACATATTTCTGATCCCACTATCAATAAAAAAAATTGCATGTATAAAATGTATACAATTATACAATTGCATGTATAAAAATGTATACATTTTAAACTGTATAAAAATACACTGGATCACAATTTTCTGGTTAAAATTTTATGTAACAGCGGCTTGTGATACTGCAGTTAGCTTGAGGCTTGAGGCATCATAACAATACTAAAACCACTCAAGATGACTTCACATTTAGACTAACAATCCTGAACCTTTTACATTAATGAAACCAGAAGGAAAAGAATGGAATTCGGGCTCATTATCACAGGTGCAAGGGACAGGTTGCTCGATAGTACTACTACTGCTTCTTTACCTGCACATGCAGAGTTATTTCTTTTCTATTATAAAATTTTGTAGTTACAGGAACTCTAGTCAAAAATCTTACAAACATCTTTTTCCATTCCATGGATTCAGTGACCTGGGATTAGTTCAGTTGGTTGGAGCATGGTGCTAGTAATGCCAAGTTCACAGGTTGCATCCCCTCATGGAGACCATTCACTTAAGAATTGCACTTGATGATCCTTGTGAGTGCCTTCCAAATCAGAATATTCTGTGATTCTGCAAGGACACCTATATTTCCAAGAACTAAGACACTCTAGGTACTTCAAAAACTAAATTCTTCCGGGATAAGGGAGAGAGCACCATATTTGTTCTACAGAAGATATGACTTCACTGGTAATAGCTACATTCTAAAACTACTGCCTTATTTTTCATACATGATTTTACACACAGAGCAACTCTAGCATGCTTTTTATTTCTTGGCTTGTTTTGGTGCCAGACACATGGAAAAAATATGATCTGATAAGTGGTTACAGATTCTGAATGAAACAAACAGATTTTGGTAAGCCCTTAGGCTAGCAATAAAGGAGAGGGCATAACAAATAAATTTTACTATCACAATACCTGCATGAAGCCATATTTGAGCCAGAGTCATCCAAGGATGCAGGGGACCTTGTTTAGGGGCACTGCTTTGCAGGGAAGAAGCAACCTCAGACAATGCTTGCTCCACTCTGGAAGCTGCTATTGATGTGGCATGGACTGAACCTGTAGAAGTAATAAAAAGAATTTACCAGCATAGAAACAATGAAGACCATGTACATTGCATAAAACATTTAATTCCAACCTTTTTAATAAGAAGCTGTACTCCAAACTCAATATCTAATTTACATTTACCACTTTGGAGAATTTTTTTGAAATGCCAGATTAATTTTCTTATAAAAGCTTTCATATTGGTCTGAAAGTCTATATAAAAAACACACTAAACTTTGGTAACTGTACCTGGCATTTTTTGGGTTGCTACTATGAATACTCTCTATTAAACTGGACAACTATTTTCTGGCAATATGCAATCCAAAAAAGGTTTGTGATGATATCATACACTGCAGTCTTCAGGTTGCTGCATTCACATTGATGTTAGTACTAACTATGTCTTTCCACAGAGTGCAATTAGAGGATTATTTAACAACTAATAACAGAACAAAAAAAGAGAACTAAAATACACACAGCCATCATGACATACACTATCACAAATACACCATTAAACTGCACTGAATGTAAAACTTGTCTAATCAAGAAGGCTGAGTTAAAGAACCTTGTGGCAAAAAAGTCCACAAGGTTTTTTTGCATAAAAAACATTCCCAGAGCATACTAAGGATAATTCTCATAAAATGTATCATTTCCAAGTCAGATTAGAATCTCACTGGCAAATAGTAACCTTTTCAAAGTACTGGAATTAAAATGCTTCTATGACTAGAGAATATCTAATGGCAACTGTACTTTGGATAGTCAATTACTGCCAGCATATTTAGTCATGACTTTTTTTTAAATCAAGACCATGAATGTTTTAAACTACACTCCTTCTTGTCATCTAAGCCTCAGCATATCTCTAGTTGTTTTATAATTACAAATTACAAAATCTCATACTGATTAGGCCTGATTAAAAAATAAAGGCAGTAAAATATTCCATAATGGAGCAGATGAGAAATTGTCTAATTCCATCTCCATATCCATAATGATCAACAATGGCAGATACTCCAAAAGAAAGTATTGAATCCTGTACAAGTTGAACTGCACCCCAAAAGCTTGTCCTCATCATTACAAGTTAAGAAATAAATAAAATCTTCACTCTCAATATCGCAGGTTTTCTAAGAATTTTAATGAAAAGAGCTCTGTCACATGAAATATACATTTTTAAGTGTGACAAGATAAATCAGCAAACCAGAAAGCACAGGAAATTCCTAGTACACAGATCAGTAGGAAGAGGAAGTTAGTCTGAAAATATGCATCATAGTTCCCTTAATTGAAAGAAACAAAGGAAAAGCAGCACAGGACATAATTAGCATTTCATGTCATCATGAACAAGGAATTGCCCTGGACACCTCAAAGAGTGTCTGGCAGTAGAGTTTGCTTTCCTTTTTACTGGCTGATGAAACAACTCAAAGTCCAGCCTGCACAGCTGAATGTTCACTATAGTTTTTGTGTCTCCTATTTTAAAGCTTAAATTCTGAAGAAATTTAAAAGGGAAATCTAAGCAAGAAGCACGTGAAGTGTGTTATAAGAAAAATACTAGCAAGTGTTCCAAAAATAAGCACTAGTCACAAGTAACCCTCTTCTTTTCTGCCATTTCTGTAAAGCACATCACTGCAGCCTGGCACTTGTTAGCCTTCTAGGGACTAATAGTGAAAGCACCATCTTCTCTCCAGAACAATTTGTAAAGAAAAGGTGCAATTCACTGCCATAAAGGAGATCATCTAAGCCCTTCCTTCGGAAAAGCAAGCATGCAATTTACTGTTGAAAAGGGCCCATATTTTCTATTATTTAAAGCAAGGACTCTGGCTGCTAGCCAGGCCACAAGTAATTTCATATAGAAAGTGTGCTGTTAGATTTTAAGCCTCCAGTACTTAATGATAAAGCACATATGATAATACATTACTAAAACTTTTTTACATCAATTTATTTATAAGAAATAACCATACTGTGATAAGATTCTTATGAGTTTCTGTCCCATCTGTATTAAAGTTAAACACAGTGAATACTGAGTGCTTACCCCCCTGGACTTCATAAAGAATGGCATAAAAAGAGGAAAAAAGTTTAAAAGTATTTCTGATTTTTTTCTTTGAAGTGGTATTATTCATATTGTTTACATTTCCTCTTTAGGAAAAAGGCATCCCTTTAACATATTGCAGCAATTAGTTCTCTGAAGAAAACACACACATATACAAAGAAATGGCCAATCAGGCATCTTTTAGGGACATTGCATTCATGCTAAGACTCTAAACCATAAAGCCCTAAATACTTCTTTAGTACTGCCACAATTACCTGTCATCTGACTCATTTCTGGCTCTTTTTGTTAAAACACATTTAGTAAACTTTTCATTTCATAAACTAAACATCATTTAAAGATCTTGTGTACTAAGTAGTTTTTTCCTACCTTCCTTCAAATTTTACTCAAGTATTTTCATATTAGAACTAACTTATCCTTGTCCTAACCCAGGATGCCCTAACATCCTAGGTTCAGATCTTTATATTCACATGTCAATTCTAAAACATACAGTAATTTCAGCTACAACTGGGAAAGATACAAAGTGGCTTGTGAGAAACTGAGGGTAACAAGTATGTCTTAGAATCTCCTTGAGGCTTTATAGATCCTATGTAGCCAGTTTATTTGGAAGTTCCCTGTTGGTTTTGTCACCAGCTCTGCTCTCTTGTCTCCGTCTTATCTGCATTTGGCTTTCTTTGGACTGAGGTCATGACCCAAAGCCAAACACAAACATATCCTCACTTTCACTTACAATTCACAGTGTTGCAGCTTCCTTCAAATGCTCAGATAGAGTTGCAGCAATTTCTCATTTAAAATTTTACTGATCTTTCATGCACAAAAATACCTTTGCTCTTCCTGGATAACTTCTATACCAGCTGTTATATCATGACATTTAAGACTCAAGAAAAAATTCCCTCCAAATAACATAATCAGCAAAGAGTATTTATTTTGAAATGGAAATCATGAGGCCTGGAAAATTAATATATCACCGAAATAGATCCTGGCTATTCACTTTCATTTGCTCAGCTTTGTTCTGAAGCTTGTTAATATTAAAAAGGCCAAGTGTGAAACAGGGACTGTCTTTGCAAGACCTAGAATTCACTAGTTAAATTGATTAACATCTGGAATCACAATCACATTGCAAAGTGTGACAGAAGGTCTTAACCATGACAAAATGTTCTTAAACCAAAAAGTTATAACCTCCCACTCAAGATTCCTATAATGCCACTTGCCCACAATCTAGTTTCTTCTCATCATACTAACATCCTATCTGCAACAACCATGTTGCAGATTCAATGTTTCAATTCAATCTCAAATACAAAACCTACCAAGAGCCTTGAACAAAAACAATTTACCCAAGAAGTTAAGTCATGTCACAGAAACCTTTCTTTTCCAAATCACATCTACAGTTAAACTTCTGTGAATTAAGTATTCAGTTTATTCTCTTCAGGCTTTTTGTAAATGTTACATGAGAGTCAACATGAACTGATCCATTAAATACCGTTTATAAATACCACACACCCTATGTAAATGAGCGTGTTATGACTTCTTCAGTTCTTTCCTTGGTCATTTCCACATAAATTCTTCACAATGCAGTGTAATGGACATAAACTAATATGTGGACCCTATCAGGACCTAGACAGCATGACAGCTTTGAGAAAAACAAAATCGCTTTGCTACGTACATCCATTTCCCTTCTGAAAATGAGTAATAGAATGGACTGTCATCCTTCATGGAACATCTTCATATCAACTCATAAAACCACTATGGCAGGATTTCTTTTTATGCCACAACAGAGAATGTTACTCAATAGTTTTACATTCATCCCATTTTAAACATTTCAATATTTACATAAAGAAAAAAATGCTTTAACTGCAATGCTCATGCAGCAGAAAAGATGAAAACCCCCATGACTCAACTTTACATGCACACAAAGAGCTGGAAGTAAGGACATTAGTGGTGTGACACACAGAGAACTCTAAGAAAAGCAATTACACAATACAAAGAGGCAGCACCTTCTGCAGGACTAATACATCCCTGAAGTGATGCATTTGATAAGACAGATGGGCAGATTTAGCCAAAATTCACAAATTTTTTTTTCATTTAAAAATCATTAAAAGTCTGAGATACCTTTCACAATCCCAAATTACAAAGCTATCTTATCTTTTACTACGAAGTTGGGCATGGAGATGATAGTAGTCAGGTAAGGACAGCATCATTCACAAAGCATCCTCTCAGCTCTTTGAAAAAGATTTTCTGTGCTTAGTCACTGTCAAACGTGTTGTTTGGCTTATGTATCTTCTTACTTTTCCCTCCTTCACCAAATTGATCTCCTATACTACCCCAAAAAAATCTATGCAAAGGTAAAGTAATCAATAAAAAAAAACCAACTGAATGCTATGAACACAGCTCTATAAGGAAACTGATTAAGGAAAAATAATCAATTCATATACTGATTAAAACAGCAGTTATTTTTATTGATCTATATTCTTCATTCTTTCTTATTTAGCTTGCTTTCATAATTTCATTATTTCAAAGTGTACTCTTCATTTGTTTTATAAGCAAAACTTGTACCACAAAAGAAAGTAATAGCTTATTATGAGTCATGACAGTAGTTGCAGTATTGTGTTCTGGATCAGTGTACTTCTTTAGGAGCAGCAGTGCTATAATACAATGTACTGGCAGTTGGCCATTGTGTTACACAAGACTTGCCTAATATATCTTTATTTGCAGTCCTCTAGAAATGAATACTGCCTCTTTAATTATTAAATACAAGTGTTAGTTGAGTGCATTCAGGTCTCGTAAGATTACAGCCCTTAGGGTGACTGAATGGGCAAAGAGCACCAGCCTTGCTTCACACACTACCAAGCTTCAACTACTGATGGACAAAACATGTACATCTTGTGCTAAAGGAAAAGGTGATTTTAGTCCTTCAGAAATTAATAGAACTGCACAGTCAATACTACTTACAAACCGAAAAAAGGGAGTAAACCCCATGAAAGTAAGCATCTGATGGATTGCCTTTGGATAGATCAAACAACAAATTACAATCCAAAGTAAGAAGAAAAAAAAAAATGTTATATAGAGATATATAAGCCAAAAATTCTAAGAAAGCGAAAGGATTTCTGATAACCTTCAAACTGTAAATCAGGTTTACAGGATTTCAAAAGATAAAAAAATTAAATAAGATGCTACACCTCTAAAATCATGTTCCTATTCAAAAGAAATTGGAAGTCAAGTCAATAATACAAAATGCCCTTGGCTTTTTTCGCTAGAAAAAAAAAAAATTGAATTGAGCAAGATATAGAAACATAGATTTTCAGCCCCTAAAATTATATTAACATACTATACCCATCTAGGGAAACTACTCCTTACTCAGACAGCTTTAACTTTCATTAATTATTGACACCATACAAAGGACTCCAATATCTTTTATCTTCTCTTTCATGGTTCTGCTACTTCTCATACAAATGGTAGAAGCTCCTTTCCCTAAGAATACAGTAGCCTGGAAATGGAAAACTTGGGCTTCACATAATGGAATCGGTGCTTTGGCTGCATCATACTTTCAGTTTGCCTTCATTCTTGAGTAGGTCCTTACTAACCCAGAGCTTTGCAAAGAACAAGAACCAGTAATTTAATGTTAACTGGGATGCACTGTTTATAGTATAGGTCTGAAGAAGTTCAACCCAATGACACCCAAACCTGTAATAGCAGCCAATCAGCTATTCAAATGCTTCAAGGAAGTCAGACTCAAAGTTCTGTAGGACACAAACTTCCTGGCACTTCCAGTTACAGGCTTACATATGAGCTAGTGTTTTCAAAACCCTGGTCTTATTTAACAAGTGAATTTTGCTAATATGCAAAGATCTATTTGCAACATTTTGCTTGGAATTAATACATTTGACATGAAACCAGCCTAAAGACTAGGTGTCAAAATTAATTTCTTAAGATCAGATTATAGTAAATTCAGTGACAAAAAAAGTGCTATGTATAAAGGTATGAGTGAAGAACAATTTAAGAGAAATTAAAAGCAGTTAAAAGGAAATGGCTGAAAAACTACATTGATTTTACCCTATCAGCTGAACTACTCCAGCAGCATTAGCATACATTTTGTATTTAAACACCATGGAGACTGATCTTACAGCTGGTTTAAATTGGCATCATTTCAATTAACAGAAAGGCTCTTGACTTGAAACAGCAGCATGTTGATTTTCACTGCTCTAATGCCTCCTCCAAATCGTGCCAGTATGCCCTACCTGCATCATGATACACACTGATACTTAGGCAATGGTTCCTTTCATGTGAATTTTCAGGGAATAGTTTGGTTGTAATTAGTTAAAGGCTTTCTGAAATTAAGTTATTAAAAACTTGTAAGAGGAGATTCTGTGGCAGGGACAGTCTTGTTAGGCAAAAGATGCCAGCACTGGAAATAATTTACATCAGTAAATGCTACAAAGCAGCCTTGACCAATAATCTCTTTCATTGAACACCTATAATTCTCTGTAGCATTCATGAGAACAGAGTATTAAATATGTGTGTAGCTTTACATCTTTTGGGATAAAAAACCAATCTTCTCTGATGAAACTCTTAAAACCCATGCAGTACTTAATGAAAAGCAGCTGAAAGGCCAGATTTCAGTGACACTATTGAAACATAATCTATTCAACCATGGTTTATCAGCTATGAAGATTATCAGAAAAATACAGCACAAACACGCTCATCAGGAATAGAAAGCCAATTTACAGAGAGTAGGTGAACAGGGCTCAGGAACTTGGTCACAGTATGGAGAGGCTGCATGGGGCCAGACAAAGGTATCTGGTTTAGGATGAGGATGAGGAAGATGAGAAGATACAAACAGTTGGAGAGGAGACTCTGTTCTTGAGAGAGAAGATGAGGAAGTATCAGAGGCTAAAAAGCGAAACAAAGAGAATGGTAAGGGGGTGTGGAGGGGGACAGGAAAGAAAAAAGATCCAACAGGGTTTAATGGACTCATGGATGCCAAAACCGCAAAGCATTTGTTTCACTATTCAGTAGGATCGAAATGGCTCCTACATAAAATAAATATCACTTCTGAAAGCAACAACAACAACAACACCCCTTTATTTATATGTGCTCTCCTTTCATACTAAATTAGATTTTAAAATCAACTAAAGTTTTTTTTTCCTTATGTTCCAAGGCATAAATTAAAAAAAAATATATATTTACGGGGAAAAAAAGGCCAAAATCTAAAACTCACGTAATATTGTTTCTTCCAACAATAAAGTTGGTGGACTGCAACCAAACTGAACAGAATTTTTTTAAAAAGATTGATCACAATTTATCTCAAGCAAATAGCCAATGAGTCTGTAGAGATTTGCATATTTTTGTCTGTCTTTGAATGTGAAATGTGTCTGTCTCCCTGTGAGACTGATTGATTGATTCATCAAAGCTCTTTTTTTTCCCCTCTACATTGATTTCCTTCATTGATGCATGCCACTCATGGCAAGCCAACTGAAACAGACAAGCTTAAAGTAAATTTGACATAGTTATTGATCAGGACATTAGAATCAAGAGTCTAGCCTTGTAAGAAATCCACAATACACTCTTTTGATACTTTAGAGGCTACACATACTTAAACTTGAATCACTTAATCATTACAGGATTGGTAAGAGCTCCATATAAAGCAAGTTTTCAATCTTTTTTATAAAGGTCAGTTTCTGCTTAATTGATAAATTTAAAAAAAAGACGAATTTACATCCATTGCACCTGGATTTTTTTTGAAGGATTTTACATAAACTTCAAATTTGAATTTTAGCTCTCATTTCTTGGTACTCAGATGACTGAATTCAGACTAGACAGGCAAAGGGGATCATCATCATCATCATCATAGATGGCAAGCAAACTTATGAAGGGGAAAATTTCCAAATGTTCACAGGAATCCAGACATATAAATGTATTCACAAAGTAGCATTACATGAGGAGGGGAGCAAATATTTCCATCCTGAGAGGATTTTCAGCCAGAACTTTCTTGCATTTTAACATTTTTTAAACTTATTTGCCAAACACCTTCTGCATTTCTAAACACTATGGATCCACAGATTTTACAGGTGAGCCCTTTCAGCCCTACAAAGGTCTAACATCTTGACCATCTATTGTTTCTATAATCTATCTGTTGTGAATAATATTTTATTGACAGTCTGCTTAAGCTTTCTCAAAAACAATGACGAGCTTGACTGTTTTTATTCTTGTAGTACCATAATATTTTAATTCCTGCAAAATGTTTATATAATATTCTGATGAAGAATTCTGGACAAATACTGGATGTGGAGCTTTTTTACATCTATAATTACATACATTCAGTAGATAACGAAGTTCTAGTCCTTGCCAGAAATTGAGCACTGGTATTGCAACAAGGTTTCTTCTGCTAAAATTAACAATTAACAATTAAAAAAACCCACCAACAACCAAAATCAACTCTAACTCCCCTCAAAAAAAACAAACATTAGGGACATCTGCCAACTGATCCTACACAATTACCTTTTATAAGACAAATAATCAAAAACGGATCCCATATTTTTAATTTTCCGTCTTGTTCTCCTTGATAATAGAGATAAGTTCTAACAATACAGCTGAGAGTCAGAAAAAAATACAATTTGGACCTGCTAGAAAAGTCAGAATGTACACAGAGAGATCAGGATATTGGCTGCAGGATTTGAATTTGGGGCAAACTTCTTAAAAAGCTCACTGTTTTGAATGAGAGTTCATCTTTACTTAAAAGCACTGAGGAACATGCAGTCTTTAAAGTGCACCGATTCACTGTACTCTCAAGTATGGCAGACATAAAATTGGACACCCTGAAGGTATAAATCAAGAGCTGTATGTCCCCACTGAAAAAGAAACAAAAAAACCCCCACCACTAACCACAAAAAACCTGTCACAACACCCATCCCCAACAAGCACTTTTTTGAAGGCATAAAACTTTATAGTTATGTCTATCTATATATGTATGAAACCTATAAAACATAGTATGCTCTTGAAAATGAAACAATCAGCTAGACTAGAATATAGAATGATCACCACAGCATGATACAATGTTATCTTATCCCTTTTAATTATATGACTACAAGAAGATAGAAGATTCCATGTTAATTACTCCATATCATATTGCTGTTCTTTGAAATCAAGTGACCTGATCTTTGCAATCAGAACTGCTTGCACTATTGCAAGCACAGAACACTACTTTACATTCAAAATTGAACATTCAATCCAATTGTAATTTTCAGAAGTTAAATAGCTAAATTGGATTTTTCTCCACTGCACTATTGTGATATTAAACATACAGTACACATTTCAATGTGTCTTAATTTATGGGTCAAGTGTACTCAAATTCATAAGCTGGCAAATTTTCCCATAAGCTGTTTGTGTCAAATAGTGATTGAGCAGAAACACCCCCCTGACAGGTCCCAGGAAAAGCATTCTGTCATTTTAAAACCCAGAAAAAAGAAAACTTTCAATATTTAGAACACAAGTAAGATACAGCAAAAGTTTTTGGAATTAGCAAATTAGAATTATTATCATGATGTTTCCTTCTGCAATCTCCACAGAATGCATGACTTTTTGATTGCATAACTTCTAAGGTATATTAGTTTGCATTGGGATAACTGAATATATTAATACAGGCAAATTATATATTATCAGTATTTACTGACATGTAACAATTTTAGCTTTTATGTAGCATACCTGTGCACCACAATTTTTTATATGTATATGAAAATACCACAGTATGTATGATTTACAACAAATAAATTTTACTTATAATGTCAAAGTATGTCCACAGTAAGCCTAGCCCCCCATGTAATTATATTTTAACATATCTTTGAAATTTTAATAATTAAAAACAATGTCTTTTATTCTTTTGAGATTAAAGGATAAATATAAAAAAAAGTTCAGGGAACTTTTAAACAAAAAAGTGAAAATATCAAATGAACAAAAAAGTACAGGACTTTGGCAAGTAGGCTAGCTCAGCATACTAATTTTTAGCCCTTACATAAGGAAATGCTACTAAGCTCAGCAAGATCTATACCATAGATATTTTAATTTACAGAGAATGTGGTCAGCAAGTACTTCATAAATTAAAAAGAAGAAATAGAACTCTTATATCACACAATGTCTATTTCAACTTATATGACAATAATGAAAATATAACTTCATTTTGCAAAATAAAAAAAATAACTAATGCAAAATCTAGCTATGGCCAGATCATTTAACCTATTTTATTGTTCATATGCAGTTCTTACCTGTTTCAGGATCACTGAAATCTGGTAATGTAATTGTATTGAGCTGTCGTCTATCAGCAATAGCTCTGTCTAACAAGCTGCTCCCACGTCCAGAATCACTGCAATGAAGTACAGAAATTGTAAGCTATTAAAATACAAAATTATATACTGATATACAAGTTGCATGCTGCCCTACTCCCACAAAGGTTCTTGCTATAAAAGTTACTGCTATGACCAAATTTAGTACTGAGCACCACTAACCAGTCACAGTGCATTAAGCCAGTTGCATTAAAACAGAATTAAGCTGAGCAAAAATAAATCCTTATTTATTTCAGCAATTCTGTTTTCATAATCAATACAACCAAAAAGGGAATAGTGGATTTTAATTTAATTCATAACTAACACCTCTACAGAAAGAATCTATTGTACCTTGAATATTTATATGATATGGGGTACAGGTTTCACAGCCAAGAAGGCAGGTATAAGTTTGAAAATCCACACTTTCTCTGGAATGAATAGAAACACTAAAGCCAGGACATCCAATCTTAGGTAAAGATGTTATAAAGTGCTGGTTTAGTTTTGTATTTTCAGGTTTTTTTAATATATGCACATATACATATTAACTGCCTAATGTTCAACTTGACTCTAACAGCATAGCAGAAACACTTTGAAACATTTTCTAACATCTCAGGAGCATAAGCAGTAGCAGTGATTTTTACTGATTGCACCTGTGGGCAAATGCACTTAACTTCTACTTTAGCCGTAAATCAGTATCTGCCCCTCAGGCTTCTTGTAGATATGCTTGCTGGAAAACTTCCTGCTCCTAGAACGACTATTAAACATTCAGCAGAAGAACAGGGACTGAAGAACTAAGTGTTTTTTCTCCTTCACATGAGGCAAGCATTGAGACACATTGTCAGCAAAGTGTAAGGAAGCACATATGGACATTCCTTTAACATTCTATGGTTAATACAGTAATTTCATTTTTAGGATTGTTAAGTCTAATACTACTCATTATCAATAAATATTTTCTTTAAAACCTCATTAAAAAAACCAAACCACCCCACAAACTTAAAAGTAATTAAACTTTAAAGCAGTTGAACTGTTAGCCCAACTTAGCAGAGTGCAATCTTTTGTCTTATTCTCCCTGAAGAGAAAGAACTGTACGAAATTCCTAGTTTAAAGTAAAGCCTGAGAAACTTTAATCTATACTGCAAGCCTGGAATTCAGCACATCTCTCCATCTGCCTTAATTTTACAACTGCCTCCTTCTGAAATTGGATTGAACGAAGGGCAAGAAGTCTCCCAGCAGTTCTTAATAGTTGCACAAGTCAGTGAAACAACATTCTCTCTTTATAGAGCCGTTACAAAAACAGTAGAATTAAAATTTTGCATTACCATAACATTATTGCATTACTTCTTTACAAAATGACATCATTATAGAAATCCACAGAAAACAGAGGGGAACTTTCTGGGCCATGCACTATCAGCTATAGTTGTTACACCATTTGGTGTAAATTTTCTGTGGTAATTACTTTCTCAGCCACATACCAAATGCTGCTGACAAGTAGAGCCAGACCTACTGTCAATATCTTCTAAGCACAGCACTGGCACTGTGGTTTGTTCCTTTTTCAAATGCAAACCACAAAGTGGAAAAGAATTCAACTATTTTCTAATGCATTTTAAGCAGTAGGCTGAAGGCAAACACTTAAATCTTCCAAGCCTTGCACCACAGAATAATTTTAAAATTCATATTAACCATCTAATGAGAAAAAAGTTTGTATGTCAATTAAAGACAAAAGTGTATATCGGATGAACAAAGGTAATTCACAGTATTGCGTTTAGCCCTTTTTAAGGTATGTCTAGGTATTTGTGATTTATTTTTATTATTAAAATATTATTAAGGACACTGAACCCATGTTACCACTAAATCTGATTCATTGCAGAAGAAATATTTAATATAAACCACAACTTCTCAAAAAAGTAAATTCTTATCTCACTGGGAAAATGACACACCACATTAGTTTTCAGTCTAAATCATAATAGAAACAGATATTTCAAATAAGCATAAAAGATATTTAAATCTTTGAAGAATAACATTATAAAAAGGTTTAACATTATTAAAAGACCTTTTATTACTGGCTTAAAGAACTTTTTTTAAAAAAGGCTTCCATTATTTCCAGTGGGAGACATTATTTTCAAATGGTGCTTTGCAACAAAATGAAATCTGTGTTAAAACTACAAAGGTTAAAAAAAATAAAGTGTTCACAACAATCCTACACCATCATTCTTCAGTACAAGAGGAGTGCAGCTGGGTGAACAGAACTTCCCAGTCACATTTCAGGTCTCAGTGATAACTGTTACTCCTGGATAAGAGTTGGATGGATCTGGATTACCATGATACCATATGTAGGTACTCAGTCCTTACATTTCACAGAGACCAGCCAAAGGAAGACTACCATTCAGTATCCTTATTCACTGCTTGATGTAACTCTGAATGTGTGATTTGGGAAACCTGTCTCCTTCCAACATGACACTTATCCACAGTTCCTGTTCATTCCATTCTGAATGAACATTTGATTTTAATGTACTACCATAACTTCAATAAAAGACTTAGATGTCAAGATAAAAAAAAATCACTATGAAAAAAAAAGATCAGATGAAAAGTAGTCCTCTCTAATTTTTCCACTTTGATGTTCTTGAAGGAGAATGGTGCCAAGGAGAGTTATCAACCACTGCTGTTTGAAGCTGACACAGCCAAGAGTAAGTTTTCACAGTCACTGCTGATGTCTGAAGGAGGCATTACTTAATGTGTGTTTAACATGGCACAGTAGCTCTTAGCACAAGAACAACAACGCAGTAATGACAAGTTATGATTAGAGCCCTGATATGTGTAAAGGATATAACAGCAGAGATGGAACGTGAAAAGTTGTGTTGGAGTACATGCAAAGCCAGTCTGAAATTAGGCTTGCACAGAAACTGTAGCTATTCTGCAAAGTGCAGCATTCTGATACTAAACTCTTAACCCTTCCTGCCCACACACACAGCCAGCTAACTAAAATAAAGCACCACCCACTAGGTTAAAAGAGAAATCTTCTCCCTGGCCCCTACTCCTCACTTAGTCACTTTGAACTGAAAAGATTCAGCTCAAACCTTTCTGGTTGCTGACATACTTGCTTTCTGTAACCTGAGTGATGCTCCCTGCTCCACAATGCAGTGTCAGGGTCTCTCAATATGCTGTGACTGACTCAGGTGCCCTCAGGCTTTTCCTACCACACCCTCCAAACTTTCCTACTCTGAATGCTCACTAGCTCCCTAAGCAGAGAAGCAGTTTTCCCTCTTCTGCCATTAGGTCAACTCTCTCAATCTTCTTAAAGAGATGCACGTGTTTACATGACTGGAATCAAAGTATAGGAAAAACTGAATGTCCATCATACTGCTACACAGGTACCCGATACCACCTGGTACAAAGCTCTTCTGCTGTAGAATCTCTTCTCCAGAGGCTGTCAACCCTTCAAACAACCAGATAGCAGGAAATTCTGCTTGTCTCCTTCTCCAGGGATTTGATAAACATGTTAAATAATACCAGCATGGATTTCTGCTAAGTAGCCTCCTCATTTGTTTCACAGCTTATCTAAATATATATGGCAAAGGACCTTCACAAAAGCATTTTGGAAACCTAAACAGGACTATTAACAACTTATGTTTATATATTTGTTAATGCCTTTGAAGAACCTAAATAGGCTCATAAGCAAGACCCCTGTTTAAATTAACAGCCATGCTGACTATGCAAGCACATCATTTCTGTCCATGTGACCAACTGATGCTTCCATGGCTCTAATCAATGTCTTCTCCTCTTACATACTATTCAGTGAAAACCCTTTAACTAAATTCCTACTACAGCAATCTCTCCACTAGCCAATATAAAAGACTAAAACCCTGATCAGGAAACAAAACAAGATCATGCCAGTACACTGAGAATTGGGTCACTCATTTGAGTTAACCAATCTGTGTAACCAGTCTTTATCATTTCAGAATTTAGTAGCTTTGGCATTTACTTCATAGACCCCTGGGTAGTTCCACATGACCATCAACTGGTGTCTTTGAACATCAGTCTCTAGATTTCCAGAGGATTAGTTTGTTTTTATGAAATACCAAAACAAGTAAATGCAGGACTTCTGACCTAATTTCTGACCCTGAAAAGCTACTAAGCAAGATAGTGAGCAGCCCAGCACTCTACAGCATCTTACCTTGGGTTAGTTAGATTGTAGCAGGATTTCCAAATCTGGAGCATGTGTTTACAGGTAAGGAGTGCTTCATCTGGGCCTCTGCACAGGGATTCCAATTTGACTTTTGTAAAGAGCAATCTAGTGAAAAGGAAAAAGAAGTTAAAAGAGATTCCAATTCAAGAAAAACATTTTTAAAGACAGCATCACACCAAACTGAAGAAAACATAACTTCAAATACAGTAATAATTAAAGTTTAATGAAGTAATTGCAATAAAAATCTAATGCTATCAAAGTAACAGTACTTTTTACAAGATGCCTTTTTCAACTGGACAGAAGTAATAATTGACAGGATTTTTATTTTAATTAACAAAAAAAAAGTTATAAGACAATGTAGCTTATTGAAATTAACAGTACCACAAGATTCCACAGGCTGTATCAAGTTGTAGGCTCTCCACCAAAATTAACCTAGATAGCTTCCTAGTTATTTAAAGAATATAAATACAATGTGACAATAAAGGAGCTAGTCCATTAGTAGGCACATTTTTAGGAGTCATAGCACCTAGGAACAGATAATGCACTAGGAAAAATACTAATTTAAAGGCAATTTTAGCAAAATCACAGATTAAAGAGCACAAAGCAGGAGGAGAGCATGCACATAAAACTGTTAGCCTACTTTCTGTTTTAAAACCCAGGTGTACTTTGGCATTTTATTCCACTGCAACCTTAATCATACTAAGTGAAAAATGTATATGATTGCTCATATGGTTTGCGTGGGAAGACTGAGAAGGGTGTAGAGGGGGGGATGTGTGAAATCTCAGAAGTTTCTTATCCCAAATACAAACTTGGAGGCTGCTAATAGTAACTGAAAAGTGCAGAGAGTTTTCTCAAGAATAAGAAATTACATCAAGTTATAGTAATTAAATCTTCAGCATTGCACTGAACATCCTCGGCAGAAACTACCCAACATGTAAATCCAAAACTGAATCACACAACCTTAAGTGTACAATGTGTGCATTGTGGGACTGAGGAAGAAACCAAAGGCAGTTTGCTGTTAGTTTAAGAAAATGAGCACCTGCCAGGTACATAAGGTCATATGAAGTCTCACTTGGTATCTTGTAAGAATGTAGAGCAGTGTAATCACTCTGTAATGTAGAGCAGTTACACTAGATTAGTTTTCTTCCTATCAGTAAATTGGATTTGAGAATAAAGGAAACTATATGGATAATTTAAAGATGTATTTCATTTGGCAGAGATCTCCTCTCTAAATACCCATTTAACAGTGATTATATCACTGAAAGAAAAACATGTCCAGTTCTGTCCATTATTTTACTGAAAAGGAAATATGACAAACAACATCCTCCTTCCTTCTCACTCCCCTCAACTACTCTACCCTTAACACATGCACATGCAAGCCTCACCCAAAGAGCAAGACCTAAGCATCAAAACCTGAAACCAAAATCACAGGAATCTGTCTCATACAATCCCTTTCCTGCTTCTCTGTATGTAAGATAGTACATTTGACAGTTTGAAGAGCTTATAGAAGCTCTATTTCTTAAAATTTGTGATCATAAAGCATTTTACAAAAGTTATGGAACATAATCAATTCAGAAGCACTGAATTTGCAAGTCATTCTAGAGTAAATAATCATAATATATACTTTATAATGTACAGTTTATGGATAGACTGAATTTCCTTTAACAGTATTCAAGCATTTAAGAGTTTTAGGGATTTTGTAGCAGAAGGAAGGCACAGGGTCAGCAAAATGCCAAGATTCAACAAGCAAAAATTAAAAGGAAAAATGGAGCAGGGGATAGAAAGGGAGAGGATTTGGTTATTAAGAAATTACTTAAAAACACATGTACAACATAACAGGAATCAGTGCAACAAAAATGTTGGAACCTGGGCTACTAGTGTAGGATTCAACGTCAAGACAGCAGAAGACAAAAGTACTTGTAAGAATGGAAGCAGCACATCAGTTTGGTGCTTTTGGATGTGCTTAGTAAATGATGCAACATCATTCGTGCTTCTTCTGCATTATGGCAGTCAATAGGACTGTTGATGTTGATGTTCACACATTTTCCAAAATACAAACAACAAACAAAGTATATGATGGAAAAATATTCACAATTCAAAAAGACCCAGGCTAGGACATTGTATCTAATATATAAAGTACACTGGAGTAGGATTATCCACAGTATAGCATAAATAACCTTGTGAGTAGAAAAGGTTGCATTTATAAAGCCACATAGAGCAGCTTCCCTGGATCCAATTAATATTTGGACTATAACAAAATTAAAACCTGCCAACTATGCACACTTGACAAATGGGGGGAAGGAAGGGAAGAGGAAGGAGGCAACAGAAAGGAGGAACACCATGTGACAAAGAGGTCTCCCATATTACCTAAATTTTATCAAGTTCCCTTGAAACATGGCTGGAGGTATAAGCAGCTCAGGGACAAGTATTACCAGGAAGGTTTTAGAAACCAAGAGGCAGGTTATCTGAAAAAAGATTTTCTGAAAGCTCAACTTCAAGCATCTGTGAAAACAGCTCTTCTGGAATACAGAATATCTCTGCACTACAGATACAGAGAATTTTAAACCTTACAGGAAGTTTTGATACACTACTAAAATGATGAAGAACAGATAAAAACTACCAAGCGATAGGATGATGAAAATTAAGCTGTATATTTTATGAACATCATTATCTGTTTGTGTCTGTTTGACAGTCAGAATTTTAAATTACTGGCACATGGAGCCAGAGTATCCTTGACATGGTGGAATAGCACTTTATTAAGAATAGAAGTACTGAGGAAAAGACAATATTCAAAAAAGAAATGAACAGTAGAACAATCTCAACAGAGATGTAGAATAAATACAACAGATAAGAACATAAATCTGTTTGGGTCAAATCCTTTGGGGAAGGGAAGTAGGTAAAATAGGTACTTTCAAAGACAGACTAATAGGGCATTTGTTCCAGCAAGTGTTTTCTATGGATGCAGATCTTTAACATGGCTAAAAATAAAGTGAATTGTATCATTTTAGGAGACTAATTACCCAGACACAAAATGAAGAACAAATCAAACTCCTAAGTGGAAAGACTTAGTTATTCTTGGAGCTAATAGCTGATAAATTTATGAAATAGCTACTGAAGCAGCAAATGACTCCATTACTTGAAGACTGTTCTCACTAACTAATGAGGACATTATAAAACAGCTGCTCATAACCTAATCCATATATTACTGGATTTTTATTTAAATAAAGAATTAAAAATTCCTAACAGGTTTATAACTAGGTCTTTGAATGTCAGTGACAAATAACTTGATAGTGAAGGTTAGCAAAGACATCCAAGGTGCAGCAGAAGCCTGGTGTTTAACACAAGGATGTTTAAACATTTAAGGATCTGTGTCTCAAGATGAATGGGTAAAACTCCATGACAAGCCAACCATTGATAGGATGTGCAAGTAAGACATCAGAAATGTGCAGAGATCCTATCAAGAACAGCAGGGGACAGGCAGGGGACAAAAGAGCAACACAAAAAGCTGCATCTTATGTACATTAGTAAAAAGCAAAGCTAAACTACACTTCAACAGATTAGATACTAAAATTATAGTCTTTTAAGGCTTTTTTATATCAAAGTAGGAAAAAGGAGAAAATGTATTTACTAAATGGGGATGAAAATTAAGAATATTCAGGAATGAGCCCCCAGCCTTCACCATAATCCTTACCTGTGCTGTCTGAGATATAACAAATGGGGAACAGGAACACTTTAAGAATGACTAAAGTTAAGGCAACCAAAACCAACCAATTTCTCAGAATTATGGAAACAATGACACATAGAATAATTGTTCTTTTTAAAGCAAAACTTCAAAGAAAATATCACTTCTGGAATGAGTGGGGGACAGCATCTATATTGCCAATGATTTTGTCAGGAGGGAAGGAGCATCAAACAACCTGTGACCATGATTCCAAACCAGAGCTGCCTAACAGCTGGGATCATCAAGGTAAGACACCTGTGAAGAGGCCAGATGCAATTCAGGGACTACTCATTGGAACAGAAGAAGAAAGACACAGTTGCATTGTACAATATCCCAGTAAGACCACACCTGGAATGTTATATATAATTCTCATTGTAACAGCTAAAAAACCCACACACTTGAGGAATTTCAAATTGGAACAGCTGCACAGAAAGGCTGTAAGGGTGATCCATTTACTGGAACCTACAGAGTACAAAAAATACTTCATTTAGTCATTATAGCAGAAAAAAAAGCCAAGAAGAAGTATAAATTATTTCAATAAATACAGATGAGACAAGCAGCAGGAAGGGAAAAGAACAATTTATCGAGAGGAAACTGTTTCCACAAAAACACATATATCTAATGGCCATTCAGACTATTAAAACACTAAAGGTGGGAATTAGGTCTCCTAATTTATAATTAGGTTGTAGAAAAGACTGCTTCCTCACAGTTTGTTTTGTTTTCACCACAGAAGAGGTGGTGCAAATAACCTAAATTCTTAAAATACAAATGGTAAGTTCACTAAAAGTATTACAGATAGGACCACTATAATAATGGCCTTGTGCTATCTAAGGTTCTGTTACTGCTTTATTTCCTAATCAGTGCAAACTAATCTATTAATTCATCATCTGAAGCTTTCTTTACCAGCCAACCAGTGTAATTTGTAGCAAAGAACTTATCAATCTCCAAAATACAATTGTTTTCCTAATTCTCATCTAGCCCATTTCACTTTTTGAAGATGCTGCAACCACCAGTTTTCTTCCATAGCAACTCTCTTACAATGTCAGGAGATCAAGGAGTTAATTGGTCCAATACTGCCTTAAGCTATTGAAGGTATTTCTAATCTGTTGAATGAAGCAAAAATTTGAAGTATGGAAGACTGAGCTCTACTATGTGACAAGTAACACTACCAATACTGAGAACTCTTAGATATTTCAATGAACAGGTACTGCTCACCTCAAGCATCATTTTAAAACCAGCTGTTTTGCTTTTGGGATCAAATCAGCAACTTCCACAAGTTGCTGTGCACTGTAAGAGCTTGGATCAGCCGTAGTTGGATATCTGTTTTTAATACACTACTGCATGGATGAGACCTGCCTTACATTCTGTGATCCCTTCTTCAAATCAAGCAACATGGCACACTGTGATGCTTCCCCCAGACCTGCCTGCTACAGCCCTGTCACTCAGTGCAGTAGTAATCAGGAATCTCCCTGAAGTCCCTCAGACTAAGCAACATCCTACAGGAAACTTAGAGTTACACTATACTACTTCTGAAGGGTCCATATCCCCATATCCTGATCAAAACTGATCAGAATGCTCTATTTTCAGTTAGTGTTGGAAGCAAATTTCATTATTATTCTCTTATTATACAAATTATTTACATTGTTCAGAGCTTGAAGAAAATAAGGAAGAACCGTACATAACACTTAAAAGTATGTGCATTGAAAATTATAGTATAAAGCACCAAAAGCCTTGCTGAGAAACCCAAGAACCACCCTAAGAAAATAAAATTTAAAAGGATGCATCAAATCTGCTTGCTTAGAATGTAGGATTAAAAATGGAACTACTATGGTTTATGTTTAACCTACTTGGAGTAAACTTACTAAGTTTTAAAAGAACATTTTAAAATAATTTAAGAATTTTCTAAGAGTAACTTCAGCTAACAGTATTTTTTACATGACAATCAATTATTCAAAATGTTAGGAAATAATTAATATACTGGCAGTTCCATAAATATGAGTACAAGCAACAAAAAAGCCACAGAAAGTATCAAACAACAGCCTGATCTCCCAGAAACCTACATCAATTTCTACAATAGTTTAACTAGAATAATAAACTTTATATATCATCAATTCTGATATACAGCCTGTTACTTATGAGAGCATAAAAGAAAGGTGACAAATAGCAGTTCTGTGTGGAGTTATATAATAATTCATTTTTCACTTTTAAGTGTTTATTTGATATATCACACAACTTCAAATCCTCAAATGCTAGAAGAATTCAAAAGTAGTTCTGGTTTTAAACCCAAGCACTATATTAAAAAAGCAAAGAAACCCCCCTAAAAATACCCACCCCCCACAAAACGTATCAAATAAGCAACATCCACAACCCCCCAAAACCCCCTCACCAAGTCTAATCTTATAACTTGCAAAATCTTAAGACTAACTAGTTTGACAATAATTCTGCACTTTAAAAAAATCACAAAAAGGATGTTGCAGATTGAAATGCTAAAGATATTGAACTCTGAAAATAAACTCTTTTATAGCAGACAACGAAGACTACAGATTATCTGAATTTAAGGGAAAAAATAAATATTGTGATGTAGAGCTTACATTCACCTGCACACTTCATACAGTTTTATGTCATTTCAGTAACAAACTGTGATAGTATCAACTGCTTGTGCAAATTAAAGTGGGTTAACTATGAGACCCCACAGAATAATTGAAGTGGGAAAGCAGTACACAGAATGCACAAAATTAAGGTGGAACAAAAATTATTCAAAATTGATTATTTGTAAGAATATAAATCTATTGACCTTTCTAGATAAAGTGTTAGCAAGTTGCTCCTTGCACTCAATAATTACATACATAGGAAAACTTCTAAAGATTGACAGGAAACATAAGAAATAAGGAAGTAATCAGGAAGCCAAACCTTGATACAGTCAGTTTTCTCTGTGTCAGTACAGGCTGTGACCAAGTGCCCTTCTAAAAACCTTGTAATTACTCATAAATAAACAGTTAAGAAGAAAACGGCTAAAATTAGAAAAAAATCCTGCAGTTCCCAGTGTTTATCTCATTCACAATCCAGATTTTGACAATAGTTTACTTTCTGCAAGTTCACAGCTTCTTTTAGAAGAAGGTAGGGCTGACTGCCTTAAAATTCTTCCCTTAAGAATTTCAATTGAATCCAACAGGACTCTAATTTACGTGTAATATACCCCCCTAATGAAAAGATCCTTATAAAACACAGTAGGAAACTTTATGAAGAAACTGTTCAGCAGCACGGCTTAATAGACCAAATTTCTTTTTAAAATGAAATATATAGGTATTGGAACAAATACAGCCTTTCCAATCTGTATGTGGAAGCACATCATAAAAATAACTAACCAAGACACAAATAAGAATGCCAGCAAACAGGTAGTGGAATCAAAGTCCCCTGTGAAGCAATTATGCTCCAAGTAATTAACACAAGCCTTTCCAAGAGACATGATGCATGTGCTTCTCTGTATAATGATGTAATAAATGTTATTGAAATATTTTGTGCAGTTCTGGCTCACGTGTGATGAAAACTGGCTACAGTGCAAGGAATAACTCAAAGGCTGGAGAACATGCCCTTACTGCCAGCAAGTACCATGATGTTTTACCAGAAAGGACAATGGGAGGTCTTTTTACAAAAGCTACCATCAAGAGAATAGAGTCACCAGGATTGCAGAGGGATTAGCAAATTATGATATAAAAACCAATGGCTGGAAAGAAACCAAGAAGGGATCAATTCAAATTAAACACAAAAATGCAGTCTTAATGAAGAGTGCAACTCTAATAACACTGAACAAGCTACCAACATGCTACAATGGTTTCTCCAGGTTTTCATGTGTTCATATCAAGATTGAACTTCACTGGAAGGGATGCTTTAGCTAAATCTGTATTAATATAAAAGTAAAGTAAATGTAGGAACTTCTAATATACAGACAGTCAGAGGGTTTAAGATTTGATCCTCCTGGCCTCAAACTATTTATTCAAGCATTCAGTTTTGACAGCTGTCCCTTTAACACTTGCTGTAGAAAGCTTACAGCTAGCTTCACATTACTCAACTCCCAAACACCTGCCTCATCACCAAAACACAAAATGACTCAATTGTAAAAATTTACCTACAGGGAGAATGACAACATGAAACTGGATAGACTATGAAAGACATATAGATTTATAAAGGATATATTTATGCATTCAGTGGTCTTAGATGCAATCATGACAATCTAAGTGCAGAAAGAAATTTATAGAGGTATCTTCTGCAATTACAAAGTGAGCTGTTGCACAGTCAGTCTACTCCACGTTGAGTATTCAAGGAAAGTTCTATTATCAGGAAAGACAAATATAAAGAGTTCATTATAAAACATGAAAAATCATCATTTGTAAGTACCTTGAAATCACTAAATGCCCAACACTGGCAACAGGAGGTCAAGCAAACAAATCCAGTTTTTTAAAATCTCCAGAAAAGCATTTAGCTTAATAAAAATAAATGTCCTAAACTGTTTCTCAATCAGTCACCAAACCTTCTCCAACATCGGCTGCACAGATGCCAAGTACTGGGAAGTCCATATACACACAGAAACATGGATGAAGTAAAAATAGGCTGCTCAGATTGCTATTTGAAGCATGACACTCAAAAAAAGCATAAAAAGCAACAAAACCAGCCCTCAAGCCCCAAAATAACACCATTTTGTGAAAATCATGAATATTGGATGGCCTTCCTTGCACCCTACTATTCCCCATATATTTGTTCCCAAAGTAGTCAGACCTGTGATTTTTGGTGCAGAGTATGCACACTGTATTTCATATTATGAACTCAATGTCCTTAAGAAAATGTAGCTCTCTAAACTATAATGAAGATAGTTTCTGACTAAAGCCAGAACAAATTAGTTATACTTGAAAACTTTTTGTTTGCCTGCCTTGAATTCCCTGCAGCAGCCAGCTCATGACCCAAACTGGGACTCTTTCAATCAAGTTTCAAAGAATCTACAGCCTAGCAAACATAATTCAGGGGTAAGACCCTGAGGCCAATGACCAATTTGTTATATAAAGTAATATCTACCTATCAACAATGTCTTTTTTAATGGACCATTCAGTAAAAGCATATAACAACAACCAAAGGGGAAGAGGCATGGGGGAGTGAGATAGAAGAGCGCAGGATAAAAAGAAAAAACAAAAGTAAATGATACTGTGTTTCATGACTTACAGAAAAATCATTCCTGAGAACTAATTCATTTAACTCCCAATATAAACAGGATCAAAATTGAATTAATTTGAAAATTCATGTTGTCAAATATTGACAAGAATGCATACACAAACTTGAAAGACATGATTTTGGCAAGCACAGAACATCACTACTTCTTGTCCAATCTTATATTATCACCCTTTCCTCAAATAATTCCCAGTGCTCTATTTATCAAGGGAAAAAACCCACAAAAGCACAAGTTTTACCAGCACCACACACTGCAGTGCAACTACAACTGACCTTGGGAAAGCAGAATAGGGTAGTCTGTTTCCTTCAGTTGATAAATACCTTCCTGTCCCACAAAACACCAGTGTTTATGTATAATCCAACACTGCCTGTACCAACCAGTTCTTTTTTATGCCCACCTGGACATCTCCAAGAAGGAAACAAGTTTTTTACTCACTGAACTGAGAGGAATCTTAAAAGGCCCTGTGATTCTGGGAAATCTAATGTAGCTCAAAAGAGCGCTTGAGGGTCAGGAAGGAAAAGATTTAATAGTTTTCAGAGGAATGACATATTGGCCTGATGCTTCTGTGAAATATTCTTAGAGGAAAAAAAAATCTCCATCACACTTCAAGAAATGTAAATGTTTAAACTGTGAACTAAGTCTTCAGTTGTCTTCAAACCTGTTACCATATGCCTTTCCTTTTTGAGGGTACTTAACATTAAAATAACACACTTGCACTCCTCAAATAACCCATCTGCTGTTCCCTACTTCTGCTACTTTAAAAGCTTGTCAGCTGCTATCCATTGCAGTTCCAATTTTTAGCATAAAATTAGCAATTTACTATTTATTTTGCCTAATTACCCTAATTGTAGACATTATATTTGTATTTAAGTGCCCCACCATTTGAAATAATAAGGGAACCCCAAACAGTTAAGATTAAGAAAACAATATCTCAAGTACTTCACTAAGAAACCTGAATCCATCTCCCTTGACTAATTATGAATTAAAAACAGACAGAAGTGTTGTTTCAAGATTTCACATAATTCAATACACCACTAAGTTATAAATTCCTTGTAACAAGCAGATTAAAAAAAAGAGGAACTATAAGGCTGCTCAGGTAATTGCACATACACAATATATACTGTATATATCACAAGCCCAACATGAACCAATGCAACGCAACCACCACTACCTTGCATCACCCTGAATACACCCTCAGACTCAAATGCACACCTCTGGGACTGCTTACACATCCAGAGTGGGAAACCACTGGATTAACAGAAACAAAACTCAAGTAAAATCCAAGCAACTGAGACCTGTAGCCCTGCTCATGGCTAAGTACTTTAGCAATTTAGGATATATTGTGGCTCCTTCCTGCCTAGGCTCGCATTCAGGGCAGCACATCCTTGCTTCTGTTTCAGGAGGAGAAAGGGATCATCTCACACAGCTTCCCACATAGTTTGATGGTTAGGACTCTGAGCTGCATCATTTGTGGGTTAAAATCCTGTCAAGCTGGAGAAGAACTGAACTTTGTATTTCTACTATTGGGACAAGCTCTCTAATAAAGGAGAAAACCCTTAACTTTTAATGAATTCAAACAAAGCAACACCTGATTGGGATTACCTGTTCAGGTTTATTCCCACCCATCTCAGTACTGAGTACAGTATTCATACTTTTTACTATCTTAACCTGTCCAGTAATCTTTTGTCTAGAGATCTTTTTGCCCCTAGATTAAAGCATGCTTGGATGCTTTCGGAGGCTTCAGATTAGCCAGCATTTAAAAGGAGATTGATTGTATTCACACAGCTGATTTCTTTATAAGTAAAGTGGCTACAACCTAACGATTTAAACCTACAAAAAGTTTGAAAAAATAGTTATAAATATTCAGTAAATAACTTTCTTTTTAGTATCTCTGAAAAAAATGACTACATATCTTTTTCACTTTCACAGGTTTCTTAGATTTTTGCCAATAGTTTTCCCAATACCTATTCAGACTCAGAGCAAACTGCACATTTATGCTGCCAATATAATGAATACAGGAGGAACAATCAACTCTCTATTCAAAGAAAAAGCTATACCTTGCTGCTAACAGCCCAGGGTGTTTGCTCATTCCTTCCATTCCTTAAGATAATGATTGGACAGAATTCTTTGGCTCTGAGGAATTTCTTTCTACTAATTGACCTAAGATGTCCAGGGCAAAATCATGATCTGACTGGCCAACTCTCTAGCTTTATAGTGCAGGACAGTTAATGTTAATTGCAGATCCAAAGGTATGCTTGTTGTACACTTCAAATATTGAACTCCAACTCCAGGAATGCACCAGGTTTTCAAATGTCAAAAAGTGACAGACAACATATTTACTAATTGATTACAACAGAAGAGTGCTGGAAAGTAGCCACTTCTCTGCATTATTCATGGTGTATCCTATGAGCTCCTTGCAACCTCTGGCATTTTACAAAGACGCAGTATTAAACTTGTGAAAATGTAGATTATTTTTCAAGCAATGCAAAACAAAAAGAACATACAGCTGTATGAAGAGACCAAGAACAGCACTACAGCACTCAGTGCAGCAATGCAATGACAGCATACAGAGGTATGTAGATAGGAATAATGCACAAGAAATGAGAGAATTAAGGAATAACATAAATCACAAGCACTATACTTTAATATTTCCAAGTACAGAGATTTATTACTCTGCAAAGTCATCACAGTATCAATTTGCAGAAAGCTGTGGTAAAAGATCCTGACAGAAACACAGAGAGTACCAAGAGAACTCTAGTAGTATTTAGCTTACCGGATTGCAGACATAACTGAAAGATAAAGCATAAAGACATCTGAAGTGTTTACAAAACAAAATAAAGCACCACAGGTGAAAAATGAAATGTTTTAGTGTATCTAAAAATCAGCAAGCTGTAGAGGAACACAAGAGGATCTAGTCCCAATCTACTAGGAAATACCATGAGATTATATTGTTTATAGAAGTTGCAAAATAAGAACATGGATTCAGCAATACACTAAGCAGTTGTGTTTTGTATTTTATATATACGCACGTACACGTTGTCAACCATTTCAAGAGCACTACATACAGTTTTCAAAAGCTGATAAATCCTTGCAAAAATAACCCAGTTGTATGATAGAATCAATCCAAATTTATATTATTGACCAGATGTGCCTGTCTGGCTGTCAGTACCAATTGCAGAGAGCAGACAAGAAATCTCAATCATATTTTCAGCTTCTCTGGGAAATTGACAGCACTAAAAACAAGACTCTGAAAGACTTTCTAGAGATACATTTAACTGTTTCACCTTGGATTCTTCAGCATTTGTTACTGCATCTGATGGTGATTCCTACTGCCAAGATATTCCTCTGGAATTCCCAGATCTGTGCCAGTACACTGTAACGCAGTACACTGTATCACCACAGAGTCCATATTATATAACAGGACCAAAAATGTAGAACCACTGCTAGGATCTGTATGATTACTATATATACATATATTAATACAAAGATCAGTACTGTAATGAACAACTTGGACAACATGTTTAACCAGAGCTGCAGTATAAACTGCTCTGGAAAAGCCATGAACCACATTTGAAAAACCCATAAATACCTTCTGAATGCTCACAAGAGTATTTTTAAACATTTTACTGAATGGACCTTTGTTCTCCCATTACAAGAAAGATTAGTATAATAGGGAATTCTCTTATAACAATAGGGAATTCTGAAAGCACAGTCTCAGAAATGCTTCTGGGCTGTTACTACTCTGAGACACTTACAGCTACATTATTTGCATTGCCACTAAGTGGCAGAAGATGAACCAAGAACAGACAGAAGGTGACAGTCAAAGTGCTCAGAACATATTTGTCTTTAACAATAATAGGGTATAAAATTAGGAAGCTGATACTTCAATTGCCTCTCAAACCTTCACTTACTGACAAGTCCCTCAGTTCTGAAGAAAGCACAAACAGATTTGAAAGAGAAACTGCTACATAGTTCTGAAATTGTGAAACATGTACAGAAGCCCCTGATAAGAACTTTAACAAGTCATAGGTGTGTAGATAAACTAGGAAGTGAGATACAGCAAAAGGCAACAAAAGCCACTACACAGAACTGGCTGCAAGCCAGAAGTTCTGACAAGAGGTGATATCAACAGAGGTTCTGTTGATTATTGCAAGAGATTGTGAGGGAAAAAGCAACAGTACCTCATAGAGACAGTCAAATGGAGACACAAAATGTCAAGGAACAGGAAAGGAAACCACTATAGTTTCTATTTTCAAACAAATAATATTTAAATAAATCATGTTTTGCTGGTAGGCTGATATAATAACAATTCATGATATAGGCTGGTCATTTAGAAGTTAAGAATAAGGTAATTTAAAAAATTGTCCAAATAAGCTTGTAGAATACTGTAATATTATGGATTACAACCTTAGTGACAGCTGGTAAAGCCTCAAAGTGGAAGACTGGAAGTTAATGGAAGCTGTCCCTGAGATATTTTCCTACAAAGAATTTTATTCGATTTTCATAAGAAAATAAATTTTTAAAAAAACAACCAACCAAAAAAAAGACCCTTACAAAAGTACAAAATCCAAATGTATGTTAAGATGTACTTAACATGAAAAATAAACAGAAAGAATGATTTCTTTCTTAAACAACAGAACATTTAGCAAACATGCTTCTTCCCTGTTCACTTATGTAGTTGTCCATTAGCCAACTTCAGATGATTGTTATTACAAAACCAAATGGGAGACTCTCTGTTTTATGATGTATTTTACAAAATACAGATTTCCATACAATATCCATAGAGTTATCTGTAGGATGGGATAAATCTATCCTAGCTAATAGTAAAGTCCTGTTTATCCTTCTTGCAGTATTGCATAAAAACAGAAGACACAAACATAGCGCAAAGCACGCAACAGTGAGAATTTATTTACATGGATGGTGTAGGAAAAAACAAAGTAAGATCAACTATCCAACTCCCTTCCAAAACAAATCCTTTATCACTGTTTAACAAGCCTTGAATAAGGAGACTTGCAATAAATGGGCAGGAAAGAAGACTGCTGGAAAAAAAAAATAGACCCATCTTCAAATCCATCCCCTCTTAAAATGAATGAGATGAGAAGCCAGGAAAAAATAAATATGAGAGAAAGCGTAGAAAGGGAACATGACATTCACTCACATAAAATTTTCTGGATATTCGCTCAAGGCCATATCAATGATATTCAAAGCATCATGATAGTGTTTCTGGGCTGATAGCAAGAGTGCAAGGAGATGAAGAGAGTTGGCATCATCTCCTTGTAGTTGCAGAGCCTGACGAACATAACCCAAAGCTTCTGGTATCTGATTTAAAAAAA
>VZRH01006012.1:187214-251471 GCA_013397555.1 Urocynchramus pylzowi
CCATTATTAGAAGTATTGCCTTTTACTTGATTGACATCCATAAAATTTTCAAAATGCTCCCTCAGGTAACATGTAGAATTTTATACACTCCTGAAAGACACTACTCAGAAGTTTAAAATGCACGTGATGCTCTACAGTGAACACTGAAAATTAAACTAATACATTTATCCTGGAAAGTAAGATACAGTAAAATAATATAAATATTATGTATATGTATAAATTATAATATATAAAATTAAATAATATATTAACCCTGGAAAGTAAGATCTGTTTTTATAAAACAGTTACCTTCAGCCCCTTAAAATATTCTCTTTCCAGTCCTGGCTGTATTTCTATATGATTTTAAAAATATTTTAATTGCAATGTTTAACTGAAATGTACATCAACAGTAACTTTTCTTTATGTAGAATTTCCTTGTCTCCTCAGCTGCCTGTGCTTTTGCTCAAAGTAAGTACAGTGAGTGTTAAAACCAAGAAATTTAATTAAGCAACATGAGAATTTTGGGATTCAGAATGTATAGAGTCATAGCCTGCTCCTCAAAAATATTTTGTGCAACTAAAGTGACAATCCATTCCGCCCTAACATGACATAGTCCAAGTTCTGCGCTACTCATTAGCAGTGAAAAGTGGTCACTAGAGAATGTAAACAACTGTGCTCAGGGCTACTTTGTGAAATAAACACGACATAGGAAGAGACTTACCATGATATACAGAAAGCAGTGCCATATTATCCAAATTCATCTGATGTATGGTAGAATGCCTTAAACATAACAGCTGTACAAGCTGGACTAAGCTCTGATCTGTTTTATAGTGATAAAATATTTTCCAGCTTTCTTAAATGCTTTTTTGTAATTTTGTCCACAATAACCAAGCCTCACACAGGTATTCAGGATGGGCACAGATATCAGCAGGTACTCAAAATTTAAGCACTGTAAAGATCGTTAAAGACTAGATTCAAGAGCTCCCCTCTCTAGGGTCTGAGCAGAGATTACACATAATAGGTAAAAACACCTTAAAAACTGACCTTTTTTTTCTCTCTGTCTAGCAACATAAATGCTGAAGTAAGTGGAATGACTTCTGTCTTATTTCTGATGCTAAAGCTGGAAATAATGGCAGAATTCTGGAGAACTGCATAAGACTGAAGGTGTTGGAGAGAGTATTTCAGGGTTTTTTCCATATATATGAATATGTGCACAAGGAAAACAAGGTTTTTATTGAAGAAATCTTCATCTCTATTCAACAACAGATACAAATTCTAATCTTTGTATGACAGCATGATGCTGCACTTCTAAAACATAACTAACCTGTCTGGAAATGGCAAGCTGCAGTGCCAAGTAAAATGCTGCCAAATGATCCGTTGGAGACAAACTGTGAGCCCTTAAAAACAAAGAAACAGAACAAAAATTAATTCTCCCCCTGTTCAGACAGGTTAGATATACCCATAAATGCATATATATTCATTTATTCATATTCAGATCTCTTCACTATGTGTATACTCATATTTTGATATAAGTGGTGTTCATTTCAGCAACTTTTCTTATGCTTCTCAATCATCCTTGATTTAAAGTAAGCACCTTGGGACATGAAAAGTCATTTTCAATAGAAAATAATTATGTCATTTCTGCTTAAATCTTAAAATAAATCTTTAATACAAAATCCTTCTTCAAATAAATTATACTCCTAAACAAACACTAGATGTCATTACTTAGAATATTTATAAGAAAAAAATCATTAAATGAAGTTTTCTTACAGAAAAAAAGGGGAAAAAAATCTAAACATGAATTCCCCAGAACACCATGCCTTTAAAGAGATGAATTATATAAACTTTTTTCCACCTTTACAAAAAATATGTTTGTTATCTTTTTTATTAATATTTTGGTCAAATGCACACTCTGAGACTTCGTAATTTTACTATCCCATGGAAATTGTTCTTGTAATACAGTCTACTATTTTCCCCTGTAATGCAATCTTTCTGCTGCAAGATAAGAGCTTTTTAGCAGGGGGATGCTTGAGCATAGAACAAAAAAAAATAATGGCATTTTGGCTGTACCCCAAAATGATGTGCAGTAAGTACTGGGCAGGAAGCCTGGGACTATTTTTTTATTTACATTTGTTGCATTCTTTTAATGGAGTCTCATTTAGAACTCTAATGTGCAATAATCATCTTTGGAACATCTAGTGAGTCACTTCCGTTGGGAGGAAGCATCAAAACTGACTTTTAAACCACTAAAACCACAGAGAACCTTCTGCTCCTGACCTGGGCATTTCTGCCTTCTCAAGTCCAAACAGCTGCACAGGTCCATTAGCTTAGTAACTACACCCAACATGCTTCAAAGAAGTTTAAAGTTTTTAAAATTTAAACTTAAGTTTTAAGTTTTGTTAACTTCACCTGTAAATTGGAGACTAGATGCACAGGTAAAGCCTAACAGGGTCCAGGACCAGTCCTTTTTTTTAATTTAAATTCACAAATTAAGCAATACTAAACAAGAACAAGCGATTTTCGCTTAGTGCTTCTTCAGTCACCCAGGCTTCAGATAGATAGTAATAGCTTCATTCTTTCACTATCTACCATTTGGTGAGCTCTGTGAAATTTCAATTCATACCAACCACAGGAAAAGCACTCAAAGTCTTCCAAAATTTAACAACAACAACAAAAAAAAACCAACCAAACCAAAGTTAATGAAACAAACACCTCCTTAGTACTGTGTGAAGACAGCAACAGCACCTTCTTGAATGGCCACCAACACAAACTGGTAAGCCTTGAAATTTGACTCAGGCAAGGGTAATTCTTCACTACGAGGATGGTGAGGCACCAGAACACATCCAGAGAAGTCGTGGATGCCTGATCCCTGGCAATGTTCAAGGCCAGGCTGAAGGGGTCTTTGAGCCATCCAAAAAGTTGACTCTCAGAATTTTGAGAATCACTATTCTGAACTGGAGAATAGGGTCAGCAGACACTGAACTGGAATGGGTTAGCTTCACACTATGGTCCATTTCATCCCTTGCTGTTTCAAAGAACCCTCAAAAGAAAGCAATTCACTGTTAGGGTCGCAAAAGTAGTGAATGCATAGAACTGGTGAAAAATGGTTAGCATACTATTTTTGAAACAGTGATGATTAGGTCAATAGTGGTAATAGAGATTAAGTGAGGAACTGAGGTATAAACCAGAAGGTAGAAAGTTCAGTTTCAACATGGAGAAAATGCTGAAGTAGTAAAAAATCTAATTAAAACCACTAAGGAACAGAAGAGAAAAGATACATTAAAACATACAGAGGAATTGCTAAGACAAGACAGAAAAAAGAAGGACCAACACATACCAGCCTCACTCTAAAGTTACCTGCAAAACCCTAACCCCTCAGATACAAAATCACCACTAAAAAGCCAGGGCTTCATTTTCACATTAATGCACAAACCTGTTTGCCTATATTTATGTTCATTTCACCAAAGAAGGGTTTTCAAGGGTATATAAACATAAAAGACATATTTAGATGCTGTAGCACTTTTGCCAGCTTTGTCATAAAGATTTGTTTCTTCTATAATTAGAGTAGAAATGTCCTCATTCACCTGTTTATTGTCATTTCGTTTGCAGAGTCCACGAGAATGAACTACTGTCATCCCCAATGGCAGTGCTTCCAGGTAATGCACTTGGAAGATGACATTTGCACTGCCATTGCCTACATTGTTACATTTCCAGATAGAATTTTCATTTTTCCCTAGCTTACTACCTCAAAACCTGCACTTCACCCCTCAGCCCCAGCAGCATGGCCTCAATTATTGCTCTGCCTCTACAGAGATAATTGCAAAGGCCTCCTATACAATCTGATGTGTGGACAGCACTCTTAGAAACATTATCTCATTGAACCACGGCTTGAAACCTTACATTGTGTGGTTTTTCCTACTAGATCAGAACATTTGAGCAAATATTTTATACTAGAGAGCTACACAAATGTCTTTAAATAAAGGGAAATCCTTAGAAATAAATTTAGGTAATGCTGGCAGAAAATGATGGAAATAAATGCTAAAGAAATGCATTCTGTTCTCATGATGGGAGACTCCCAGAGGTGAAGTTGTCATTACACCATCTTTTACAAGTCTCTCTTTTTAGAACATAATAAAAGCTTTGCACTACATATAGCAGAACAAAATGGAAAGATCAACACCCACTTACCTCTGAAATGCAAGAAGAGCTTTTCTCTGCAAGACCTCTTGCATCCCTCGCAAAGATGCTAAAAAGGATATATTTAATCAGTGATACGAACGATGATGAGACTTCATTCCACACACTAATTGAAGAAGCTTTAATACATGACTGAAAAAATGGTTGCACACAGAAGATTTAATATCTATCATTCTGCCAGGTATCCTTCTTAAGGCAGCATGGGAATTTCCAAGTGTGAATGTTTATTCCTGTCTTACCATCAGTAGCCTGCAGACTGTAAGTCAATCCCAGTGCCAAGTAGCCTTTTGCTTTGAACTCTGATGTTTTGTCCCCGAGATCAACAACTGCTTTGGCAAACCTTTCAGCTTCTTCCAACTGAAAATATTACAAAACATCCATGTAAGTCTAAAACTAGCTAAATCTTACATTATAACGATAAGAATTCTCAGAATGCTCAGAATGTACATTATGCACACGGAACCTGTTAAAATCTCAGTCATGACTGCTTTGAAGGAATACTTCATTTTTCATTAGACTCAGTTTTCCTGCTAAATACTGAGTAAAAACCACAGACTCTAAGCTAAAACACCTATCCCTATGATTGAGAGAAACCTGGCACAAAGCACACTTACTCCGCTTTTGCCTTTTTTCGTCTTTTTTTCTTAATTAAAAAGGTATTTCTGGTCCATATATGCCATCTACCATTTTTGCACTTTATAAATAGAGTTCTTGACCCATGAACCATTTATTTAGGAAAATCAATCACAAGAACTATGGCTCCTAACTCTGTAAAAAAACAGTATACCATGCAGAACTCTGCTTCAAATACTGCATTGTTGAATGGATGCAAACTCATTAACAGAGAAACACGTAAAAAATCAAGGTTTAGCTGCCATGCTAGCACATTATTTAATAATCTAGAAAGAAAAAAAAGCCCATTTGAATCCATTCCAGTAACTGTAAATGCTAAGTACAGTAAGCTAGTCCATATGGACTCAATCCATAGAGAACAATTTACGGAACTAGAATGTACCTTAATTACGGCTGTATTTAGTCAGCCTCAACAAGTCATGTTTGTGCTACTACACCACTTTCTCCATTTCTATATGTGACCTCTCCCTTCTCATTTCCTTCTTTTTCAAATATAGTATTCTTCTAAAAATTACACAAGTATCTTGAAAACAACACGATGATCTTTGATCACTTTAATGTTTTTGTACAGATACACCCATTTCAAGTTTATCTAAAATACTCAATTGCCCCTATTACAAAATCATAAACCACAGCTACCTGCAAACATGGTACCACAAGAAGAGTCTCTTGATTATAAAAGATTTGCCTCATTATCTTCCAGAAAGTTATTTTCCTCTTGCAGAAAATAACAGAAGTCTAAGTTGCATTTATGATCTGTCTTCTGATGTTTCAACTTCTATATATTTTAAGCTATGTCTGAGACCAGTATCAGAATATGCTGCCTTGACAAACACAACCGGTGTCAAGTATTTCAAATTAGCCATTCAAACAGGAATGTACATGTGCATGTACATTCTTTCCTGTGTTTTCAGATATGCCCAAATGCATGCAGTCACTGTGCAAAAATATTTGTTACCACTCTAAATCAAGATTTTAGTACAGGTCTTGCTGGGAAGACAGAGGGCAAAGCTTACCCAGTGCAGAGATCCCATGCAGAGCTTTGCAGCAAGGAGTGGAATCGTTGCATCATCTGGTTTCAAACGTATACATTCCTTCAAGACTTTAACAGCTCGAGCAGACTGTTGAAAACATTTTCCATTTAAATTACTAAAAACATAAGTGTATTTCACAGATGGAAGATTCCTATTTCCACCATTTACTTTATTTTTCCTTTGTGAAGATGTTACTACACATTTTGGTGACAATTGGTCAAAGCTCCTCAAGCCAGTGAAAGACAAGACTTTAGGCACTGCTATTGTTATTTAACTCCTACAAACTTTCATTAAGCATCCCCAGAAGAATGTAATTCCAACGGTACACAATTCAGAAAACAGTTTTGAGATGCATCTAGGCATCTCAAAAAAACTTTGCTAGGTCTGTAAACTCACAGCATTTGAGCCAGACAAATGAAAGAGAAGGAATGGGACAGAGTTTTCTAAACAAGCAGTGTTTTGGTGTTCTTTGGTTAAAACAAAGTTAAAACAGCACACAGGAATAGGTCTGATATAAGATAGAATGGCACTGCTCCTCTTTTTTTTTAAACTTATTTGGCTCCATCCAATCACAGTTTGGAAGATAACTCAAAATAAATAGAATTGGAAGAAAAACCAAGTCTCTTCAGAGCCCATGTGCTACTAAAATATTTTCTAAGGAAAATACATTCCTTTCCCCCATTCTGAAAATAAGCAAAATATCCCCATTGAAAATTATATTTTAGAAAATTAGTTCTTTACATTACATGATGAATGTATTTTCTGTAACATGACAGCAAAAAGCAAAAAGAACTGAAAACACAGAATTGCATCTAAAAGTTTAAGTTTCTGGTTTATATAATTTTTTTTTTAAATCCATTAGTTGCACAGAATACACAGTCTCAGAGGCAGCAATATTAAAGAAGATAAAGTCAGAAATTTCCAAAGTCAAAAAAAAAAAGGGAAGAACATCACGAATCAGTATTAATTTGTATCTAAGTATAAAATAAATTAAGTCATCAAAAGAACATTTAAACAAGTTTTACAGGATAATAAGATCTGGTATAGTTCACTGCTTGTATTCAATCAGCTTATTTTAAGATTATTGGCAAGATAGCTGTTATCACCACCTAAGTTAGAAACTATTCAAATAACAACATTCTTTGTACAGCACTGGGAATAAATTCAGGAGTACGGCATACTTAGTTGATTCAAGGATTAGAATTAATTTCAAAAACACTACAGATGAAAACTATGAAATGCTAGACATTATTATCAAATGCCATCCATACAAGAATTATATGAAAAAATTTAGACTTACTTTTCCTGCTGCCATCAAGGACAATGCAAACTGATACCAGAGATGGAACTCTTCAAATGCAAACTTCATGGCTCTTTCTAAACACTAAATATGGGGGAGGGGGGAATTGTTATTTAAGCTCATGTTTTTCAATTATTGAGAAGATATACTAGTAGTAAGAATTTTTAATAGACTCTTATCTAACATACGTGTAATAAAAAAATTAAATTATTCAAATACATGAAAATAGCTGCCAGATTCTATATGGAAAAGAATTCAACAGAAAACTCATTTCCCATTTACTATGTTTGCTTAAATACTCCTGCAGTTACTGTATAACGTAGTCTGAAAGAAGGAATCATGAATATCAGCTTACTAAAGATACCATCTGTAAAAAGTAGGAGATAAGTCTTAAGTGAAAAGGAAAATTGTACACACTGTCTTCCTAAGTTGTGAATACTTAATAAGCAGTGGTAGCACAAGCCCTTACGAGTACTATTTAAAATGAGGGGTGGTATATAAAGATTCACTTTGAAGTATTATTTCTATTTGTGAAAACTTCAAATTCCATATTCTGCTGAGATTTTAAGTGAACTAACTGAATGCCAAAAGGAAATTCATTATTAATACACTGAGATTAAATAATGAAATTAGCATTATATGCTAATTTTGAATGCTTCATATCTGCTGCTGTCAATAAGAATTATTTCATTTTGCTATGTTAATTTTAACTAATCAGGCCAGTTCTATACCGTAGAAAGGTGAAACACTTTTCTGGAATAAACTGACTTAGGAATAATTTTCTAGTCTGCAGAGTCCAATTTCATGAAGGAGCTTTCTGCTCTCGCAGCTACAGTGTATATGCTAAACTGTGAAACATGAATTATTTTTCCCATACAAACTCAGCTTTAACATCACAGAAAACACAACCAGGTGTGCAGTGTGTTTCCACACTACACCAGAATCTGAAGCAAAGAACAGCTCTGAAGAGGAAACAAAACAGAAGTGCATTATTTGCTACATGTAACTAATGTATGCTAGAATTTATCCTACTACACAATGTCAAGTATCAAGAGTATTACCTAATAGAATTTTATTATACTATTGTAAAGAAATTATTTTCTTTATGATTTTACATTATTTTAGAAATACCTTCTAATATAGCTGTTAAAGGTTCATTGCCAGCTTGCATATGTAGTAAGTTAATTAAATGTCTGCTATGAAAAACAAGACAATTTATTTTCCCATTGGACTTTTCATAAGTGGAAACAAAAAGAGCACAGAAAAAAACAAGTGAGTTATGTGTGATTGCTTCTATTATTTTAGATACTTCACAGAGATTCATACATAAGGCTCACTGTATTGTAAAAAATGTAAAACTTCTTTTCTAGCCCTTGCTCAATTAAAAATTAATTACCAATTCTAACTGCAGAAAATGAGGTTTAAGAAATTGATACTTCAGGGTTTTATAATTTTGCAATTATCAGGGCACAGGACACAACTGTAGATTATCCTAAAAGACTTGAGTTTCAACACACTAATAATATATCTACCATTCTGTTTGCTTAACTTCAAGTTCTATTTATTTAGCCCTGCTCAGTAAGAAAAGTGACAAGTTATGTGATTTGTCTTTTCTTTGCAAGATGACAGAACTGGCTGTTAGGGTACACGGGGTAAGGGATGAACGGATAGATGTGTTTGTGACCTACACAACAACATGAACACCTCTCAAACCAGGTTCTTCTGAACAAAGTCACAACAAGGAATTTCAAAGACCTACAGGCTCTAACAAGAAATACATAAAAAGCAATAGTCACCAGGCAGGCTGGAAATTAAGATAATGTTCAAGATAATGGCAACTGACTTTACTACTTGAAAACACATTCAGCACAATTCCTCTCCTACAGAAAATGCCATTGTTGATACTGCCTTGTAAACAATCAAAAATCACTATATGAAAAGGCTCTGTTGAACACATTACTGAATTTGGTTTGAAAAGTATAGGCTTGAAATTAGAAAGCTAAAAGATGAAATCATGAAAATATAGGAAAATTTCTGGTCTGGAAGACATCTCTTCTTGTAGGACACTTAATAGCTCAATATCATGCATCCTACAAAGCCTAAAAATGAACTTTATTACAACCAGAATACTTTCATTTAGGAAAGAATTGACAGTATAAAGTTCCTTCACCTAGCTGAAGCTACCCTAAGAAATTGAAAGCCCATTATACACAAACTTGATAAAAACATGAGCCCTTTTCAGTTAAGAACGTGACTTGGCATTAGAACAGTTTAACAAGGATAAGACAGATTTTTGATCATTTAATATTCTTATATAACAACCAACTACTTCTGTAAGTAATCAGCTATAGCTGAACCAGAAGGCAGCAATAAGATATTGGAACTGGTGGGTGAATACCATTTCCACAGTTAGAATAATTTCCCAACTTCTTATTTAATCTACAACAGCTCCACCAGAGCAATCAAAGAGAATGAAGCCCTAAAAAATTCAATGCCTATTATATAACTGAACAGAATGTTTTAACATTTCTGAATATGTGTTTATTACAATACTTCAAATTAAAAAGTTACAGACTATTGGCAGCAGTATTTTAGGGCAGATATCTTCTACTCACTAAACCTGCAATGTTCCCATAAATATAATGGTTCTTAAGCATTCTAAAAAAGACCAAAAATCCACAACAAAAAACCCCACAACAAAACCATCATGACACCAGACAAAATATAAGAATCAGATTTGGAACTCAGGGCTGCTCTATCCCTGCCTAGTTGTTAGTCTACTATATAAAATTGAAAGGTTGCCAGTCACTTAGAGAAAAAAAGAAATCAAAGTTTTCAAGGTCTTTTGGTCTCTTGTTTGTTTGGTTTTTTAAAAAATACTTGTTGATGTCTCTTGCATCTTTGGTGCAACCACCTAACTACATGAAGGTGATTGTGTCTGTAGTGACAAGTAAATGGAAATATTCCTGATTAGATTATGATGTAGGGCTGCTCCTGTTTGAGCTTTGTACTCCTCTGTTCTGTGAAACACCTTCCATTGTACTGATTTAAACTGACTTGTATCCCAACTGATAGATATTAAGTACTTTCAAGAAAAAAAATACCCAAACTGAGGGTTTACCATCATGTGAGATGCAGATAAATGGGTGACCATCAACATATACCAGAGAAAACCTAGAGCGCTTTTTTTTCATCTTTCTCTTAATAGAAGTCCTCTATCATGGTAGACAGAAACCATATCTCAACAAATCAATTCTTGGGTATGCCTTCATATTCTTTCTGGAGACTAATAATTAATTGTGGTTGGCAACAGTACCCTGCTGCTGGGTGAGCACCGTTTGAGCAGCAGAAAAATCTACTCTGCCCAAAGAGCTGTAGCTGTTTCACAGGCATAAAACTGTTACCAATACCTGGAAGTTTCCTGAAGAAGTTGCCATAATCTAACAAAACAAAGCATGCTACATAATGAAATGGACACTGAGGTTAGTAACACACTTCCCAAAGACCTGAATTTTTTTAAATTAACTTTATTTCCTTTTTAATAACTTCAAAATGTTTATAAACTGTAAGACTATGGATCACCTCAAATATTAAGAAGTGTAAAAGAAAGTTTTATTCTGAAATACTTTTTCATTCATTACAAATACTTTTTTTAGGAAATTATATGTATCTTTTCTATATCCAGAACAGCTCTTATTTTTTGCCATTCCTTCTTGCTCTTTCCATTAAATGTATACCCCTTTAAGAAGATCCATGCATCCCCACCTAAAAATCATGAGCATTTCTGTGGCATTAAACATTTACCACACCTTCCACACAACTTTTCTTGTTTGGCCACTTCAAGTCACTTGTATAAATTTAGACAGTTTTTCCACCCCAACATTTCGGGATGGAAACTACCTCTGTATTTATAAAGCAGTCAGAATAACAGTGTCCTATATTTCTTTCAGCCCTTTCTTACTACCATAGTGAACATGATTAACAGAAAACAGCAACAATGACACAGATGAATATTCACTACTATCAACAAACCTCTGAAAGCATTTCATACTGGCCTCTCCTTCCCAAGGCTATTGTAAGTAAATCGTAGACTACGGATGCACTTTGCAAACTGATGATACGATCATTCTTGTGTTCTGGTATTCTGCTCAGTACAGCATCCCTGTTAGCCTGAAACACACCACAATAAAGAAACCAAGTCAACCATTATAATTCGAGCTGTATTTTCACTCCAGTTACTACCATTCTACTCAACCTCACAGTCACTAGTTCCTATAAGGGATACAAAGAGATCTGATACTCATTTATAGACAGAAAGAATTACCAATTTCATATATTAGTGGCATGACTGATGTTTCTACATGGACCTATTTTTAATTACTTCATTCTAATTCCATAATTTAAGTAATGTATTTAAAATTATTGAAGAGTTCTCAGAAAAAAATAAGGTATATTTTCAACATAATGGATATACATCTACAAAAATTTCTCTTTGTGTGCTAGTAAAACATATTAAAAGGATCTTCAAGTCCTCTATTCCAGCATTCATAAAATAAGGCAATTGACTTCTTTTCACAATGTTATGACACTATCATCTCACTTGTGAATGGTAACATGCCCAGGATAACCCACAATCACCTTCAGGAGTTACTACTGAGAAGTGAAAACTGATCCTGGTTCTTGGCACAGCTTTGGAATCAGGCCATGTTTGCAGTAAGAGTTCGTACTTTCAAACATGTTTTGTGAAAGGCATGCTGCAAACCTAATTCCTTAAGTAAAGTGCTCCTTTTGGGAAGGAAGCAAGCTGAGCTAGAAATGGATTAAATTAATTAACCATGTTCACAGAGAAACCATGTCCAAGAGCAAAGAACAAAATTCAGGTCTCACAGTAATTAGTACCTCCCTGAAGTACCCAGTGCTTCTCCCACTTTATGATCAAGCCTCTGAAAACACATTATCTTGCTATCCTATCTATTTCTAGTTTTCTCGGCGTTTAATATTCCCATTGCACATCGGTACAAATGCTAGTCTATCTGGCAGTCTGCAATCAGAAGTCAAAGAAACTTCTCTCTCCTTATCCCCCTCTTTATTTTTAATTTCACAGGGTATGGACCCCTTAGCATTTTTACTTAAAACCACTAAATTTTAATAGGTAGCTTATTTCCCTCTCTTTCAGACACAAAAAATGACACACAATAAGGGATAATAAATTTTTTCTCCACTTTAACAGGATAACATTTTAAGCTCTGAACAAACTCAATACATCTTTAAAATCAGAATAATTAAATACTGAAAATTTTTCTAAGAGATACATGGAATGTAAAATGCACAGACATCTCAGGAATTATCAACTGAATAATCCACATCTTAGTTCGAAACAAACCCACACATGCACACACACACCCCCAAATAGATATTTTGCTTTCTTTTGATCAAGAAATCTTTAGCTTTTACTTTTTACACTGCATAAATATTCAATCAACTTCAAGAACTTCTTTTTAACTCCACCTCTAATCACTATTTGACTCAGCTCCTTGGAAGTTTTGAACAAGCTGTGAACTAGCTTCACTGTTTCACTTCTTGTGAAAGACCTCAACACAATGCCAAAGCACAAGGATGTCTCAAAATTATTACAGATATCTTGTGTATTTGAACAATCATTTTCTTGATAATTATAAAACAAAGTACGTAGGAACTGAAGTATTTCAGAACTGCCATGGTCTCAGACACTCTAAGGTGACAGTCAACCTGCAATGTGTCATCTGGCCACACTTACACCTCTAACACACTTGAGCAGTGTAACTCAGTGCAGCCTCAGAGCAAGGAAGGATATGCTCAGCCATTTTTCCACTGGTTAAGAATCTCCCACAAAGCTGAGCCCAGGAGGTGGTGAGGAGTGACACAAGGTCTAGTTGGAGGCCAGGAGCTAGCAGTGTGTCCCAGAGACTGATACTGGGCCTGATCCCAAGCGGGTTTGCTGAACTGATATGCCAAAGGGCTGTGCTGCCATCCAGAGGGACCTCAACAGGCTGGAGGAACGAGCTGACAGGAACCTCAGCAAAGCTCCCAGCAAAGTCCTGTTCCTGGAGGGAACAAACCCAGGCACCATACATGCTGGGTGCCCCCCAGCTCAAAGGCAGCTTGACAGGAACGCACTTGGGGGTCCTGGTGGACAGCCAAGGTGAGCAGGAGCCAGCAAGGTGCCCCAACTGGAAAAAAGGCTATTGATAGCCCAGGCAGCATCAGCAGGAGTGTTGCCAGCAGGTTGAGGACAGTGATCCTTGCCTTCTGTTCAGCACTGGTGAAGCCACACCTGCAGTACTGGGTCCAGTTCTGGACTCCCTAGTACAAGACACATGGAGCTACTGGAGAGAGTCCAACAAATGCCCACCAGGCTGTACCAGACACCAGAGTAACTCTTTTATGAGAAAAGCTGAGAGACCTGTGACTCTTCAGCCTGGAAAAGACACTGCTCAGGAGGGGAGCCTCATCAATGTTAGAAATATCTGCAGGGAGGATATAAGGAAAAGGAAGCCAGGCTCTTTCCAGTGGTGTCCAGTGGGAGGACTAGAGGCAATAGTCATGAACTGAAACATTGAAGGTCCCCTCTGAAGATCAGGAACCTTTTTTTTTGCTCTGAGGGTTAATGAGCCATGGCACAGGCTGCCCAGGGAGGTTGTGGAATCTTTCTCCTTGGAGATACTCAAAAGATGTCTGGAGAGAGATGCAGCCTGCTCCAGATGGCCCTGTGTGAGCAAGGGGGCTGGACAAAATGACCTCCAGAAGTCCCTTCCAAACATAATCATTCTGTCATTCAGTTACCACAGCTCAGCTGACATGCAGCAACACATCCATGCACTGTTAACTTGAGGATGTCAGATCATAGAACCACAGGAAGGTTTGGGTTGGAAAGGACCTTTTAAAGATCATCCTGTCATGGGTAGGGACACTTTCCACCAGACCAGATTGCTCAGAGCCCTGTCCAACCTGGCCTTGATTGGAGTGTTTTCTTACTAATTCACAGAAAATGAAAGTAAGGGACCATAGTACTTTAATAACACAATAGCATATCAAAACACCAACTGTTACTCAGTCTTCTCTAAGTGTTACTTCTTTTCCAAATTCTGGTTTCAGAATCATAAATCACATACTACTTCACAACTGTTACAGCTAGAAAGTTAGCATGCACTGAAGCATGAACTCTCAGAAAGGTAAGTTTGTAATGATGAAAATTTTTATGTTCAATCTTCCCCTTTCCCCCCTCCAAAACTAATTTGAAAAAATGACTTAGCCAAAGTAAGTCAATCATGTCAAAGACTATACTCCCCTGAAACAAACTCTTTTGCCTGAAATAATCTGCAATAATTACTGTAAAAAAATTGAAAAGCTTGCTAAAGGTATATGCTCTACAGTGACAGCATTTGATATAATTAGGCAGATCTAATTCACAAAGGAAAAGCTGTAAGTAACCTGAAATGACACTTAACAAGGCAGTACTTTTAATTTGATTTTTGGCTTCTTAATGATGATATGTAAGGAACTACACATGCAAACACAGCAATCAGTAGTCAGATCTTGCAGAACTGGGACTGCTTTCACTTCACACCAAGACCACAGCTCACATCAGAATTCTCTACATCTTCACTGCTGCACATTACAGAGACACAGGCAGCACCTCTTAGTGGTAAGTATATACTGCAGCATAACCAACATATGATAAGAGGAAATGTTTGCTCAGCCGATTTTTCTGTATTGTAAGAATCAGAATCTAAACTGAATTTCCAGATTCTGTCATGAATACTGCAAGGGAGATCACTAGGAATGAGGAAAGCAGTTAGCACTACTAATGTAAATATCTGCCAATTTAAAACAGTTAAACTAGGACAATGTTCACTAAAATGTTCTGATCCTATTTAACTGTAGCAAGACAGAAATAATGCCAAAACATGCAAGCATTTGAATCACCTGTAGTACTTAAAAGACTACATCTCATTGATGTGCAGTGAGACAGACTGCATGATGCCTGAGACTGTAGAGGTTTCACCCCTCTAGCTAAAAAAAACAGCAAAAGTTCCAGCATTTCATTTCATCTGAGAACACAAAACTGACATGGTATGAGAATGTCAGTACGTGGCAGTTGATTGATGAGTAGCAGAAAATATGGCAGGTTAATAAAGGGCACAAGCAGACCATTGAAAGGACTCATTTATTGAGGAAATGGGGACATTTAAAAAAATAATTCAGTAGCCAAGACTGGATGCCAGTACCATTAAAAATAATTTACAAATTTGAGTGACTGAAGTTTAATGCACAATGGAAGGTACTTTTTGACGATATTTATTATGCTCTTCTAGTAGTTTTTTATTTGCTTTTTACAACAAAAATACCTTAGATTTTGTGTCTGTCTGAATAGCAACCAACTGGTGTAACAGTGGTTCATACTGGTAAGTGATGCCCAATGAAGGACCTGGTTTGTTCACCTGCCTATGGCTGGAAGAAGGCTAAGTACAGCCAGCCCAAAGGAGAAAAACTCCACAACACTTGCAGACCTCATCCAGCTGGCTCAGAGGAACAAAAATATGAGTTTCAGAAATAACCGCCTGCATTCTGAAGAGAAATTAAAAGACAAAGCAAAGGCTTAGAGGGAAAAAAAGGGACTATTTTATTAAAAACAAAACAAAACAAAAAACCCCCCAAAACTAAACAAGGAAAGCACACACATACAGCAAATGCACATTCACTCTATTTTACCTACCATAGATTCACTAATAAGCAGCAACAGTAAGGCTTCTTCTGTATTTTCTTGAGGACAGAAGATGCTGTTCAAAATGAGAATTTAATTATTTAAGCAGAACACATTACTTTTATGAGTAGTTCACACATATTATTAAAAGTACTGTAAAAACTGGAAAATGTCCAAAAAAGAAAAGGAAAGTAACTTGCATAGATAAATCAATTTGTTAAAATGCATTTCTTTGCAATGGTCTATATTTGCATTTCAGAAAAGTTGGCTGAATACAATAAAAGAATAAAACTACCACTGCTGTCAGAGTTGAACTCATTCAAATATCCCAAAACTGAACATAATTTGACAACTTTAAACACTAAACCCATAGTTTTAACTAACATAAACTAGCCTCTTACACCTAATCTGTCTGAGCTCAATCTACATCACTGATTCAAGTGCTGGCAAGAGGAAACTCTCACACAAGAACAGGAGAACTTTCGTATTTTAGGCAATATGTGGAGAAATACTTCTATCAGTCTTTTATGAGATATACTTGGGAATTTTTCCTGATGCATTCAATAGCTATGAATATTTTTAAGTAGATCCATGACAATCTCTACCTGTTTGCCATAACCACTCTAAGCTCCAAGTAGTAGAATTATTTGCTTGTAATGAAGTATAGTTCCTTCCAACTTAATGCTGAAGGTTTGCATAGGACTAGTTTCTAGACTTTAATGCTTTCTCTGAATACTGGATGCTTTCTGAAAACTCTTCTATGCTGGTGGACAGACAACAGTAATCTGCATTGGGTACTGGCAGGAATTCATTCATCCATTCGCATACACATTTAAAAAAATCCCTCAAATCAGTGACTATGTTTTATCTGTTCAGATTTCTTCCTCTAAACTATTTCTGAATTAGCACATGTACTATTTCCTGTTAATTCAGTCCATTAGTTTCACAATTGCCTATTTAAATGGAGAAAATAATTTGTTGCTGTTAATAATCAATTCCTATGGTCCCAAGGATGTTTAAACTACAATACATTATAGACAGGAAACAAAACTTGTCTGACATTAAAACATCTTTTCAGTTTTTTTTTTTTTTTTCTTTTAAATATAAGCACTAGAAATACAAGCAGTAATTCAATGCCTGAAAGAAAATAGAAACTAAAAGACAGCTTAATTCCAGGCAGTCTGAAAGCAACATTGTGAACATATTGTGGTAATATACAAAACCTAAGACCCCAGGGCAGCTGCTCTGTTGTTGTATTTTTATTTTTTAATTAATGTAACTGCTTACCAGATTTTTAAGAGTATTCTAAATCTTAGAATTCAGCATATAATTTGTTATTACATAACAAAAGAAATTTCAAAACACAGTTAGTCATAAATAAGAACCACCTACGATAAGGAATGAGGAGTGATGAGGAAGCATCAGAGTGCTCCTTATTTAACAATCTATGCAGAATTTAACAACCTGGAAGAAGATTTAATCTGACCAACTGACAATGGCACCCAGAAAGCAGAATAATGACTGGAAAGAACTGCTGGAGAAATTATTCTCTCAGAGAAAGAAGGAATGTGCCCCAAAGAGAACTACTAAAAAGCCACTTATCAAAACAAAAGCTAACATTATTTTCTCTAGCAATTTCAAACATATTTTTGTAGATATGTTGATGTTTGTCTCAAACAAGATCCTCCCCGTGCAGAAATTACTGAGATATTTCTTTGACCTGTCTAAGCAAAAAAGCTCAGTTAAGCTGACTGAACTCATTTTCTGTTTGTCCTGATACATGCAGGCACACAAGTAATTTCAGTGTAACAGGACAAAAGAAGCAACTGAAAGCATGAAACAGCTATCAACCAAAGGCAAACCATGGAAGTTATGCTCAGTTGAAGAACTGGTTCAAGTAAACTGAAGAAGCAATAACACAGAGATCTAAAAAAAACATAAATGCTATTAGCCAAATTACACCCATAAACCTCATAAGAACACAATGCAGTTATTTAATGTCAGGCAACATACTTAGAAAAAACAGTGCATTGCAGACTTAGAGTTGGTGGTCAGAAGAATACCCAGGAAGAAATTTCCTAGATATCATTGTCTTTGATACTTGCTTTCAGTCACTGCTGGAAACAAGATGCTTGGCTGGACATATTTTATGTGGTATGGTATTAACCAGTCTGACCTGATGAAAGGACTTAATTACATGCTCTGTTGAAATGGTGGAACTCCTCACCTGTACATGCCAAGAACAAAAGAACTAAACTAAACTAAGCCCCACTTTTGGAGGAAGCATGTTGTTATGAAGGACGAGTTAAAAATGGAGAACATACGAGCCTGAGAAACCTGCTGTAACTATTCTGGATGCAGGAAGGATAATTGCTACAAGTCTTTGAAGATAAAGGCCTTTCTACTTAATAATGGTAAAGGTACCATAATTATGTGTGCTTGCTGCTGTGTAAAAGATTCATTAATGGAACTCTGAAATAAATACAGCTAAACAACTCAAATGGTGTCATATTGCAGGCATTTATAAAGATACTGTGAACACTAAAACAAAACATCCCTCCATTACATGAGTAGGGCTACTTCTATAATCAAGATACTAACTTCTAAGAAAAAAATTTCAAATTTAAGGAAATGGCTATCTATATTTAATAGTAACCTAATGGTGATTAGTTTGGGAAAAAAAAGTTACATTTTCAAGAAGGAAGAAACCTACCATAGCTACTCTAGAATTCACTATGAGATATACCAGACAAAAATGAACCAAAAAGTATCACTTACCTGATTCAATGAAAGATTAAAACTGAACAAAAAGGTGGAATCATAAAAGAAATGCCAAAAGTAATCTAAGATTATTAGCTAACAGACTAGCCTTGGGAAATAAACTAGCTTTGAAACTGCTAGATAAATGTCTAGATATGTTATTTTTTTTTCATAATACTTCCTGGGCATACTTCAATCTCCACATTGTTGAATTTTTCCCTTCTATGATAAAGCAGAATAGATGTCTAGAAGCAGCACGTAACTTTTAAAAAGTGCAATAGCTGATTTGCTACCCAGTCCATGTTCTCTTTTGTAACCCACATATAAGAGATATTGAGTCTATCACATACACCAGGATAGAAAAAAAGTATTTCTACAATTGAGAACAAAAGGTCTAATGTATGCAGTGCAAACTTCCACTGGGAGAAGCATGTTTCTTCCCTGGTTCTCCTCATGGAATCTATCTACACACTGCCAAATTTCTTCTACATTTTCAAAAATGTAAACTAAATTATCCAGTGCACTGGGTAACAACTGCAATTACAGAAACAAGAGAGGTATAAACTCAGCCATACTTTTCTCCAGTGTATACCCGTGGTCTCCTACTGAGCGCATAGTTCTTCGTATTTGAACCTTTTCGAAGTGGATCATCAAGGGGTGATTGGTGAGGAGGATCTTCCAGTGGATTCCAGTAACTCTGTTCACACATACCTCGTAACAAAATTTCTGCAAGTTGTCTTGCTATTGTCTGTAAAAGCAAAAGATAAATGCTTACCCTAGAAATGCTGAATACAAACTCTTAAAAAATGCTCAGCTTTTTTCTAATGAAGACTATTTATATAGAATGTATTTTTGTATTCTATAACATCCAAAAAAACAGGCATGATGCTGTTTAAAAGGTAAAAGTACCCAGTTCAATTTTCTAAACACAAAGAAAATGAAAGCAATAACAATTTTTTCCATTTTATCAGTTAAATCCAGATAGTTCTGAAGTAGAAACAACCCAGCTGCTGCTCCTAAGATAATCAATAACCTAAGATGCTCAATAACCTCTACTGCCTCTTCAGACCTGGAGCAGTTGCTTGCATGGGAGAGACCACAGTGGAGCAGTCCAAACTGCAGCCTGCCAAGAGAACCATGGTAAAAACCAGGATGATATTCCCTAAAGGAACTGCAGCCCAATGGAGGGACCCCATGCTGGAGCAAGGGAAAAGTGTCAGGAGTAAGGAGCAGCAGAGAGGAACTCACCACAACCCTCCACCCCTCATGCACCACTCAGGGAATGGGAGGGTAGGGGGAGGAGGTAGAAGAGTCAGAAGTCAAAGACTGAAATTGAACCTCAGAAAATGGGGTGGAAGGAAGGTGTTTCAGTTTTTGTCTTTGTTTCTCACCATCCCACTCTCTTTTAAGTGACAATAATTTCCTCCAAGAAGAACTTTTTTTGCCTGTGACAGTAACTGGTAAGCAAACTCTTTGCCTTTATCTCGGATCTATCTCAGATCTTTTCTAGCTGATTTCCTCCCCATGTGTTAAGGAAGGGGAGTTTGAGGGCAGCTGGGTGAGCATGTGGCAGCCAGACAAGGTCAATCCACCTTGTCTGTTATGACAGTTATGGTTAGTGGGCTGAATGGGGCTTCTGACAACTCGTACTTGAAGGTGCTGGTGTCAGCTACTGTTAAAGCTCAGCAATAGTGAAACAAGGTTGAAAATCAGCATGAAAATGTTTATTTTGACCAACTATTATTGTCACCAATTATATTATTATATTTAACTGTAGAAATACCTACATAAATATTATTAAATTAAATAATACTAATTTAAAGCTTTTAAGTCATCCTATAATCCATAACGATCAGGTTAATCTCCTTATTAATGTTTCATACACATGTATAGACCCTCCACGACTACACATCATGATGATGAGAATTCAAAGGTTTTCTATCAGGGCAGTAGAAAGAGGGCAAGATCTAAATTTGCATCAGAATTGACAGCATTTCCAGTAACATTTCCCAAAAACAGATGTGTAATGTTTAAGTCACAGACAGCACCATAAGATCTGCATCTTTCACCTTAACTCCTATACCATAAGAAGCCCTTCATCTTTTCTATTAAAATCTGCAATACTATCCCTCTCCACTGAAAGTCTATTATTAAATAATTTTAATATATTTACTAGGAATCTGTTATTGAATTAATTAAGAAATCACTTACCTTCCTTACTACCAGTTTGGAAGTTTTAAAGGCCCAGTATTAGGAAACTAATCTAGGATATTTCGAAAATAATTACATGACAGTAAAAGATATGAGCCTCTACTTTTTATTATATGAAAGATTCAAGCTTCTGACAATACAAGTAACAAATCTTCATGATTTTGCTTTTATGGTTTTCCTTTAAGAGGCTTTATAACTTGATAGCCTTCAACTTTAGAGAAACCACACAAAAATGATGCTATCTGTTCTCACCCCCACTACCTTACAAAAACGTAAAACTACATTGACTCATAAATAGGGCAATTATAATTAAGGCTGAAAGTATGGTCAATCAGAGACCAGTCAGGTTCTAATTATAACCACAAACAAGAAAAAGGAATAGGGGGGAGACTGGGTACCAAACATTCCTTACTTCCTTACTTTAATCATACTTAAGCCAGGAAATGTAACTTTATAAAGTGTTGGATAACAGGTCCTTATCAATATGCTACATATCCAACTATTTGTCTCTAACTCATCCACTGTATTTGTGCTTTCTCTGCCTACTGAAATTCAGATGCTCCAATAGGAAAGTGGTTTAATATAACTTACCATCCGCAGGTTTTGTGTAGTTCTTGTTTCGACAGCTCTTAGTAACTCTCTAAATCTACCAACTCCTCTTGTCAAGTTCCTGTATATAAACATAGAATTTGACAGTATTCCAACTTGGATGAAGTAACACCTCAAAATATTACTCAATAAAGTTGTTAAAATCCATGCTACCTTTTTTTTTCCTTTCATAGCCTCATTGCCTTTCTGTGAGATAGATTAGAGATAGAGATAGAGATAAATTCATCTGGGAACCTCACCACTGATTACTATAACATTCCCTGACAGATTGTTGAAAAAGAAACATTTTCATGATCAGTAGACAGATCAAAGGAAAGCAAGGAAAAAAGTAAGAAGCAACCACCTCAAAAAGAAAAAAGACAAAACAAAGTTGTTCTCATTGCTACAGTAGTTTTAGTTTTCAATTACATTAGGCTTCAAGTATAAACTTTGAAAAAAAATCCATTTTAGCTGCCTCTTGACACCTTAAAACAGGGAGATTAAAAATGAGTAAATCTTGTAACCCTGAAAGCAATACAAAACATAACATTTTGAACTCCTTTTCAAAAGGATAAGAGAAGAAACACAGACCCACTGTGTGGCCAGAAGAGGACTGGGGGATGAGTGTTCTGTTCTTGACTCTGACTTGCTTTTTATGTGGCTTCTGCAATCCAAGTGTCTCCATTTACACTTCTTCCACATCTGCTGCCTAAACAGCTTTGGCAGAGAATCACAACCCTCAAGAGGCATAATTGATACTAAAAATTTGAGCAGGTCTGAACTTTCTTCTCAAACAATAGATTATATTGAATGGTCTTATAGCTTTACCTTATTCTCATCTCTTAATCAGTTGTTTGGAGGTTTTATTGTATATAAAAGCAGTTGAGAATATTTTATTTTATATTAATACAATTTGTATAACAATATTTTATTATATTTTAATATAATTAATATACAATAAAATAAATATATAAATATTAATATATAATGTTTTATTATATATTAATACAATTTGTCTTTTAACAGGTGAAGGACTGGGTTAGCTTTTTGCTGTCCTGAACAACTGAATTCTGCAACATGAACACAACAGGACAACCATTTCACTATTTCATGTTTAGTTACAAAACAAAATTATTTGATCTAAAGTGTATTTTGTGTTAAATCACTGCTGTTAAATCATATGTTGTCTTAAGGTGTGATGTTATGTGCAAGTTGCTTAGCATTTGCCTAAGACAGAGCCAAAAGAAACAAGAAATATTACATATTGTGTAAGCTTTCTGTAAGTAAAAGCACTATTGCACTGCACTAAAAATCAGATGTTAAAACTGCCTTCCTTAGTCTGCTGGCTGTATTTAAAAATATGTTTAAAATACTGACTTTTGAACCACAACTCTGTACAAATTTTAAAAAAGCCAGCCTTTTTATACAGATATTTTCTTTCCACTCAGTTGCAGAATATCTGAAACTAGTGTTTGATGCAAGAGATCTTGCTATAGGACTGTAGAACTCCTATAACTCTACCTAGAGACCTACTCATTTATTTTACTCTTCAGATTACATGACAGCACTCATCTCTGTTCTGTTTTACATAATAAAGGATTTTCAGGATATTTCAGAAACTTTAGTTTCCAAACATCTTTCACTAGCACAGGCATCACCTTACAAAAGCACAAGTTCTAAATTACTTTTATATAAAAACTCATTTTAAAAGAAGTAGCATTTCAAAGTAACAAAACCCATATGAATGGCTGAAAGTTATGCCACAGAATGCCACCAGTTGGCTAAAAAGAAATAATCACCAGTCACACAAGACATAAAAATTGTTTGTAAAAAGCCCACGTGCTACAGCAGAGCTTGACCATAGAGTGACCAGTTACTACATACTGGAGAAAATTCATCTTGTGCAAACATCTGCATGGAAACAACTGTGTGAAAAATATATTAAATTATACATTTCAAACAGGCAGCCTCAATAGCTGATGACTATTACACCAACTTCATACACTAAGGAAGGACAGAAAGTCATTAGGCCAGATTTCAGTAAAACCTCCAAACTCATTTGAAGCTGGATACATTCAGCACTTTTGTGATACAAAATACATATCATTCAGTATCAGCCAAAATACATATCATTCAGTAATACCACATTCCAAATATTTTAGAGAGCCAAAACCAGTCCACTGGAATCCCAGCTTTAAGTCCTCTGGTCTAAGTGGGTATTTCTCATGAATGGAGTTCTCTCTCAAAGACTGTGTAGTAAAGTCACAAATGTGTCCTTATAACAAGATTTAAAAAAAAACCCCCAACCAAACAAAGCAGATTTGCCACAAAACTGAAATGCTCCCTGTAAAATTGTTGAAAAAGAGTTATGAGCAAAAACTTGTCAGCTTGAAATTTTATTTTCCAAGTGCAGATGAAACACTACATACTATGTAGTAGAACTTCAAATCACAACTTCATTAAATTTTAGGAATTGGATTTTTTCCATATGAAGTTTATGTCTTTTGATGCATTACAAGAACAATAACAAAACACTTTATGAAAATGCATGCAACTTTCACAAGCCTTTGAACACTTCATGACAGGTTAATTTTAGTTACCCATTACATTTTTTTAAGCATCTGCAAGGGACGGAAACTTGTGACTGAAGTTCTACTGTATCATGGAGAAAGCAGTATGATTGTACAAGAAAAAAAGCAGTTAAAATACAGAATTAGCTTTTGCTTCATAAAGCATTTAACAGTGATCCACTGCACACATCAACACAAACACAAAACAGATTTGTCGAGCATCTTCTAAATGAAATTTACTAAAAAAAAGACCTCAAAACTACAATCTAAATCACCCTAAAATTGAGTTAAATGCTTTTAGAGACAAGAAATGAAGCAAAATACACCATTAAAATATGGTAGATCTCCACACCACACTGCTTTTAGCAAAGTACATTTCCTGTATTTGTTAACAGTTTGTAACATTGAAAAGAGTGGTGGCTGCTCTGGTACACGCTTTTCCTTCCTGGCCTGGGACACACACAGCTTTTACCTGCTTTTCACTGCGATGTGCTTTCATGTCAGCAGTTCTCCCTGTGCTGATGGAATGCCAGAGCAAAAGGGCACATTAACTTAGACAGCAATGTCCCACAGTGTCTGTAAACGACTTTGAGATCCTCTCCTTTCACAGGACCAGGAATTTTAAGGCACATTAACATTCACTCGGAACTGACACGTTTCCAGTGATTTCAGACAAGACAAAGACAGACCACAGATGGACACTGATAGTTACATACATGTGTGTTTATATGACTGCCTCCTGCCAGAACATGCTCAAATCAACTCCTTTGAACTGTATCTTCCTCATTTTTCAAGACAATTAGAATGCTTGCTGCTTTAAATCTTCAAGAAAAACAGCCCTACTTTGACTCTTTAAGTAGCAATCTGCCAGTTAGGCTGAAAACCAAGATCTACTGAAAGTCTGTACAGACATGCCCTTAGGGCCTATTTGCATCCTTGTGTCTATATATTTGCACCCTAAATCCCAACTATTCATGTTAGAACCTAATTAATTATTCTGATACAAGATCAGCTTTTAAGCTCCTTAAAAAATTTCAGACAGTATTTCAGTTTAGAATAATGCAAATATCTTAACTGCACCTATGCAAGGGTGCTCACTCCTAAATAGAGACAGAAATTAATAACTGTAGATATGATATAAGCAAAGTGCAGGAAGAAAATTAAGGGGCACCAAGGATAAGCTTTCAAGGTAGGATCAGAAAACATGTATATAATCATGAAGGCCAGCAGTAGCATACTTTAGGCACAAACATATTTGTCACTGTCATCACCAAGAAGTTTCTTGGTTTTAAAAAGCATGTTTAGCATCAGACAGCAGAGTGCTTTGGCCTTACTGGTCCAGATAAACCTTACCCCCTCTAATACTTCTTATTTTTGTAGTTTTAAACACACAGAAAAAGTAGAAAAGAATGAAAGAAACTACTCAACAAGAAGCAGTCTATGTTTGAATGATATTAGGATAAAAACTCCAAACACTATTCCCTATAACAAAAGAGATCTAATCACGGTGTACTCAAAACAGACTAAAAAAGAAATGTTTAAAAATTAACCTTAGAAAGGTTGAAAACATTAATTTACTCTGTACTTACAGCAAGTTTTGGTAATATCTTCTCAATTAGTGAGAAGGGCTTTTTTTGTCAAGCATTTCCTTTATGCTTCTCAGTCAAAAATCCCAAATATTTAGTCTACCATTGCCTTTTAATGATTAAAAATTTAATTAGAATAAATTTTTGCATACTGAGCTATACCAAATTTCACCTGCTTTGCAATTTGGTGGCTAAATTGTCAATGCTTTTCCCATTTAAGAGAGAAAAGCACATCCAGAACCATGCTGGTGAATAGGCTGAACTACTTATACTGCCCTATTACTTAATTGCTGAGACTTACTATGTCACATTTTTAAAATATTCATCTTTTAAAATGAGAGAAACCAATAACAATGAAATCTACAGGGCTTGACCAAAGTGATGAAATAGAAGTTGCTTTTGGAAATGAGCTCACTTCCACCTTCTCTTGCGCTTTCTCTTTCTGTCTGTATTTATAAATAGAGAAAGAAATGCAATGTTTGTAAACTCATAGGTAAACTGCAAGTTTTTAAAGTTTGAGTTTTTTTCTCCCAAAAATTCAAATATGAAAGGAAAGGAGTTATTTTAAAGGTAAGGAGTTAGGGCAAGTGAAACTCTTAATATGCATGCCAATCAGAACAGTGACATTTCAGTAACTTCAGTATTACTGACATGTTTATGAAAAATGTAACAATTAAAATACATACACTCTAACTATTACTTTTGGCCAATTAAGAGTTATTTACACAGTATTAAGGCCAGAAACAATTTCAGATTAAAAGAAGTTACTACATAAGCAAAAAACAAGACATGTGACAAATCAAGACGTGACAATTCTTAAGCTGTAACAGAACATCCTAATACTAAGGTATGCCATTTACTGCTTTCTATAGCCCTACAGAGATGAAATTTTAAGAAATTTAAAAAGGACAGCAATTCTATGGCTTGCTTCCAAAACTTTATTAAAGGCCTGACCAAATGGACAAGACTACATACTCTGCACAATGAATGGTGCTTTGGATGATTGTGACTAATGTCTGTGTCTGTTTTCCATCAGGTTTAAGAAAGTGGCGAAGTAGAACTTAATCCACAATTAGAAAAACATCCTGGTAAGCATTTGGATACCAGGATTTATCTACGAGAGGAAACAGTTGCAACTTCAGACAGTTCTGTTTTTCCACACTTCCTTTCATACTTAAACTTTCCGTACACCCACAATACTATATAATTTTCACAAAACATTAATTAACACGGGACATTATTCTGCAAAAAATGCAGAAAATCCCTAATTTGCTGCCAGAATCTAAACTATTCATTTAAAAAAAAAAAAAAAAAAAAAGGCTACTGAAAAAATTATCATGGCATACTTCTCATTTTATCCATTTAACTCATGCAGAAAGAAAAATCCCAGATATCTCAAATTTGCTACAGATCATGTTTGCTTGATGCTTGAAAGTTCTTTAAAGATATTTGAGCTTATAAATAAAACATCTTCAGTGTACCATTAGAGCTACACAAGCCTAAGTATTTGAAAGAGCCAAATCAAGCAGCAATTCTGGCATTCATGCATTCAAAATTAAAACACTTGCTGCCTAGACTGCAGTTCCACTGATAGTTAGCCCACCTAATGGTTCACAACCTGAAGAGGAAGATCTCATCCTCCCCATTCTCATCTCGTAGTGTTTGTACCCATTTTCCCACCATTCTTCCTTCTTGGTATCTTCCTCCTCTCAATTGCATGGTCCTATCTCTTTTCTGACAGCCAGACCAGCTGTTACCAACCTTCCAGTGAATCAATTCTTCTCACAAGAATGACAGAAAGCTATGATTTCTTTGACAACAAAACTCCACAGAACCACCAAACAAGCATCTGAACCAACAAAAGGCAAACAAGGAAAATGCACACTAGGAGGGTAGGAGGAGGGTGGGTCTGGGGAAAATGACAATAGCAACTCCTCTGTGGAGTGGAAAAACAAGAGCATTAAGTAGAGCAGTAAAATGAGCATTTGAGGGGAGCAGGGGAAGCATACGAAATATTAACTCCCCTATCTGAGGATCCAAGACCATTTTGTTTGCCAGCCATCCCAATTCAACATAAAACCAAAACCTTCAATCTGATGCTTGCAAATGCAATCAACAGCCACTGTCAGCAAGATGTGTTACATGGGCTACAAAATGCTAAGTATCTTCTTGGAAAAAGTGAGCTGGAGTCAGAATTCCAGCTACAAATTATTAAGAGTATCAGTCTTGAATGTAACTCAAATACTAACATTACTCCTTCACTGTTCTTTGTATAACCAATTATTACAAAAGTTGATAGGATTTTGAACAAAAGTAATTCCTTCATGTTTATATCCACCTTAGCCTTCCATGTAAAACTGCCAGGTTTCCGACCTGTAACTTCACAATGGAATCTTGTTTTCAACTCTTGAAGTTAAGACACAATTCTGAGCAATAAACATACAGTAAGGTTTGAAAGAGAAAGCATTTGTAATGGATGATTTTATCTTGAATATCTTGAATATAATAATTTCCTCTCATGTTCAAATAAAGTTTTTTCAATGAAAACTAACAGGTAAGAACAGTATTGGAAACAAGGATGAGAGGAAAGCATCTGATATGACAGACAAAGTATCCTTTGAAAACTTATTTTTGCTAGGAATCACAGAGAAATTATTTTTGTTCCTATCTTGAATATATTCTTGCCTTAGCTTCCTTACCACACAAACACAAAAGCAGGCATATAGAAAACAAAGCTGTGTTGAAAACTGCAACAGAAGTGATTTTGTTTGCTTTCCAACACACAGCAGTGATATTTTACATATAAGAAATGTGATACTTTGTAGGATTTCAATATTTTCATCTTACTTTCTATTCTTTACTTAAACACCAACTTGTTTTGAGACTGATGTAGGATGTGCAACAGGATTTCAAGAGATGCAGAGTGATGGGTATCTAGCACTATATTCTAATACAGCAGAGAGCTGATCTTACAGGATCTTCATGTGCATTTCTATCAAGCATTTACATAAATCTTTCTCTTATGGATTTCATCCCTGTAAAATCCCTATCTGTGAGCACTGTATGGATATACATGTGGAACAGAAGCACCTACAGACTGCCTCCCATCCACTGTTCCTCTGTAAACAGAGAGAGAGCAATATTCTTATACTATTTCTGTTATATGCTATAGTGAAAAGAGAAAAACAGATAAAAGAAATTATTATATAAGTTAAGTCTCATACTCTAAGGAGAACTTTTGTTGTGCTCGTCAAACATTTAAAGTCAATATAAAGCAATTATCTCAATTATAGGAAAAATGAGAAAAATTGGTTGAAAAAATAAAAAGGGCTTTTATTCTTTATTTTTCAGGGCTAATTTTCTATGGAGAAGAAAGCAGTCAATAAGAAACAACTTGCTGGAGCAGACTAGGAATGTCTTGCTTCACTGTGACTGGGCCAGCACAGGTAATGGCCCCATGAGGAGTACAGATCATCTCTGGTATTCTCAGGTTTTGACTGAGTATGTGAACCATGATGGAGGCTAGACCAAACTGCAGTCTGGATCCAGAGCAATATCCTTGGAAGGGGTGTAAAATAAAGGAGAAGCTAAAAAAATAGCTCTGAAAGCTAGGTAAGTCTGATTTTCACATGATGGCCTCCTGATTTTAGACTTCAACCAAAATGCCATTTTGCTTCAAGAGCATACATTTCCAGTATATTTGTGAACATTATTACCTCAAAAATAAAAACCATAAACCAGACAAAATTAACTTGTAAATCTCACAACAACACAAATACCAGGATAGAAGAAACACTGGGTACCTAAAGAGCCGTCCTTTCTCAGGGGAAATTTACTTGAAAATAGCTATGTTAAATACCAATGTCAAAGTTCCTGTGCTCACAGCTTTCCTTGGAAAAACATCAAGACTTTGAACTCCTTCAACATGAAATTACAAAGCAACTACTATACAAGTTATGTAACCAGCCTGAAAGCATGGAAAGTTACATTTCAGAACATTTTTTTTATAACACACAAACCCTACTCTAAGTTTTAGAACAACTTCCTCAACTTCTTGGTTACACATTCCCAAGCTGAAATGTTCCTCATCTCCCAAGTGAGAAAAGGGTATGTAGTTTGTTTCTTTAATAAAATTCCGTACGCTTCAGAAGAAACCATTCATTTCAGTTTTGTGTCTTATTAGCACTAACTAACACTTTTCTGGTTCAGACTATTTCCACTTCAATTTCTTTTTTTTTTGTTAGCTAATTGCATTTCCATGTATTTTCAAAATACCACCACTTAGCAGAAAGGCTAAGTTAAGTTTCAAGCACTTCCTAGTTTTTATACAAGATAATGCATACATGAAAGAATCACTGAATCCTCTACAAAATCTTGATTATTCGACTTAAAAGAAAATCTCTGTACAGTTAACAAATGAAAGGGAAATTTGAAGTAGATCAACCAACTTTATGGGTAGGCAGCAATACTCCCCATGTTACTGTTGAAATTATGGTCTTCCAGCTTATATTAAAGTTATCTTATTTTCTTTTCTAGTTTGAAACTGACACACAAGTACATAGATGATTTTAGATTACATTCAAACTTGAAGTATGTTGCAAAGCTTCCTGGAAAGATCTCAAATCTACTTTCTATAAACCTAACATCAGGAGGGATGATACATTTAAAAATGAAACAAAACATCCTTAAAATAGATTTATTAAAAAGCAGGCTATAATTTATCCCTATTAGAAAAAGTATATATTTGAAGTTCTCTTCAGTTTTGGTAAAAAATGAAAGTTAAAGATTGAGAAAAAACAAAAAAGCAATCCCTAAAAGCAGCCACATAACAAGCATCCCGGAACAGTGACCATATTAGGAAATATTGAAAGAAATGTGATTGACTCCGAATTAAGGAAGCAAACTGAAACATGTAACAGCAGGAATATGTAAAATAATGATTGACACAGAGCTATTTTTCCTAACACCTTGCTTTATATCATACCACAAAAAAAAGTACTACTGGCCAATGGAACTAGAAGAAGAAATTCAAAATTCTATATATAATGTGTAATTTGCTTATAAACTGCAAGTGACCACTGTACTAAAGAATGCAAAAAAAAATATGTGCTTGAGTAGAAGTTAATAAGATCACCAACAACTTCACTGTGAAGAATTAAAATGCACATGGAATAAAATCACCTTTCAAAGCTCACACCAGACCAGCTAATATGGTCTAGAAAAAACACTCCTGTCTGGATATTCCTTAACAATCCACTGCATGACTTTTTTTGTGCAGTTGCTTTTTGTTTTCTTCATTAATTGCAATCTGCTATGTCTACTGCTCGTTGCTTTTACACAAAACATGTCAGATCAAATGCACCATTTCCATCCCTGCCCTTCAACCAAAATGTGGAATTCTTAGCTTATTCTTAACCATGCCTGCCACTGGGATTTTTGCAGTAACTCTATTTTATTTATTTTTTGTGCAGACATGAAAACAGAGATCTTATTTTTAGTTCTGGTAAATGAAAAAAATTAGCTTTCAGAACATTCCATTCCTCCTGCAATTAAATTATGAAAACAGAACTAAAGTGTAAGTCTCAGATCATGTTATTGCACCACTACTTCAATACTTTAAGAAGGAGATTTCAAAAGTGTAGTGATCATTTCCATGTTGAAATTCCTGAACAGCTTAAAACTCAGGTAGTTTTTTTTCATCCTACCTTCAGTACATTAAAATCTCGAACTCTTTACAGACACTGCATGATTTCCTTCATCTCTGGTTTATGTATTTGAAAGAATAAGAAACATCTTTGGAGCGAAACAGTAGTCCCATCAATAGTTCCAGTATTTCAGTAAAATCACATTTTCCTAATGAAATAAGAAGCCCCAGACACAAGTTTTGAAACTACGTGATTTCAACAAATCTCAGAAATGTACTTAAAACCCATTTGTGCCGAGTTTTGAAGTTCTTAAAAATGGAGAGTTGTATTTTTTTTCTCATTCTGTGTGGTAACTGAATTTATTTTTAGGCTTTTAAGCAAAGCCTTATTTAAAATAAATTATAAAGGAAGTCCCATGCAGAATCTAAAGGGATCTACAGAGCAGGTAAAATAAAGATTGTATACTTGTATACATACTGTTGATCTTCATGCACATTTATCCTGCAGCATAATGTTAAAATAAGTGATAACTGAAGAGATTTGGAAAAAAATTACAAAATCAAAATTATAGAAATCAACAGTTTCAGTATGTTGACAATCACTCTTTAGTGTTCGATAGTAAATTTCAAATAGTTAAAGCTTAAGGTACTTTAAGTTCTTACATTTAGTAAGCAAATCTATAAAATACTTTCTGCTTCATATACTTTGACTAAACAATTTTCCAATATGTAAATAAATACAATATGGGCAGCCTTACTATTTTAATTAAAATGTTACTACTTTATTAATAGGAGACCTCACAATTACAGAACCCACAATTGCTTAAAATGATGCCCACAAATACAAAACCTAAACAAAAAAGTAACCACAATAAAAGAAGACTCAAATCTCACCCATTCTTGAAATATAGAACATGTGCTCTCTGAAGTCCTGTTTCCAGGAAAAAACCAAGCTCCTGTTCATGTGCAGTGGGCCCTGGCTTAGGGCTTCTGTTTTGTATGTTGGCATTAATTACCTAAGAGAACACAAAAAAAGAGGAGAAAAAAGTGTGTTTAGAAAACAAAAAACCTTAAAATCAAGGTTTGTGTAGTTTTCCATGGAAGCTAATATTTAATGTTGGAGAAATCTTTGCCATTTGTAGGTGGTGGCTAGTAGACCGTTTCTAGCTTTACCTCCATTGCCACCTAAATACAAACCCTTTTGCTCTTGGCTATACCCTTAGAGATAATTTATTTACCAAGTAGAAATACTGCTAAGCAAAATTTTATAATACTTTTTCGGAAATTTCTGTGAAGAATGGTATACATTCTTCACAGAAGAAGAGAGAAGAATATGAAAAAACATATTTGCAACCTCATTCAGTAGCAGGAGATGATGGTATTCAAAAACCTAAAACTCCTGTTAGGTTAGAAAAGCCTGCTGCAGAGAGCAGTAAGAAGATTAAAAGCTATCTCCAGAGTGATTTCCAAAAAAAATTTAGAAATAATTGTATTACATCAGCATCAAAAATGCTGTCAAAATGTAATCAGCTTTTGGTGGTGCACATAGTCTACCAGCCACTACAAGACAATAATAAAACAGCAAAATCCCTCAAAAAAAAACCTGTATGTATTTTAAAAACTGTGTAAATTACTTTTTCCCTCCATCACATCAGTTTTCTTTCCCCTTTCTTCTGTTTTTCATGAGCCTAAATGTGTCTTCTAACTCTTTCCAAGACAGCTGTCAAGTGACAGGCCTGAGGCTTGCAAGCAATGGGTCTGAAAGAGGATCAGATGGACATTGCCACCTCACTTCACTCAAACAGCCTTCACAAGCCAAAGAACAGAGCCCCAGGTGTACCTCAAATCTAAATAAAAAGCAGTCGTCTATAACTCCTAGAAATAAAGGGTCACACAAAATTCTTTTAAAAAGGCATTTATATCAATCTTTAAATCTTCAACTTAGAAAATCACCCCAGCTTACCCTTTCTATCTCCTGAAGGTACAGGAGAGCAATATCCCCAGCCTTCTCATAGCATGTAACAATTTCTTGCTCACGGTCCACATGGAGATTGCTCGCTGAGGAAGATATTGGCAGCTTCTCAAGACAGAGACCTTGGGAAGCAAAAAAAAAATTCACACAAAGGATTAAAAACTAATGTCATATAATATTAATAGCTAAAACATAGTCCAGGTTAAGCCCCTTTAGCGAGGGGAAGAAACATAGGAAATGAAGGTATGATCCCCTAAAACAGACACTAATAAATATATTAATGAAAATTACTCCTCCTTAAAAATTATAAATGCAGAAGCAGCAATTTTTAAAGCAATGTTGATTTAAAAGACATTATGACAATCTACCATTAAAAATATATAGTGTCTTTCTATACAAGTTTTACACTACTATGTCTTTACTTTTCCTGAATGATCACAGAAACCAAGATACAGTAACAAAAAGCACTCAAGGTAATATTAACCCAGTCACTGTGCAAGACAGAAGTATCTATAAAAACAAATACATTTAAAATAAACAACGTGTTAGGAAGTGTAATTTTTGTATTTAAATTTAGAAGATGCAGTTCCCTCTCTTCAAGGTCATGTAAGTCTTTTCTGCTCAGGGTTTACCCAGTAAATACATTAAGTGGTGCTTTGAAGAAAAAAAAAAATCTTCACCTGTCTCAAATAAAAATCCAACAACTCTCACTAATCAATACTAACTCCTGCACAAGTCACTTCTATTACAGCTGTTTTCAAGATAATTAAAGTGCTGGAAAGGGCCTTGAGAATATAAATCCATTTATCTGATGGAGGAATCAACCAACCCCTGACACTTGTCTAACCTGTTCTTAAAAGCTTCTGACAATAGGGATGCCCTGGCCTTCATATGCAAATTACCAAAGAACTCAATTATTCTCACAAACAGTATTTTTTCCTAGTTCTTGAATCTCTCTCTCTCTAGATTAATTACTTTGATTCATCCCCACAGACAAGTTATTCTGTTCTTCACAAAACACTGCGAGTTAGAGCATGGTGCCAGTAATACCAAGGTCATGGGTGTGATCCCCCTATGGGCCATTCATGTGCAAGTTGGACTCCATGATCCTTCTGGGTCCCTTCCAACTCAGAATATTCTTTGATTCATCTAGAGAGAGAGACATGCTTGCAAGAAAAAATATCAATTCTCACCAACTTCTCTTTTCATGCTTCCTTGACAGCTAATCATTTTTATCTCCTTGGGACACTCTCCAACTGGTTATCTCTACCTGGACTCACTGTGCCAAAATGGGATACATGGCTTCACTTGGAGGCCTCAACTGCACTGAGCAGAGAAGATGAAAGACTTCCTGGTTTTCATAAGGGATACTTCTTTAAAAAGTATTAAAAACCAGCTGAATTTTAGTGCCTTCCCTTACATATTAGTAAAAATTATCTTCCATTTATGATCTGCAACAGACCACCAGCTCATATCCTTCAAGCCAACTATTTCATCTTATATTTATTTGAATAATTAATTGTATTTGAGATAGCACTTTCCACATGTTAAGAGATTTATTTCAGGTCATTCTTCTAGCTTGTCAGCAGTAAATGCTAGTCCTAAAATGCCTTCAACTGCTCCCACATTAATATAATCCACAATTTAAATTACTGTATTCTCTATTAATTGTTGAAAGTTTTCAGAATCCATCGCTGGAGAGAAAAACAAAAACAACAGCAAAATTCATATATTGGGTATATGTCTGTAGAATGCCAAGTAGTACAAATCCAGTTTGGAGAACAGTTTATCAAAGGATTTCTGTCAATCAATACTGTACAGTCAGTACAGTACGTTTCATTACAATTACAAAAAAAAACCCAAAAAACAACTTAGAAAGACACAGCTACATAACCTGGAGTTTATTTATTGATAAACTCAGAACTGTGAAATATCTGTGGCCTCCAGACTATTTCAGAACATCTATTAATTTTCAATCTCTGTAAAAGTGTAGTTTATATGTATAAAAAACCATCATGCCAGGTTTCTGGCTTGAGAGGATGCTTTAAGTCTATATCACAGTTTGTTGGCCACCTTTAGCCTCCAGACCACCCTATTATCAGTACAAACAACACATATCTTACAGCTTTATGTGCTATACATCCAGTTAACACAAAATCCTGAATCCAGTACTAAAACCCCTGCTAAAGACAAAGTAACAGCCAATATACTTTTCAAAAAACTTTTCATTCCTAAAGTGCAGCAAACACATAAATTGTCTGTCTCTTAAAAACCCACTAAACCTGAGTACAATAGACACTGGGTGTTTCTGACACGTCATAGTTTTCACCTAGCATACATCTAGAAGTTAACTATATTTGTGAATAGTCTAGAGTAGCCAACTAACCTGCTTTTTTCCAATTTTTCAAGCAAATCACAAACATCCAAGAATTTTTTTTCCAATTTTCCAATAACAATAAGTCATAGACCCTAAAGAAGCAAGGCTTAACTACAGAAAAAAGTCAGGTCTCCTTGTACTACAGCAGGTTTCAAGAAACTCTCCGAAAATCTAAAAAAAAGATCTAAATGTAAGGTTGATATGGGATAGAAAGTTTGCTGTGTCCCACATGAACACCTTCAAACTCAGAGGTGACTAAAGAATACAATAAATGCACTGCAATAAACACATCAAATGACTGAAGGCACCAGGTAATTTGTGTGTGAATCACTCCTCCCCATTCCTTCTCTCCCATACAATGAACAGCCAATGCCCACAAGTAACCATCTCCTACATCAAGCAAATTACTCAATTATTTGTAGATGAGTCAGATTTATTCTTTCTATTTTTACAGTTTATAGCCATAACTGTAATATTAAAATCTGAAAAACTCACTATAAAGACATTTTCTTATTTTAGCTGAGAATTTTTCATTATGATACTAAGACACCTCAGTGTTCAGCCAGAAATTTTAAGTAATGCAGCAGGGACATACTAAATTTTAAGTGTTCTTTGATCAAGTACAGAATACTACTTCTTAGAGAAATGCTGCTATATAACTAGTATTCACTTTTTTTTTTTCTGGTATGTTTATTAAACCCAGGAAATTATATATACTTTAAGCATGTGATGCTTTGGGGAAGGAAGTTTAATTCGAGATCTATTCTGAAATGACCACTTAAAAGAATTGTTTGCATGCTGTATTTGTTTTGATGACACAAGTAGAAATTGCAATTTAATGCTGTATTCAAAATTAAAACATATCAACTAGAGGACAAACCTTTAATAAATTATGGTTTTCGTAATTATGATTTTGTTTAAACAAGTCACTCCAGTCTACTAATTTAATTTTTTTCTTAAATACAGATTAAATTTAATAAATAATGTATTAAAGTATATAGAAGTACTATTTAATTTTACATTGGTTTACACAGCAACACAGCAATAACAATTACATAGTATACTGCTTGCTTCCTCATAAGAATACTGAGAGATAATAAGAAGTTAATTTAAATAGGGATTATTATATTAGGCCCTCAAAAACAAGAACAAGCACATGGTAACATATAGAATAGAGAAATACATGAAGTTCAAAAAACACATATCACCCTAAATTATCTGCTGAAGACTTGTCATAGAATCAGACAAGTCAATTGTCCCCTTTGTGATTCTTCCCACACCTGCCAGGCAGGAATCTGCCATTCTCTCCCAAAAGGATAGGCATTTCCTTAACTGTTTATACACTGCTTAGAGATATTTGGAAAAAAAGTAGAGATTATTGCTATAAAATGTTACTGCATTTGCTGTAAAGGCCATAGCTATTGCTTTATTTAACTTTTATTTTGTTTGATTCTGCATTCAAGAGTATCATGACAACTGGTATCACAAGTTGACTTTGATATTCAAGGCTTTTAAGTTTAAGCCCTTCCAGTTAAAATAATTTTCAGATAAAAGCTTCCAACAAACTGGGTCAGTTTTAATTTGGGAAGACACTTATCTTATACATATCTAGTCCTGATATCAAGCAAGACGACTCCTGAGGGAAAAGAAAGTGAGAAGCAGTGAAACAAATACGAGTCCATACTAATTAAGTTTACATGTTTTGCAAGGTAACTCTAAAATTGCTTGTCATAAGAGCAGAAGAGCAACAAACAGCATTTGGACAACAAAATAATATTCCTGATATTTAAATTATATGGTAACTTGTAAAGGTCTTCCTTAAATTTTCAAAAAGTTACCTATATTTTGTAAAATATTCAGAAAGCAAACATTAGACAGTTTTATCACTTGGAATAAGTGGCATTCTTGTGTCTATAGTCTTAAATTAGTGGTCAAGGTTAAGCCAAGTAAACATTTTTTTACAAATAGAAGACCAGGCCAAAAGAAGAAACTGACCGCTACCCAAAAAAGAGGATGCCTCAGCAAGAACAAGCAACAAACTATTTTTAAGAAGTTCTCACACCCATTTTTATGTCAAAAAAAAAGCCCCAAGACTTCAGTTCTGTAGGAAAAACAATCAAACCACACTCCTATTTCACCATACAGAGTAAACCAAAAGTTACTCGAAGGTCAAAAGGGAACCCATGGCACAGTTCAGATCTTTACCAAGTACTCTTACCACACAGACCACTACTGAGATCATTCAAAAAAAACCAACAAAACCACAAGAGTAAGGCCTATCACACTTATAGCATTGTGTATCTGAGGATTCTCTATTATCCCAGCAAGTACTTTGTCTGTATAAATTTTAGAGACCACAAATAATAATGGACCCCATTGTTCATCTACTGTTTCCAGAAGATAAATCAAAGGACAGAGGAAAAACAGTGAACTACTGATTTATACTTAAGTCAATAAGCATGCTTTTTCAAGAGAGAGAGTTGCCTCAATACATAAAGATTTCTGGGTTTGCTTCCTGTTTTCCTTGCATAGACATGCAAAACCCAAGTGTATTTTAGTATACAGCACTTTGTCTTCCCTATATATGATATGCAAAGTGTTGATACATGAGATGGTAAGTGTTCCAAATGCTATACACAAAAAGCCCCTTTTCACCTCCTTCTAAAGAAACTTCATGTTTAGCATATTGTTATTGCTATCAAGGAACTCCCACATTTATTTATTTCTGAACTTAGAACATACACTGCTAATCTCACTGAAGGGGAGGACTAATTAAATCCTCAATCAAAGATTTTTTTTGCTTGCAGAGAATTTTTTCAGAGATTTCTTTAGAAAGCAAAGCATGGGGCTGTTTTTTTCTTCAATTCCCTACTGATATTTGCGAAGTAAGTATTATAAAGGAAAAGAGAAACAGAATAAAGAGTAAGCAAATATAATTATAATAAACTACCTTTTACAGTTACTCCAGATACACTGTGGGGATTGCCTATTGCCTATTGCTTTAGCCAATTTAAGGAAAGAAAAATAATTTCTCTGATTTTTGAAGCACCTTATACTGCCCATCCCATTATGCCAAGACTTGAGGGAAAACATCTCCAACAACTGTCAGAATGCAAAGTCTCCTATTTTATGGCTAGTTTCATACACATGCTTTGCAGAAAAGGCACCGGGAAAAGTCCAATATCCCCTTCTCTTAGAACACCAGACTTTAAGGGAAGCTCCTCTGGCTACCCACTCTTTTAAACACAGACTACTTACAGAGAATTAAATTCCATACTAGACTAAACCCAGAATAACATAAGCACAATTTTTCAGGCAGAACAGAGCATTTTATCATGCATGTTCAAACTGCAATGTCATTTCATTACTACAGCTCTTCTAATGCCATAGTTATGCTAGGGTTTCTAAGTGTCTTAAAATTTCTCAGAGTTAAAAAGGGAGAAAAACCAGAACTACTCACCTCTTTTTCTGAATTGAATACCTACTTATTACTCCAAGTAGTCAATAAAACCATAACAGTATTTTGGGATTTCTTTTAACATAATTTGAAACAACTGTTGTGAAACAATTGGTCACACTTTTCCTCTAAATATAATGCATTCCAATCTTTGTATTTGTTTAAGAAACAAATGTGTGTGTCCTCACACACATTTATTTCTTAATAACCATATGCCAGCCAATTCTTGCTACAGTATAGCCCTTTAACAGGCCAGCATCTTGTGGCAGGGCTGAAAAAGTTCAAACTAGAGATAACAGCTGGGAAAAGGACTGGTTATTGTCGCACATCCTGGAGTGAGTGGACCTCTCTCTGCTGAACACTCCCCAAAAGCAGAAATGCTGCACACCAGTATATGGAATTGGCATCAAGGAAGCTATTTGCTCCGGGCACAGGAAATTATTTAACTATGGAATTTACACCATTCTGCTGTAAAGTGTCAGGATTGCTCCTACAAGCACCTCTAAGGAAAAAAGACAAAGCTCTGCTGTGGTACCTGTTCTTCCTGTGGCATCAGAAAAAGAGGCCAGAATCACTACTTTTTAATTGGAGCCCAACATTTTTAATCTCTCTTCACTCTGCCAAAGGAAGAATTCTGAAGAAATTCCAAATATTTGGGAGAAACTAAGAATAAGACACCACCAAACTGCCCAAGTCCTAAAGAATTCTATTTTAATAAGAAACATAGTATTCTCATTCAAAGTTTAGCTTTCAAATAAGACAGCTAAAAGCAGTACTTAGGAAAACAGGACAAATGCCTGGGCTCCTCCCAGTCCCTGCTCCAGCAGGGCAGATATCATAAATGTAGTCTGGGGAAAGAAAAGTTTTAATGGAGAAAATTTGAACTCCCTATGGCACAGGCCTCCTAGCCATGGTCTGCAAAATGCTCACTGACAGTCTGCAACATTTGCACAGCAAGATAGAAGGAGGGGGGGAACCTGAGTACTTGACCCATTGCCTAATGAGTCTAGAGATCCCCAGCATAATTACTAAACCAGCTTTCATTTAGCATTCTTCCATGAAGAGTTGCTTGGTGTCTGCTGACACAGGCAAGCAGTGCACAAGATCCCGTTACAATTGCGCACGATTAAAGTTAAGTGCAGCGTCTTTTCCTACCTGCAAAGCAGCAATCCACATGCACCTGACACTGCCACTGAACCTAATGAGTATTTCCATGTTTCTGTAAACAGAACTAATTAATAGCCAATCACTTAACTTGGTAAATGCAACATTAAATTTGAATATGGGTCAGCAGCAGTAAAGACAGCCTCACCCTTCTCAACCTACAGCATCTAAATGTAAACACAGTTATTCAAACAAAGATGTAGGCAATAAAGATGTAAAATGGCCTGCAGCAATAAGGCTAAAATTCTGTAATGTCACAATCTAACTTATAAAACAACATCCCTCACACACTTAACAAGAATTCATTACTGTAATGCAACAGTCATCTTGACAGATACCTGAAGTTGCCTATGAATCTATATACTGTGTTAATTATAAACACATTTTCTTTACTAAAATCAAGTTTACTAATTTGCAGACTTTAAGAAATGCCAGACCTGTAAATTGCTACGTTCCTCTATAAGCATTTTTAGAAAGAGTCACTAATTCGTAATGCCAAGTATTATAAATTCATTTTCTCAATTATGTCTTCTGACTTAGGCAGCAGTATCAGGATTATGTTACCTAAAATTTCAATAAGCTTATTTCCTATTTAAATAAAAACTTGCTATTGCAGACTTCCTGACAAGTTGCTCCTCCCCAAAATAACACCTCAATATTCCACTGTGCATGCATTTCATCTCTGCTTCCATAAGCAAACAAAATTGCTTAGAAACATAGGAGATACTGCCTGCACAGTATTTGAATAATGCCTATGCATGCTTTCCAGTCTATTACCTCATTCATATACTGCTGAAAACTTGCAGAAATTTAATTGTCCTGTTCCCAGAGGCCACAACCCTAGGGGATTATTAGCTTCAGCCAATATTAAAATGGATTATAAATACATGCTTCTGTGTGGCAACAGCACATAATTTTTTTTTTTCTGATTGGTCTTGTAAGAGAAGGAAGTAGGAAAAGTTGGAGCTAGTAACACAAGCTTAACATGAAAAGAAAAAGACATACATACTCTTTATTTCTTCATGGATTCATAACTTGTCTTATTTCAATTCTTCATGAGTTTAAGATCCTCCTCAATCTCAGAACTGAGCACTGCCAATTAAACTGATCTAGGGAAGAAAGTAAACAAATAGACCCTAAAGAGACAAACTTAACCTTTTGAACATGGGAACCTTCCTTACCTATCAGAAAGTAGTTCTTTCTATGAGGATAGTTAAATATCAAGTATCTAATACACCCAGAAATGTGTAAAACACCTCTCTATGTTTTACTTTGAGCCAAGCCTTGTCACCACAATCTCAAGACTGTCTTTCCTTCCTCCTCCCCCTGCCCAGTCTCATTTCTTAGCTTTGCTCAATCCACATAAGACATCTCTAGTAACCAGTACTGATATCCAAGTTATATTTGTGGCAGAAGAAAAAAATCTGCTTTTTTTTGTACTGCTCCCTAAAATTTCATATTAAAGATATGACATGCTCCTGTGACCAACAGCTTCAGGGAGCCAGCTCCAGCAATTTCATACATCTGCTCTCAGGCTAACACATTGCCACAACAGTCATGCAAACCTGCCCGTCTCCTCAGCAGTGTCATTCTTTCATGCCTATTTTTCTCTCCCTCATCACACCCTCTTGAAACAAGCTGGCAACTCCAACCATAGGCATTTTGCTACAGAAAATTGTTTTATTCTATGCTTCTCCTCTGCTTATGTGCCAAATAAATTTACAAGCAGATGGGGGAAAAGCTAACCAACAGACCCAAATAAGTATTCTCATGTTTTTGCAAATACTAAGTGGTCCATTGACTTGAAAAGCTTCATCTTCTCAATTTATGTTTTATACTGTATTTTAAATATGTCCCACTGCATGTTTTCAAGCAAGTCTTTGAATTTTGCAAAATTATGTATTAAATACAAAAACTATGATTTTATTACACTCTATCCCACACAACACCTTCTACATACCCATACAGAATCATTACTCAGAAGCACAGCATCAAAATTAGCTCCTTCCTTAAAGAAAACACTAGGTGTAATCAGAACTACATTCTACGGGTATACACATAAAAACATCAGTGTAAAGTCAAAAAGGTAGGCTAGTCCAGGAAGTTTACTACATAAAAGAAAATAATCTTCTTCTACAACTCTGTTTTTAACATGTGAATTTGAGGAAAGGTGTGAAGAAAGGCAGGAAAATATTGGAATTATACTAACCAAGTTTCTGAGGCTTAGCCTCGTGCAGTCATACAGTTAGTCTGCTCCTCATTGTTTTAATGGACAAAGAAGCAGACACCTTTTCATCAGATCATCCCACGTCTTCTGCGAGTCAGGATAAAGCACAAGACATCACTACTAGAAGTCACTTTTGTTGCCAGAAGCCAGGAAAAAAATTAAAACCAAACAACTTGTCCCTGAGCTATTCAGACTGATAAAATACAGCCATGCCTTCATTACCACACTAACAATTTTGCACACTTTCCCAAGAACGAGCAACAGAAAGGAACCACTTCCCAGCACTTCTTGGGCACTGAGAGCCTGTGATTCCCCATACACCAGAGGCTTGCAAAGAGTCACATGAAATAGAAAATATTTCAAAAGGTAAGTTGATAGGATTTTCTTTAAAATTTGTTGAAATTTTACAATGTTGCATTTTGACAAATCTAGCAAGAAACTTTCTTTGGAAGAGCTGAAGCAGCATTTCACTAAATAGATACTTCCAAGAAATTAATAACAATCTTCCTTGCTGAGTTTGAGAGTCTTTGAATCCTTGGCTTGATTTACTATCATTCCATATTATGCCTCTTCTCATATACAGTCTTCTAAATATGCTGTCCTCAACTCAAGCTGTAAGCAGCACTTATGTACTAAAAATGTGAGGACCCCCTTCATGAGTGCACCACAGGCAGTAGATGGCTTAGTTCTCTGGTTTTCCCTTCCATTTTTTCTCCCCACCACTGTCACTACTGCTGTTCCTCTTCCCCTTCTTTTTAGCTGTCAGTAGATAAAACTCCAGCAAAATTTAGCTTGAGGCTGACCCTGAATCCATTTTGTACTTTGTTGCATCCATACAGACCCTTCCTTGGCTGTGAAGAACAGAGAGACATACTTTGTGTGTTCCATGTGCAGGAGTAAGATGAGCCATCTGGAAAGCAGGTCATTTCCAAGGGCTTGTTGTGAGCTGTGGAACTGTCTATGGTTACAGTACAACATTCTCATATAAGTACCCTGTAACAACTGTAGAAGAAGAAACATGTCAACTCATGCATCCCTCTCAATCCATCACCTCTGAGGTTACAGAATGAAGCCTCACAGTGAAAAGGTAAATACATGGAGATGGTCCCACATTAAATAATGAAAACAATTTTAAGGCCATTAAAAACTATCATTTGTTATCTCCCTCTACCTTTCTCAGTGGTAAGAACATCAGTATTTGACCACTAAACAATAGTATACAAGACTGCAAATCCACTGGAACTGGATTCAAATGGGGAAATTTCAGCAGGTATCTTTCACTGCCTCTGCATGGGGCAGCATTAAATGGTGCAGCTGGGCCAATGCTTGCAAACAGGCATGGACAGTCCCTTAATAACATGGTGCTATGACTGCCAAAGAAATAAAATCTAAATACTCTGAAGAGTTTTATAAACTTTCTATAATCCAGTTATCCCTGAACATACAAGCAGAAATAAAAATCCCAGTGAAGCACAAAATCTCTGTAAGAGATAAACTTGTATTTAGTTGGGTAATACTTACAAGCCTCAGTCATTTCTGAAGAGACTCTGAATTCAAACTGTAAAGTTTACAGTCACTCTTAAAAGCAGAAAGGAAAACATTGACCAGAAATGGGGAAGAGGGTGAGAATTAAATGTACACTACTGGGTAGAAACATACGCTATTTAGTTGTCAGCTACTCTAAACCTGTCCAGACTTTGAATACTAAATTTAAGACTGCTCTGTGATTACCACCTCATTCTAGATCACACAGAAGACTATATTCTTGCAATCCTCTACCATGAGAAGAAAGGAAATTAATTTTTAAAATCTTCTGAGAGAGTTGGGGTTGATCAGCCTGGAGAAGAGAATGCTCTATGCAGACCTTAAATCACGTTCCAGTATTCAAAGGGGCCAGCAAGAAAGCTGGAGACAGACATTTCACAGAGCATGTAGGGACAGGACAAGGAATAAAGGCTTTAAATTGAAAGGGAACAGGTTTAGATTAGCTGTCAGGAAGAAATTGTCTGCTGTGAGGGTGGTGAGGCACTGAAACAGGCTGTCCAGAGAAGCTGTGGGTGCCCCATCCCTGGGAGTGTTTACAGCCAGGTTGGATGGAGCTTTGAGCAACCTGGTCTAGTGGAAGGTGTCTCTGCTCATAGCAGGCTTGGAATGAAATGATCTTTAAGTTCCCTTCCAACCAAAAGAGTCCTGCAATTTCACTCAAACTGGAAACACAACAGCAAAAAAAATATGCTCCTGAACATGAACAAAACAACAAAAAAGCCCCAATAGTTTGCTCAGGTAAACTGGTAGCCAGTCACCCAATAGAACTGACAAAAGTAATGAAATCCCATCAAGACAAGTCAGGCCTCATATGACAGATTTCAATGTTTTAAGAATAAACTTTGAAATCAGAAGAAAAAAAAACACACATCTAGACAGAAAATATGCTGGGTTTCTGTTCTCATTTTTTTGTTTAAATTCTGAACCTACAAAATATTCGAGAGTAGAAAAGGTATCTGTTTTTATATTTTCTAATACATTATGTTTGAATTAAGTAAAATTAATAATACTAATTTTATGTGCAAAATTTATGCCACTATGGTTTCAACTTGTTTATATCCTTATGAGGCCAAATAAAACAGAGCCAGAAGAGTTGAGCTCTGGGAAAAGATTCAATTAAATTCCTTGGAGATAAAAGCAAATTTAGATTCTTGAAGTTGTTCAAGTCCATGGAAAGAACATGACAAATTCAACAGACATCCTCATAGATTTAAAAAACAAAACAAAAAGAACAGCCAAAATCCACAAACCTGAGTGGAAGTGTACCCAAAGCAGATACTGCTCTAAAGCCCACAGAGATGCTGTTTGAGAAAACCGAGAGGATTTACATCATATACAAGACTACCTTCAATACTCCCACTTCCCACTTTAATCTAAATAGTGACCAAACTTATGAAACATCCTTTTGTTCCTGCTACCAGTTAGTTCCCTTATTTCCTTGACATCTCTACAGGACATGATTCATGCTTGTCTAACATTTACTGGAGGACTGTGTTGGTGGAAAACAATCCTTGATCAATTGTCAGTCAAAGCTGTAGAAGTCTCTCACAAATTTTTTGCTGCCTTTGACACTCCTCTTGCCATAACAAAAAGTACATATGCAAGCAAATCCATGCTTAGACACAGCAGACCAAAGCAAATACTTCATTCAGTAAATTCTAATAAACCCCTGGCATACAAACTGCCATTTTCCCCAACACACTGACCAGCCCTAAGTCTATTACAGTTTTCTAAACTGAAGTGGCACTGCCACCTTAAGACACAAGGCCAGCATTACAATCTTCACTATACTAGAGTAGTAAAGAAGAATATGGTTTTTAATTACCTTCACTTTCTGAATTTTTAAAAAAATCTATATTCATGTTAGAAAAATTTACAAATAAAAGTGCACAAGTGATGCATTGCTTTAAGTCAGTTATCATGTTATTAATACTCTTCTCAATTAAATGGCAATTCAGCTATGCAACCCAGCTTAGGCTGAGCATTCTAACACTCAGTAAAAGGCATCACTGTGAATCAAAGGTCTCCATTCTACCCATAGCCACCACAAAACTGTACTGTATTTTTTACCCCTTAACTTTCAGCAACAGTGATAATACTTTTAGCAACTAGCCACAGTTACTGTGACATATATGGGAGGACTTTAAAATACACACATTCAAAAAATTTGATCAGGTGACAGCAGAGTTAGAATATTAACTGAGGTAACAGTCTTCTCAACTATCACAAACTCAGAATAATTTAAAGGACCCAAACCATCCTCTTATTTTATCTACAAATATGGCACTCCACTACTGTGCAGATGACATTCAAATTCTTCATCTTTGGACAAGATATAAATTAACTTTTAAAAAAACTACTTCCACATCATGATACTTGAAAAAGCAATCTTACCCTTTGTAGAATATGCTTCAGCAATCATCCGTAGCCGATACGGTGGCACTGCAGTCAGCTGCAAGTCATCAACACCAACTCTAGCATATGTGTTCAGAGCTTCTTTGTAATCACCTTCCACATAGTTTAATTTGGCCATTATCAGGTTAGCTTCTTGTAGGAATTCTGGCTAGAAGGAAGAGAAATAAGAAAGGGTTTTCCCTAAGAAAACACACCTAATTCTTTCTGATAATTATTAGGTATGTTTTCTGTCACCCCCAGAATATTTCTTCTAACAGAGCAACAAATGAACAAAATCCTGTCTTGTGTAATATTTGAGAAGCTTGAAGTAGGGGGGAATTCACTAAATCTCATTCCAGCAAGCTACTGAAAAGCATTATCAGCCATTTTAAATATTCACATGCGTATTTACACGTGTACCAGAAATACTTCTCAGTTGGAAACCAGCTTTTCCAGGTGATAAAACTATTTAAAGGCAGCCTATCATTACAGCTCCTCATATGAATTCTTTTTCTAACACAAGCACAGTTGAAAATAACATAGCATCAAAACTTAATGATTTATGTTCCACAGCCTACATATTTAACTCACACCATTTCAAAGTATCAGGGCAGAATAAATGTCTTGAACAAAAGAACTAATGGAGGAATTAAGAGAGAAAAGAAAGAGAAATTAATACTCCCAGAAGCCACTAAAAACAAAATGCTACAGATGAGTGTAAAAGAAGCTTCTTTTGATCTCTGAAAAGATGGATGTTGAGTACAGAAGAGATAAGCTGATGTAGTAACTACAACAACAGTTAAGTAAAAGAAGGACCAGAATGGTTATGAACATTAAAGGTTCTGACAGAAAATGCTCTCTTGTATTAATCTCACTTTCAGAGTCTACAAATATAAATTAAGGAACCTTTCCTCAATACTTCAATCAATTTCAACTTTTCTAATTCTTGCTCAGGTTGACTTACATACCTTGAGATTACCCCTGTCAAGTGCTGCCGTGAGATGTTTCCTGACTTCAGTCAGCTTTGGCTGGGGGCCCCGGGGACTATTACTGTGTTTAACAGTATTTTCCTTCAAAAATTGTTCTAGTTTGGATTCCCCGAGAAGAAGCTCTGCCATGTCATCTGTAAAAACAACAAACACAGGAAGTATTAGAAATCATTTTATTTCACTAACATTGCCTGAATTTTAAACACAAACTAACCAAAGCAAACACAACATTTAATATTCAGGTTTATCACATCACATGATATTTTGTTTTACTATTCAATTTATCTTTTCCCTGCCTGATTCACTGTAGAATCAAGTCTCCTGTGTTCTAAGATAAAAAGAATTAAAACATTAACCTCAAGTCAGTATTCTCCCCTTCCTCTTCAAAAAAGCAGCACTTGATTCCAAAGCTTTATGTAACTCTGAACAGAACAAGATACACTTCTGATACTCAGCTTCACCAAAAAAACTGGTTTCAAATATGAATACTGATATTGGATTAATTTATTTATCTGATGTTACATGTCCCTCATTATGTCTCACCATCCATACATGATGTGATGTGATGTGATCACCATCCATATCTTCTCTGTAGATCTCCCTCAGACCTTTTTAAGGCTCCAGCCACCCCAAGGCTTCAGTATGACAGTCGATTTCTTATCCCTCTCCCCATTTCTTACAGCTTACCACCATTTCTCAGACCTGAAGGTACAATGTAATACCAGGCTGCCCAGCAAAGCTGCACCCAGCACACTACCATTTTCTTGAATTTTTGAAATGTTCTACCTCACCCTTAGCCAGGACCACTAAACTTCTTTTATTGAAATGTTTTGAGTTATTCCTCTAGTCAGAAGAGCACTGTAAAAGTCATCACCTTTCTGGGACTTGAAAAGACCACGTCATGTCTTGCAAACAATGTCTGAACAGAACTAGAATGAGAAGTTCTACGGTAAATAAGAAATATTTTGGTAATGCACAAGAAACCCAGTGTTAGCTGCAGTAGGGAACAAGTGAGCATGTGAGGACTGAGCACATTTATGACTTAATATGACTTACAGAGTCTTCTCTGTGTTTAGAAAACAAACAAGGATAACACATTATCAGTCAGCAAAAAGCAGGGAAAGGGACAATAGCTGTTGTCAGCATAAGCACCTGGAGGGACCAGCACCAGGCTTTGAAATCCCTTGCCCACAGCCTCCATTGCTCCACCACCCTTTAGCAGCAACAGCCACCAGCATTCCCCTAGGAAAGGGCTCAAGCCAGAAATCCCAGACTGCTTCCCATCCCAGTCACACAGGCTTGTCTGAAGCAATTTACACTAGTTTTGCCATTCTTCTGTTGAAGTCTGCTCAGCAAAACTGAAAAAAAAAAATCAATAAAAAAAAAAATTTCAATGTACTAAGTGAAGAAAAAGAAAAAAAACACATACTTCAACATTAGGGAAGGCACAGGATTATACAGTTTTGAGAATTTCCACAGATTACAAAACCCCTCCAGATGACATTGCACACCATTTGGCTGTCCTTCTAGAATTTTTTAGCTTGTTATCTACTCAACATTTTTCCCTTGTTGCAATTTTTGTCCATTGACTCCAACCAGTGTTTCCATCCATCCAGTCAGTCATTTCTCATCAAAAGCTGTCTGGCTGGTTTGTCCTTGATAAACCCATGTCAACTGATCCCAATCACCCTCTTATCCTACCAGGACATACTTCCTAATCTTCTCAGAGCCTAAGGTCAGGCTAATCAACCTCCAGTCTGTGGACCCTCCTTGCAAATGGCCATATGTACCTTTCTCCAGTCACCAAGAATCACCCTCCATCACAAGGATCTTAAAAAAAATGAGTGTCCATGCAATGGCCTTGGCCAGCTCTTTCTGACACAGCCCACTCTGACACAGCCCACCAGGCTATCAAAGGCTTGCATTCCCCTTTGCACAACACAGTAAGGCATAATGCTTCATTTCATAAGACTTTTCCATCAAATAGAGTTATTTCCATCAATATCAACATATTTCATGCAAGCTCTGATACATATACTAAAAANATACTCTGACACAGCCCACCAGGCTATCAAAGGTTTGCATTCCCCTTTGCACAACACAGTAAGGCATAATGCTTCATTTCATAAGACTTTTCCATCAAATAGAGTTATTTCCATCAATATCAACATATTTCATGCAAGCTCTGATACATATACTAAAAAGCACAAATGGTACAGACAATTCTAAGTGCAATAAGTAAATTTTCCAAAAAAACATATATGCTACAATGATTTTTTTCATTTTTAAAGATATTCAGTATCTATTTTGTTGCAGTCTGTTTTCTGCATATTCTTTTCTTTTCCTTCAAACAGAAACCATAGCATGATTGATAAAAATCAACAGCTTGTGTAGCTTCAGCTTCAAACTGCAAATGAAACAAGAAATTAAAGTGACCAAATCTAAACATGGTATTTCAACCCAAATCTCCTTTGTTACAGACTTACTCCAAATCCCATATTTCATTACCACAGCCACAGTATTATTACAAACAAATGGCAAAATCAGATATTATGACCAACATTACCCTGCTCAAAGATAGCTTTAGCATAACACTCCGGAGGACTGCACTTTCTGCAATTATTTCATCTCTCTGGAAATCAAAGAATTTAAACTGCATGCACAGAAAAAACAAGAAAAGATCCTTTACAGCAATTCAAGGCAGGTTAGTTTGGTTCCAGGAGTTTAACATGGGCTGTGTGAAAGGCTCTCAGAGATCAGAGGCCCACTCTAAATTTACAAAACTGAAGTTTGTTTGAAATTTACAAAACTGAAGTTTGAAGGGCAATTAACTGCAGTTAATTGCCCTTCAAAGAGTTGGTCACTGGAGGGTCCTTTCAGGACAGGTATTTTACTCATAATATTCAGAAGACTCCAGAGTCCTGTTCTGAGTAAACAATTTTAGTTTATGACTCCCTTTAAAAAGGGGATTAACAAACAGGAGTGAAACTTGAAAATAATACTTTAGGTCAGCATGGTAATGTCCCACTTGGGAGAAGAACAATGAAGATTAATTTTGTTACTTGTACTTTTAAAGCTAAGTGGCAACTTTTTAAAAGGGTGAAAATATGTCAAACTGGTTACTTTATGTTTTAAGGGATTTGCAAGTTGATACTTTCTCTCTGATCTGTACTTGTGGAAACCAAAGTATTTCATTTAACAAGTAATATTTCTCTTTCCTTTTATTCAGTTTAATGCTTCACTGAGCAAGCTCCATTTCCAAAGATGATCGAGGAAACAAGACTGTCAAACATAGCAAGGAATCTAAATGACACTCTAAAACAAGTGCTTTGGTTCAGGAGCTGAAATACCACCAAGGTTGTTTACAATTAAAAGAGTAAGGTCTATCGCTGACATTCTTCAACACTTCAAATAGCAGAATTTCAGAAGTGCCAAAGAAGAAAGTATCACATGTACCTTTCACTCTCATATGCAGCCCTTCAAGTAGGTCCTAAAAATTGTTCTGGTCCACACTCTTATAACAAGCATTTCTTTAATTAAGTTAAACACAGTAGATCTATTGCTATGGAGAAAGAGGTAAGAACAACTGTACTGTTGAGCTAAGAACAGCACCAGCTGCCAGATACGTTTCATTTATATAAACTGCAATACTGTCAAGGAAGCATGTGAAACAACTAGTTTGGATTCTTACAACACATGAGCCAAAGAACAGGTCAGGCACCAAATAAAAAGAAAATAAACCTCTCACTACTAGGTACGAAAATGCATACCTTGAGGCATGAGGATTTGTAAAACAAAGTGCTGAAATCATCTCTATTAGTAATGGAGAAAAGTAACCAAACAACAGCACTGGCACATGCAAGAACAAAGTGTAGCCATATCACCTACACCACAGAAAGAGGAAATCCAACTTTAGAAGACCCAATTCTCACCCATTTGTGGGGCCACAATAGAACAAGTCAAGGATAGACATAGATCTAGCACTCTACAGAAAGTGCATAAGATTATTCCTCTCTTACACAGAGCAGAATTTCTCAAAATGGGGAAAGAAGAGGAGAGAAACAAGAAGCCACCTCTGGAAAATTTAATTTATCCTCTCTCATCCTCCCCCCTTGACCCTAAGATAATCTTCACCTCTCTGATAATGACTTGAAAACTTTAGAAATTTAATGTTTCTAAAGATAGGACACAAGCAAGAACAAAGCCTTAAGTTCAAGCTGGCACACACTCTGAAACTATCCTGGCACCTTAAGATGAGAATCAAAGTAGTCTATTGGACCCAGGTATTTTGTTCCCATCCTTGATGCTACTCAGAGAAGCTAATAATCCACACAGAGCTAGAGACAGTCACAGTGCAGTGACATGTACTGCCCCAACTTTCCGCCAAAGGAAACGTGGGAGAGGAGAAAACAGCAGCTGCAACTGCTTACACACAGATCTGACCGAGCAGCAAAACAAAAGCTGCCCTTCTAGGTCATTCATACACAGCACAGCTCCCCCTTCCCCTGTACCACTGCTGTAGATCATGAGACACAGCACCATGAGAGCCAGAGAGGCAGAGGTACTGTCAGACTGGCTTTCATGGCAGAAGTACTGCACTGGTGCAGCTGCTGATGACTAACACTTGAAAACAACAGGTCACAGACTGCAAATCATAAAAAGCCACTGCAAAGCAGAATTTTCTTATTCACTGAGTCCCTCATCTGCTAAGTCAGTCAATCAGGGCCAGATATTGGCAATAAACTTTTAAATCAAATTATTCCTGAGCGAGTACCTTATTAACAAAGCATTGGCTTTACACGTCAACCATTCTGTGCCAGTAAGAATGACATTCAATGGTGCTCGTAACAAAATTCCAATTACATGGACATTTATGAAGGAAACCATTTATGAAGCCATAGCTCTAACAGAGTTTTCCATTAGTTATAGCTATCCCTTAAGACATCCTGAAATAATGTTAAGAACTGTTTGAGAAGAAATTGCTTTTCTTTTTCTTCCAGCACAGTGTAAGTGATCTAGACGATATTCTTCTGTTAGACACTTTATAGAGACAGAATTAAACTGTGTAAAGTTGATAACATGAAGTTTAGCATTCCTTCAGCCAGTTTAAACAGATGTTTCAGAAGAAAAACTGTTCAAAAACAGTTTCAGTACCATGAAATCCAGTATCCCACTTTCAGAACATTCACACAGTTATGGCTCAGTATAAAATTCTTGATTAAAGGAAAGACTCCCTCTTGTTCATCTGTTTCTCTCCTGAAGAATTCATCAGCAACAACTGCTTAGCAGATTTAGGGGATATTTGATGACTTACATCACAACTGCATTGCAAAACTATTTTGGACAAGAACAGCCTAACTTGCCCATCTGCTTCTGCAACATCACAGTATCACTGAAACAATCACCTGACTAATAGAATGTCCTCTGCCTAATCAAAGACAACTCTGAGCACCTTGAACTCCAAGACAAACTCCAGGATGCTTTAGGTAAAAGGCCCATTTCTCTTAGCATTCAAAGCAAAAACAAAAAACACAGATACTTCATGTAAGCTGCTTTCTTTCAGCTTAGAGAAAGCTTAGACATTTGTACAAAATGGCTTGAGAAGAGCCTTGTGTAGACATGGCTATCCCTCTCTGCAATATGGATCAATATGAATCATCTCCAAAATAAGAATACAGGCTGGCATAAATAGGGGATAGGAAAAAGCACACAATGATGTGCCTTTGTAAAATAGTCTCTAAAAATATCATCATGAAAGCCATTTTGCTACTTTATTTTTAATATCTGCTTTTTGAAGCAAATTCTTCACCACAGTATCAGGATCTGAAGCAGTTTCTCACAGAAAAACAGAATTAAAATAGAGGATTAGTCTTCTTTTATCCTTGGTCAAGAATTATGCAGATTACTTATAATACTAATATTTACTTAGGTTAAAACCATGGTCTAGCTCGAACCATTCACCGAATCACATACTAAAATGCAAAATAGTCTTTCTGATGAATGTTACCACAACCTCCAGGCACTTGTTGAAGAACCCAGGGGTTGTTAGCAGACTAGGTGAGAGGAATATCTAGCTCTAAATTCCTTTCTAAAAGTACAGTTAGGGAGAAGGAGAGATAAAGAAAAGAATGGCAACATAGCATACAGCTACCAAAAAAAAAAAAAAAAAAAAAAAAAAAAAAAAAAAAAAAAAAAAAAAAAAAAAAAAAAAAAAAAAAAAAAAAAAAAAAAAAGCATAGCTGAATACAAATTAGGAGCTCTCTCTTGCCTTCAGAATTCACTCCAAGAAGTGACTTTAAAAGTTTATTCAATTCCAGAGTACACCAAGATATATTACAGGGAAATATGACGTGGTCTCAACAGAACTAATGAACCTGCTTGCTACCTCTTGTTCTGTGGAGCACCAGATAACTGTTCTGGTAGAGCATTACTTTTCCTGTGGTGCTTCAGATAAAAACCAAAGCAAAACACTGATGTTTGTCTAGATCATGACTACTATACAGGTGGTTTCTCAAGTGTTCCTATTATTAATGCAGAAAAAATTTTAAGGGTCTGATCAGACCTTTTTCAGAAGGAAATAGTTGGAAGGTATAAGGGAAACACACCTCTTGGATAACAACAGCTATCACAACTATGGCAACAACTATCAACAACCCTGCTCCTGTTATCAAGTCTCCATGCACCAGATGTTTCTCTGCAATTAAACATGCATATCATGCTGCCGTGGTACACTGGCAAGAATACACATGATCCTGTGCTAACAATACTTACATGTTATTTATGAATAACCTCAACAGCTCAACATCTACAGCAAGAAAAACTAGGGAGAAAAGCACTCCTTCTTCCTTATATGCCAAATGGCATAGATTAAAAGAAATATTTTTAGTATTTCATTTCCCTTTCTTCTGAATTACACAGCTGCAAGAAAAAAAGTACATAATTAGGATAAAATCTCCTACCACAATGATTTAAGCAAAGAGGCTCAACCTCAGACTCAGGCCCTGGGGATCTGAATTTGAATAGGATGTATTTAGGAATAGGAAGTACAGAGCAAAATATCTACAGAATTTGACTGGCCAAACAAACTTTAATCTTTCCTTGTAAGCAAGCAGATAAACCTAGAAGCATGTTATATCACATGCTACTGGATCATTTCACCCACTCTTCATCAAAATCTTAAATATTTCAGGAAACTTATTTTAGACTCCTAAAAAGCCCAACTGTCCAAATGCATTGAAGTCTAAAGATCATGGTTATCATTAGTCTCAAATGAAGACACTGAATCAGGTGAGATTAATTAGATGAAGCATGGAGTTGTAAGAATAGAAGATGCTGCTGCTTCAACTGCTCTGTCCTGGAGTCCAGAAAGAAAAAAAAATTAAAAACTAAAGTCCTAACTCAGGACTATTTTAAAAAACATAAAATTAAAAAAAAAAAATCAGGGTAGGAAAGGGACAAGGGGTAAAGAGGACAAGTATGAGATTTCCAGGATCCCAAAGGGAGGGTACATTCATGTGCAAATTCCAGGAAGTTGAGATTTGCTTTGTAAACTCCCTCCTGGTGCTTCAAGCCTTCCCAGAGGGAAACTAGCCTGGGACTGAGAAAAGAAACTATTCCTACTCAATCCCCAAAACTCTTAGTCTCTCTAAAGGTAAAACTGAACGCTCAGAGTACCTGAAGGGCTGCATGCTGCAGTATTTTATGATGATTTTTCCCTCAGACATCCTATATATTTGGAATATCATTGTGCCCAAAAAAAAAAAAAAAAAAAAAAAAACACCAAAAAAAAAACAACCACCACCAAAGGAATTTTATCTAGGAGTGGTATGCAGCAAGAAGGATCCCAAAAGGGTCAATTGCTCTATATCGTAACCAGACAAAGATTTCAGAGTGAGGTTTCTGTAAAACAGCTGAAAACAAGAAAAATCTTGTAGCCTCCCACAGAACATTTATTTAGAAGGCCATTAAAAAATTCAGCTTTCTTCCAGAGGAGGATCTGAAAATCCTGAATCCAGAACTGATTTCATATTCCTCTGGCAGAGAGAACATGAAACACATGTTTTTTTTACCCAGGAACAAGTTGACTATGCACTTAAAGCAGACATTTGCTTTGTTCACAATGTTTCCAACTGTGAGTAAGAGCATTAGCTTGAAGAGGAGTATCAGTCCAAGTCTCCAAGTACTCATTCAACTTTGTGCTCAGCACTCAGTAAATCTGGACCAGGAGCTACTTAAATTAAAATGAATGCTAAAACTATTCTTAGATTTCTACAAGGTTTATATTAAAAACAAGAAAAACAATATACATATATACACAGATGTCACTTATGATTCCATCAATGACTACTTAGTAGCAAGAATTCACAGCATCAGAGAATGGCTGAGGTTGGAAGGGCCCTCTAGAGATCATCTAGCCCAATACCCCTAATCCAAGCAAGATCAACTAGAGCAGGTTGCCCAGGATCTTGTCCAGACAGATCTCTGGAAACAGCAAAAAAGTATCCAGAGAATATGTGCAGCCCAACAAGCAGTACTGGTAGAAAGCTTGCACACTGATGCAGATGTCACACGTGTAAAACCAGAAGCAGAAAATACAGTCAGCTGTTCAAAGAAATTTAATTTTACTCACTAAAACTTTTAATTATATACAGTCATTCATTTCTCTGCCTCTTAAGTACACAGTGGGCATGGCACCTTTTTACTGTACAGCTATATAGTATGTACACAATTTTCCTGCTTGACAGCCAAAACTTGCTTTGAAGAAAAATATTATAGGCTTTCTATTCATGCATCGACAAATTTACTTTCAAAGTACCACTACTACTGAAATTTATTTTATGATGACACATATTAAGAACAGAAAACTGTTTCAAACTATTTTTTTTATATTCAAGCTCACCAAATTTTGTGAAATGTTAAGGCCATCAGAACAATAAATAATCAAGCCAGGGAAGTCACAATGTATCATCTAGAATATTGACAGGCTTACAATTGAATAAAACTTGGCCCCTTCAGTCAAATACAATGCAAAACCAAGAAATAAGAATGAGTGTCATACTCAAGACTGAGAACACAAAGTGTGGGAAACAGGATCACCATCATCTTTGAGTGTTTAACTGGAGACAGTTCTATCAACCACACTGAGGAAGAACGATCAAAATTTAGCTTCTTCCCATCTATGTTTTGTTTACGTTACAAAGATCAAAGAATGACTGGGAGAACAGGAAAAGCACATGCTCTGATAGCTAGGAATTCATTCCAATCCTGCTTCTTGCCATCATTTATTTCTCAAAGGACAAAACACTTTTTGTTGCTACTACCAACAACAATAAAATACTAGAGACAATTAGATGGAAGGCAAAAAACCAAGCCATGTCATAAGGACAGTGGCTCTTGTCCATTCTTACCAAACAGCTATATTGCAGCACAGCGTAAATTTGAGAGATTATGACAATGGAATCCAACTTTTCTTGTCACAAAAAAGAAAACAACCGACAAAAACGAAATCACTAATTAATTGCTGGGTCAGAAGAGAGACTTTTCATCTTTGTGGTGACCCAAAGCTAGCTGAAAGCACACAGATGAGCCTCTGTTTTCCTCAGAAGACAAGATCTTGCAGTTCTCTACCATTACCAATCTCCTCCTCCCAGCTTTCCAGGTGCACCTCGGAAGCCTCAAGTAAATTCTTGAAAGACAGTACCCTACATCTCTCAGTCTCCAAGAAATTGGCACAGGTACATAACTACCAGTGTTAAGACAGAAAATACCTTTTGGCAGCTTGGTTGGTTGGTGTTTTGGTGGGGTTCATTTTTTGTGGTGTTTTTTTGTTTGTTTTGTTTTTATTCTACCAGCTGTTCTAAAAACAACAGGTCCCTATTCTGCCTTTCCTTAAACCCAACTCTAATGCAGTCCCATTAAAGCCTTGATTAATGCACACCATTTTCTTCCCATTAAGGTAAAGAGACTGCAATTAAATAGTAAAAAGAAAAACAGAAGTGTAGCTGCAAGCTAATCCCACGCAAATCTGAGTCTGAGATAAGGCACATTTAAAAGATGAGCTACAACTTGTTCATATAATTAACTGCAGAAAAATATGGGAGGGCCTGTAAGCTGTTGTTGATTTCATATCTTGGTTGCCTGTGCAAAAGTTTTATGGAGATAAACCAACATATTGGTCTCAGGCAAGCTGCATTCAAAATTCTAGAAATAAAAGATATTTCCAACCCACTTTTTGTTAAAGAAGCAGAGTTTGCAACTCTAGATAATTTGAGATTATAGTAAAGGATTTCAGCTTTTGCATACAGATTCTGAGTGGAATCATGCCAATCCCACACAGGTCATCAGTGGGGTGGGAAATGCAGAAATTCATGCAACACCTCCTGAAGTAACTCCTGAGCAACTGATAACATCGCTGATCATAGCAGCTGCTAAAAACTGCCACTATGCATTCTGCCACACATTTGCTAACACCAGAGAAATGCCCAGATTCAGCATCTCCCTCCACAGCTTGGAGCAAAGATCAAATGCTCTCCAATTATTAAAGGCCTCCACCCACCCAATAGTGTGAGCTACCCACCTCACACTATTAACCAGATATCTTTACTTCCTCCAATTTATCTCAGCGTCCTGCCACTTTGCTTTTTACAAAGTCATTATCTTCAGTCACTTCTTATCAGCTCAAACTAAACAGCAGTCAAAGCAGAGAAAACTGTGAAGAACCATTACATTATAAGATTTTACTCTTAAAAAGATAGATTTGTGGGGAGGAGGAATGGCTGAGATTTGGTATGGAAGGAGAATGGCTCATATTTCATAAGTTAAGTACCTTCTGCCCCCTTCTTTACTACCATGCAAATCAAACCCAAATAAAAGTGGTATCAATGATCCTGAGTTTATGCGAATGAATTTATTTCCCTATAGAAAAGCTAATCCTAACCTTTAACCCTTGAAGTTAGTTTAAAGGAACTGGGAGCAGCTATAATAGATATATACCAGTATCTATTCACAGATAAATCTGGCTACCATTACTTGTAACTTTTAAATAAGGCAAAAGTGCAATCAGCATAATGTTACTACATGATACATCCAGTTTCTAAAATAATTACATTCATAATATATAGAAATATCCTTATAAATGTAATCAGTTATAAGCCCCAAATATCCAAAATACTTCTTTCATTCCACTAAGACCAACTACATGCTTCCTCACAGTTCCCCTCACCTTTGCCCTCCACTGGCTGCTGCTACTGTTCTTTCCACCAGCTGTTACACTACTCAGACCCCTGTGGGAGGCAAATGAGCTTGGCAAGCCAGCAGACACAGAAAGCCCCAGAACAAGAAGAACAGAGTTTTCTGCTGGCCAAGCACAGTAATTCCCACCTCTGGTGTTCATCAACACAAGGGAGAGGCCAGGAACACATAACCAGGAGAAACTGCATAGAGAAGAAGCAGCTTGATTAAAGTCAGGAAGAAAGAACTACTCTACATAATAGCAGTGAGGTGTTAGACCAGCTTGGTTACTTGTGAAATCACACGCTAGCATTTTTTATTCCAGATGAACATGCAGTGTGAGTACAAGCAGACGATCCACATCATCACTTACACTGTTGTAACACCCCTGGCTATCTGAAGAACAAAGCTGTCAGTCAAATATAAGACAACACATCTAAGTACTGTCACCACCTTTGCTCTTCATTCAGAAAAATGTCTGTCCTTAGTAATCTTGTTCTGTAAATGTGACAGTGAATGCAATAGGAGAAAAACAAAGAAGATAAATTAAGAGAGTCCTCCACTTCTACTTTGGTGGACTTGCAAAAAGGCATGCCACATGGTCTGCAAACTTTTTTGGTAGAGATGTCAATCTCTTAGGAAAGCTTTGCATATACAAATCACACTACAAACTGTATGTATAAAAATAAACAAATTTGGTAAACACCTTCAAAGTAGGGCATGAGTCCTAAGAGGTTTAGAAATCCCTTGTTTATTCTGAGGATAAGCTTTAACCATACATCTGAGGTCTTGTATTTCACAAGGCTGCAAAACAGATGAAAACTGATAAGATGTTTCTATTTTTAGGTCCTACTTATATCAAGATAAAGGAGCAGCATAGAAGATGACAAACAAAATTAGACATGTAAAATAATTCATAATCCTTTGGGTTTGCTACTCTGCTCCTAACTCCACTCTGTTCCATTACTCTGCCAGGCTAAATGTGTGGCTAGGTCTAATAGGAGACTACAGAAACAAGGTGTTGAGAGGAAAGGCAGTCAGAGAAGAGATCCCAGACAAGACAAGTCAAACAGAAATGGAACAGCAAAAGTAGTAAGAAATTCACTAGGTAAAAAAACCTTGTGTTACAATGTTGGTGTATTTCCATGAGCAAACTTGATACCTGTAGGTAATGTTCTATTTTCATGGCAATGTCACAATGCTCTTGGTAGCATATAGATCCGTGAACTTCCTGGGCATGCATTCTCTCCCCACAGTAATGCAATATTTCACACTGGCTAAGGTTTCTACAGAACTACACCATTCTACCTCATTTGAACTATAAAAATTCGCCCCCTCAGTGCTTTTCCAGACAGAGCCATCTATCTCACTGAACTTGAGCAAGGTCACGTTCCAATTACAGCAACAATGAATGGCCGGAAACACCCATGGAAATTCATGGATCCTTTATTTTATCCATTTAGCTGGCTACTGAACCAACCTAAGGTTTCCTCACTTTGTTTCCAAAGGAAGGAAAGAAAACATGAGAATACTGATGTCCTGAAAATGCCCTGAGCAGATACAACCTTCATACTGAAGTCCATTGTAGACACTTCCTATGAGACGCTACTGTTTCATCAAAAATACACGATGGCCATGCAATCAGCTTTGCAATGTGACTGTTAGCTTCCAATTGTTTCTCAGTTCTGGGAGCGCTTCAAAATACATTCAGATCAGTTTCAGATATTCAGCATTTAGTATTTTAACCTCTTCCAATATTCTGTGAGCAAGCAATTATGTACTCAAAAGCATCTACTAACTGTCATGACCATGCTCCACCATCATGCTGTTCATTTGCAATGTTAGACAAAATTCAACCAGCAATGAAAATTTCTTCAGTTCACTTTCTTAGAAGGAACTTTTCAAAGTTAGTTAAACCAGTTGGGAACACTCACAAAGTTTCATTAGTGAAAACTGCTCTAAGACTTTATTTCTAACAACTTGGGTTTTTTCTCAGTTCCACTGAAGAGGTGATACTCAGGAGGTGAACACCAAACACTTGAGGACGGCACTGAACAGGCTACAGACTATCCAAGGACCGCATCTTTGTGACCTTCAGGACAGCACCATGATTTCTTTGCCAGTTGCCACAGTTGTTGAAAATCCTGCTGTACTGGTTATAACCAGCAAGGTGCTGGCAGCAGAGGGGCTGCAGGAGCAGCTCCGGGGGGAACAGGCCAGGGGTTGCTCCAGCCCAGGCCCAGCTGGTTCCAACAGTACTACAGCCAGACACAGCTGAGCCCCTCAGCACAACTGACAACACCTCTGGGAAAGTGTACTTAAGAAAGGGCATAAAATGCAACAGAACAAAATAAAAGAGAACAAAAGGAGTGAGAAACAGCAGAAAAAAAACAACATCAAGGTCAGAGAAGGAGAGGGACAGAGGTGCTCCACGGTGCCAGGGAGGGCCCAAGCCAGGTGGATATGCCCTGAAGGAACTGTACCACGTGGAGAGCCTGTTCCAAAGCAGGACTGCTGTCAGTGGGGAGCTAATACCAGAGCAGAGGAAAAACGTGAGAAGGAAGGAGAGGCAGAAAGAAACTATCTTGCACCATGACCCCTTTGCCCCGAACACCACATGGGGAGGGGCACAGGAGTACCTCCAGAAAAGAGGGAGAGAAAAAGTGTTACTTCAGCCTGAAAAAGGGGAGAGAAAAAGTGTTACTTCCATGACTGTCTTTCTGTCTAAGTATCTAACTATATTTTAACCGGCAACAAATTAAATTCAGTTCTCCAAATCAAGCCTATTTTGCCCAGAACAGTAGCTAGTAAGTGATCTTCCTGTCTTTATTTGAAGCTCCAATCTTACTCTACCTCTTGCCCCTGCCCCTCTAAGGAAGGGGAGAGACTGCGCAGCTGGGTGAGCATGTGGTGCCAGCCAAGGCTAACTCAGCACCCTGCACATAACAGTTTTAACCCAATCTTTTAGCAGAATGCTGATGAAGCAAGAGCTCAGACCAAGATTTGTGTTACATGGCATGAATCTCATTACTGCTACTGAGTCCTGGTTCTGAAATAGAGAAATACAATACAAACAGGCTAAGTGGCTAACAAAATCTGAGTCAGGTTAGAGACCCTTTTTTCATCCATCTATCTATTTATCCATTGTGAAAAGCAGTGCAATTCACAGGCTTGACACAGAATACACATTTTCTGTGATCCAAACTGTGACTATTACATACAGAATAGCAATTCATCAATATTTCTCTTCTCTCTTTTACTTAAAGCTCAGCAAGCTCAGAAAACCTTTCAAATGCAATCAATCAGACACAGACATTTGTTCCAGGGTCATTTTTATGCATCCAAAATGCTACCTAAACTGTCATTTATATTTGATCCACTGCCAGGTTTTATACACAGACTTCTATTAGGGAGTAGATAGGATCCATCAGCAGAACTAAACAGAATAAACAATACAATGATCAAGTCCACTCAAAATGCTGCACCTTTCAAGTGCTGCATTTCATCAGAAGTACACACTATTGCCTTGTGTATTCACACAGACCTTTGTCCTGGGAGCTGTAACTGCTGCTTCTTCCTTCATCTTATTTAGGCTGCAAGCTTCAAGAGATGAGAATTTGCTAATGCAAAACAGCCCAAATAATAACTTGGACCATTAAACTTTTTATCAAGTTGTCTAATCCTAAGTCCAAATAGGAGCTGTAACTGAGTCCTAGTAAAATAAGTCTATTCTTTTGCAATAGTGCAAGATTGAAGAGATTACAAGAGAGCTTCCCAAAAGGACTCATTCCCATCTGTGTTCAAAGAGCAAGAAACACTACTCCTAGCAATGTTGATATCCTCTGTTAAAATGCTCCAGCATTCAAGAGTTGAAGCCAATTCCCTACACACCAATACACAGTTAGAACAAAGATCCTCTTCCTTTTCCCTCTTCCCCTTACTTTTAAATCATTCCTATGACATATTGTTACACATTCAGCCAAAAAACCAAATTTTTGTTATCCATTCCCAAGTCAAAACTGAACATCAGTACAGAAGGATGCAGTAAAGTTCAGGGTACTGAACTTTTAAGTTAATTGCTTCAGATTAAGTAACAACAGGGATATGCATCAGAGTGTCTTTCAGTTCACATCTCTCTTCATGGGTGGAACAAAGGCACTGCCTCTCCTTGGTAGTCTCACTAGCTGATAACCTTGGCCTGCAACCTGTTAGGTACACCTGGATTTGGAACACAAACTTCCAGTTTTCCACACTCTCAACAGCAGGTGAAGGCATCTCATTAAATAAATTACTCTCCTCCTGTGTTACTCAATACAGAAGAAGAGTCCCATATGATCAATTAATTTCCTGTTTATGTTCTCAGTTCTGTTATGTTCTCAGGCTTAGAAGTCATGCACATTGACTTAATCCTTCGTGTGCTGTCAAAAAGTGATAAAATTTGATCATGTCTAGTGATATGATACTTTCCCATATTTTAAAGATCAGGAAATGCTTCAATAATTTGTATTTTGACTGGTACAGAATCTAGAAGATGCCTTCACAGGAAAGCCACTGAAGTGTAAAGTTATGCAGATTGCATCATCTTTTCTTGATATGTTTAAGCTAGGTAAAACACACACAGGTTAGAGAAATTTACGTCAAACTGTCAATAACATCTGCCTAGCTCTCCCTGCCTGTCTGAAATACCTAAGTACATCTTGAAACTATGAAGACCGTGCTTCCCAACTAAACAGCAAAAACATATTTGCCTTTGCTTGAAGTGATCTTTAACTAGCTCATAGTCTATCACTCAATGATGCATGTCTTGAAACTAAACATACCTTCCATCTTTTCACTCATGTTTATTTTTAGTTAGCATAACACCAGTGTCAGGAACACCACTCAGTTGTTCTTAAGGCAAACACATATAAATGTTATTTACTACCCATTTATTCTTAATAATTCTTTTATCTTCTTTGAGTCAGGCTTTTCCTCTTTTATTTGTATTTCTATAGAGCTGAATCATGCAGTTTTCTTCCCCATCTAAACAGGCAAAGCTATCATTGCTTTCACAACAAACTTCCAGTGATGTCAATGTTAAGCCTTGTCCTCTCTGTTAACTTATCAGCTCTGAATTCACCCCAAGTTCTGTCTTCACAGACTTGATTGCTCTCTGAAAATACCCCTAGGTCCACCTCAAGCAGATGAGTGAGCCCAGAGAAGCACACATGTTTTATATTTTATATCCCCATATTTTTTCTCACACAGAATTAAGGCACCCATGCCAAAGAGAACTTCCCTCGTTCACTACATACTTCCATGCCTCAGAATGAAGGACTGCTTTTCACCTCCTTCAGTTAAACATATAGAAGTTTGTGACATAAGAATTAAGAGAATAAGCAAAATACTCATAGTTCTTACAACAAAATAAACGAAGCTGCACTATATTGCCGAGGTTTGCTATTAAGAGAAAGGACGGGAGCCTTCATACAACGCGCTGTGCACAGACCCTCGGGCAGTCACAGAAGGACATTTCGGGCTTTATGCACACTGTCAGCATGTGCGCCTGCAAACTGCGGCGCTCGTGATAAACACGGGGCTGCTCGGCGCCCCGGGCCGGGAGGCGCAGGGCCGCGCTGCCGGCCACACGGAGCGCGGCCCCCGGCTCCGCGGGCGCTC
>VZRH01006012.1:251845-305818 GCA_013397555.1 Urocynchramus pylzowi
GGGCCTGGCGGGGAGCGCGGCCCGGGCTGAGGGAGCGCCCGGGCTGAGGGAGCGCCGCCGCTCCCGCCGCCGGACAGCGCTGCCCGGGCACCGCGGGAGGCGTAGGGAGAGCAGAGGGCCAGGGAGGGAGAGAGCGAGTCTTCTAATGCGAGCGAGTCTCCAAATGCGAGCGAGTCTTCAAATGCGAGCGCCGCGCCGCTGAAGGTGCCGCTGGTAGCGGGCGGCTACCGCGGGCAGCGGCCGGAGCTGGCCCCTGAGAACCCGCTGACACGAGGGGTGGCCACGGCACGTTCGGCCGGTTCTGTTCCTCCACAGGCGAGGGATGACCACGCACTTCTGCTGCACTTTCCCCTTCCCTAAAAGGTAACGCAGAATTAGCTCCTGCCCGTCGCTGGTCACCTCCTGGCCCACCTTGAGAGCACTGACCCCCGCTCGCTCGAGGGGTTTTAGTCCGTTTAATGGCGCTTTCCCATTTCGTGCTCAGCCTGGTCTCTGCCGGCAGAGCTTACACACCGTGTTCCAGACCAGGCAGACCCCAGCATGGCCACCTGCTCAGGACTCACCTGCGCCTTCGTCAAAAACCAGAGGGAAAGAAAGGTACAGAGATTGTGCCCTATGTTTTGAGAAAATAAATGGATTTCCAACATTTGGCTAGAATAAAAACACTAGCTAAAACAATTCCAATGGTACTGTGTATCTTTATCAAACACTACATCACACAAACGTGACACAGCAATTCCACAAACTTACATATATCTTGGAAAGCTGCAGCCACGACTGATTTTCACTGAAAAAATAGCAAAAAGACCTAGTTGGGGGAAAAAAAATCTCACAAATTGCTACTTCCTTTTTACAAAATAAGGATACAGCCCGTTGACAGAAAGAAGTTGTTTTGCAGAGATACGGTGTAGCTACACACAACATGAATTCAAATAATTCAAGTGTCTCACTCCACATCCTTGGGTCCTAGTGCGGACTTGTACAATTAATTCTTTTCATCCACAGAAATGAGAAGTCAGTGAAGCCACAGGAATTGGTTGAGTTTGAGAGGATGACTATCTCAGATGATGACGAAGATTCAAAAAACAGGCTGGATCCAATTTTTGCTTTTACATGCATTGCACTCCTCTAGATCTAGCACATGTTAATCTTCAGAAATTACAAGTTCACGGAGTCAGAAGTCAAATTTGGGAAAATGTGAAACTACTGGCTGTTCTATAAATAGGTCTGTTAGATACAAACATGACATTGCCTGTGGGTATTGGGAGAGTTGTTTACATAACAGAATTTCTAAACAATTATCTGCTTCGTGTGTGTTCACATATACTAGAGACAGCTGCTTTCTAAAGTTTTGCTTCATTTTGATCATCAGCTGAAACCTGAGAAACGGCATGGATTTTTTTAAAGATACGCAGTTTCCATTGAATCACTAATTGACCAGGAACAGACCCAGGCTTACACAACTAAAAGCTTGTTAGTGTGTTTCCCAGCTATATCCTTTTCATCATCCTTAGACCATCACAACTATTGCAACTCTATGACAGGCATAAAATATCTTGTTCAATGTTTCAAGTAATTTATTTTTCATTCCCAGTGTCATTAAAAGCATAACAACACAAAATTCAGATATTGTAATTTGCCTTTTAGTTAAGTTGCTTTTATAGCACCTTCAGGTTATAGTCCCATTTCAAACAAAATATTCTTCAGATTTTAAAAGTGAGATGAAATGGTAGCAGAACATAACAGTGTTTAAAAAATACAATGGAGAGAGGAGATTGGATTGGAGAGAGGATTTAATACTGTAACAAAATAAAAAGGATAAATAAATAATAAAGTAATTTTTGCATACATGAGTTTTCAGAAGATCCAGAGAACATCAAACTGATTATAACATGTTTTTTTACTGGGGAGAAAAGATAAGTTTAAAATTAGGAAGGAAAATAATGATAATTCAAAATGTTTGATATTATAGCTACTAGTTATTTTACAGATAAGACTATGAAAACTTAAATTTCAACTTTCTAAAAGAGCTAATTTGCCTATGAAGATTATTCATATTGATTCACAACAATTCTAACACATTTTGTTAGCACTGATCACATCATTTCACTAAAAGCTACCAGCAATACTATTAAAATATTTACATTACAGCTCATCAGGCTTATTATCTCAACAGCTCCTATTTATGAAGTGAGACATCTATGCAAAAGGAATTATCACATTTTGAAATGCTTAGGAAATCTGCTTTAACATTAATGAAATTTCCATACACAAAAGACTGCTCTGAGAAGATTCCATTGTAGAAGACCCATAATGGAATACAATAATGGATTTGGAATGGATAGCATAAAAGTAAGACAGAAAAGAAGCACAATCCTGCATATTTTGTCAAATGTCCCTTATTTTTTCAACCTTTAACAAAGTGTTTTTTTCTGGAAATGGCCTATTTATTACCCTGCTGGGGCAGACCAAAGCATACATGTACTTGGCTAGAAATAGTCTGCTTAGTCTGCTTGTAAGGTGAGGCTGCTGGCTAGCAAATATAGAGAGATTCCTGGTTTGTGAAAAGGAAGGAAATTCAGAATGCAGGAACATAACTAAGATGTATTGGTTTGTCATTTTGCCTTATGCCATCTCTCCCACTACAATCCCCCCAAACAAAGGGGGAAGAGAAACAATGGATTGTTCAGTGGAATTTCACGAGCTTGGCATGAAGAAACAGGGCCTTTCCCTACACAGCTGCACACTGTGGTGGTTTGACCCTGACTGGATGCCAGGTATTCCCCAAAGCCACATGATCATTCCCCTCCACAAGTGAACAGGGAGAGAAAATACAACAGAAGGCTCATGAGTTGAGACAAGGGCAGGCAGAGGTCACTCACTGATTACTATCATGGGCAAAACAGACTCAATTTGCAGATATTAACTGAATTTATTACCAAGCAAAATCAGAGCAGGATAATAAGAAATAAACCAAATAATGAAAACACCTTCCCCTGACTCTTCCCTCTTTCCTGAGCTCTACCTCCTCCCCCCAGCAGCACAGGCAGACAGGACAGGGCTTATGGTCAGTTCATCACCTGTTGTTTCTGCCACTGCTCAGGGAGAGGGGTCCTTCCCATGAGTGACACTTCTCCATGAGCCTCTCCAGTGTGAGCCCTTGCCATGGGCTACAGTTCTGCATGAACTGCTGCAGCATGGGTCCCTTTACACAGGAGATGCAGTCCTTCAGGCACCAGCTGCTCCAGTGTGGATCCCCCATGGGGTCACAAGTCAAACCCTCCCAAACATGGGCTTCTCTCCCCACAAGTCTGCAGGTCCCTGTCAGGGGCGTACCCATGGGTTCACAGCCTTCCTTTGGGCACCGACCTGCTCCAGGTGGATCTCTGCTCCCCTGTTGACCCCCCCAGGTTGCAGGGGCACAGCTGCCTCACCATGGTCTTCACCATGGGCTGCAGGGGAATCTCAGCTCCGGTGCCCGGAGCAGCTCCTGCCCCTCCTGGACTGGCCTTGGTGTCTGCAGAGCTGTTCCCGTCACATATTCTCACTCCTCTCTTCCTGGTCACAATTACATCTGTGCAATAACTTTTTTTTTCCTTCTTAAATATGTTATCACAGAGGCTCTACTATCATCTCTGATGAACTCAGCCTTTGCTAGGGGTGGGTTCATCCTGAAGCCAAGTGGCACTGGCTTTGTTGGATGTGAGGGAAGCCTCAGCAGCTTCTCACAGAAACCTTTCCTGCAGTGTCCACTCCACTACCAAAACCTGGCCACACAAACTCAATACACACATGGATATGGTACCCTCATACTTCTCATAACTTGAAAATAAACCTGATAAAGAAACTTTCTGCACTAGTACTCCACACAGATTTATGAGAAACAGTTGTGATGGGCCTTGAAACTGGTGACAATGTTAAATAGAATATAAACTGACTTAAACATAGCAGCACTTTAATCTCTGCTTAAGATATTAAACATTCTATAACAAGGAATAACAAATAAAGATATTAATCTCTGCTTAAGATATTAAACATTCTATAACAAGGAATCAGAAAAACAAATTCAAAAAGTACTTGCATTTATAAAGGCAACATACGAAAAAACAGAGGAGAGGAAAAAACCTCCTGCAAGTAAACTCACAGGGTCAATGGTTTTTTATTCCAGATCAAATTTTTGGCTCCTTAGACAAATACTATTCACCACTGAAGTGGTGGGGAAGAATCCAAGATTAACAGCCAGCTTGGGTCAAAGGTTAGCGATGCTTAACGGCCAGTGTTGTTTCACTATTTAAAGAAAAAGTGTTTAATATGCAAGTTTACCTACTACTCTGGTTTTAGTTTGGCCTGTGGTATGTTGTTTTTAATTCCAAAATGTTTTTCTGAAACTGCTAGTCATAATGCTGATTCTTAAAATTATTTTTTTACCCATAGCATACATCAGAGAAAAAAAAAAATTTTGAGGGAAATATGATGCTACAGAAGACAGCATAAAAGTCCTTTTTTTATATCCATAGTAAAATAAAATAAAAAGTAAACATTAAAAAGCTTTTCCTCAGCACAAATGGTAATTTTACCAGTCTTTTATCTTTCAATTAAAATCAACATTGTAATGACTATTAGAATGTTAAATATATTTCTATTGCAAGTGATCAGAGATGCAATTCAAATACTATCTGTATTTTAGGGTAATCATAATCAACTCCTACTACCGTCTGCTATTTTGTTGAATGTGAAGTGCAAAAATTCTCAGGCCAAAACTCATTAGTGGGATAATTAATTTCTCTACAGTGAAGAACACAGCTCATAACCATTAACAGAAGCAAAACTTTTACTGGAACCCAAGCCGGGGTTTTTTTCAGTTAGTGCTACATTGTTGGCAAAAGGAGGAACGACACAGTTCTCCATTCCTACTGAAGTCAGTAATCTCTGTGAAACTGAGAACAGATCATATGAAAATTCTTTGAGGAGAGAATTTCACAATGACATTTGTCTCCTTTTTGAGAGTACAAACATGATGCTTGAAGGGAAGTGAGACTGAAGAGTATCCACTAAATCAACAGTCTGACAAAAAGCCCATTATAAAACCTGCCACCCCTGCCTCATAGCAAGGAAGACAGTCATGTAAAAAGTGAAATAAACTTTATCAAATTATTTCAACATTTCAAGGTTTTGTACTTAGATGAGTTTATTTTCTTAGAGATAGAATAGTTACATCTGCAAATACACATTATTTTGTAAACCATTAAGCCCTTACACCTGTTTGAAAGTTGAAATCATACACAAAACAAATCAAGAAAACTTAGGAACCTGAAAAGCTTTCTTTACAATGGACTTGATTTTGTAGTTTGTTTCCTTCAAAGTGATTCAATTCATACTGCACTTGTGAGATAATGGACAATTAATACTGAAAATGGAATGTATGCCTGTACAATCAAACAATTTTTTTTACTATTTTATTAAATCCTTTGATGTTCATTCACAGTCATTAATAAATGACAGGGGCTAGCAGTCATTGATATTGATTGTCTGAATCCAAAGTTTAATTACTAAATGTGCTGCAAAACAAAAAAGTCACACTCCAAACGAGGTCCTTTCCAAGCCCACTCATGTGAATTGGGGGCAGCATTGCCAGTAAAAGGGCAACAGAGTATCACTCAACTGCCAGTATCTACTAAAATCCTATTCTTCCAGCTCAGTGTTTCATACTACATTTTAAACCTGCCACACTGTGCCTGGTAATATCCTCTGCACCACAAATGCACATATTTACACACACCAAAAGCCAAAAAAGTCACCTCCCAGAATTTAAAAAAAACCCTGCACTCCACTGTTTTTTGCAGGCTGAATAAATGTATTTATATCTGAATTGCAACTTGCTCCACAACTGTATTTTTACAGTTGTATGGTGCCAGTAAATTTGCTATCCTATATTAACATGTAGTAAGAAATAGGGAGCAAAAGGGGAAGAAAAATGCCATAGCTTGCTGTTTCTCATTTTTATTGTGCCAGTGTAAAACATTTCAGACTTGGTCAAAGATCTAAGGATTTTAGATAAGTGCTTTGGCTACTTTTAAGTTCAGGGAAAAACCAGGGTAGGGTCTAGTCATGAGTCTTTCATTGTGCTATTCTCATGGTAAGTCTCTTTGCTGCTCTATTTCAAACTGGTGTCCAACACTGCTTGTAGGGAAGCAGGTGAAGAGGGACCCCACACTGCCTTTGCACAATTTCAAAACTTACAGACACAGCTCAGCTAAATTCTAGATGTGATCCAGATTGTAGCTTAATCTCTAGCTTAAACTCATAAAAGAAAATCTCCCTAGACAAATTGAACCTCAGAGGCAAAGATGTTTTTCTATTCCTCTGACTTCATGAAAACAGTGTCCAGAATACTATTATGGATTTTTAAAAAATAATAATTATATGTTTTTAGAAAGATACAACGGTTTTGCACTTTATTAGGCCTCTACTTTTCAAAACAGAAAACCAGCCATGTACCATTTTTGACTATTCCTTAAGGGTAAAAATAAAATACAATGTCATACTGGATTCAAACGTTTGCTTGTTGCAGTCAGCGATAGACTATTTGCCAACTCCACTGCCAGACCACCAGAGGGAGTCGAACGCTACATTCAACTTCGGAAAATTTCTAAACCCCTCGGTAGCTTAAAACATTGACAGAAAATACTGTATGGTACGAATACTATGACAAATGGCTAAGAAAGTTGCCGAGGACAATGAATAATTTCAGCAACATCATCAGTTCATTACTACCCAGAGGCAAGAAAAATGCTGGTGACAACGGAGTGCTCAGCAACTATTTTTGTTCTGTTTGGAAAGAATGAAAAATCATGCATTTAAATTAGATGTTTCAATTATGTTAATAACTGGAGAGAAGTCTTTAAAAAAATCAGCAGATCCAGAATTAGTACAAAATAGTCTTAAACAAAGAGTGGCTCCCCTGGGGCTCATCGCGTGCCTTTGAAGAGGTCATGGCACAAATCCTGTGGCTCTGACAGGACTGGCCGACAGGCTGGGCTTATCATCCTTCAAATAAGCATGGTTAGGCTTTAACAGCTCTAGAGACAGGAGCATTCACCTGACATCTGGTTCCACTAGTCTTCCACAAGTCCTGAGCAGTCTTCTAGAAAAAACACAGCTTTCCTGTATTTTCTTCACCACTGTATTCACAAAATTAACCTTCGAGTACTTTTCCCATCAAATTCAGAATCATCCTCTGGACTCACTCCAACAATCCTCATTAATTTTTTGAATATTGGCCAAAATAAAGCAATTAATTCTCTTGCTTTTTGATAAACTTTTATAACAAGGTTTTGCATGTTGGCATGACCAAGAATAAGGAGAGGTGTATTTGTCAGAAAGAAAATTCCACTGTAATCTGTTTGATAACTGGCATTAATGAAATAAGGAATCCATGTCCATGATGCTGTATTTGCCACTTGAAAATGACACTGTTTCCAAGAAGAAAAGTTGTCAGGTTAATCTGTGTGGGGTTTTTTTATTCAAAAATATTTTAACTGAATGTGGAGATCATTGATCCTTCAAAAGCAATGGTGTGCAATCAGAATGTCCTGTAAATTACAGTGAGGCAAAGCACTCAGCATTCCCTTATTCCCATTTCTTTCCCTCTCCCCACTCCCTGCCCACACTGACACATGAAATAGAACGCCCTGTTCCTCTCACTGCAAATTAACACAGCCTGCTCCTTTATAACCAGCTGTCAGAATCTGTCACCAATTCATTTTTTGCCTTTACAGCTTCAAAGGTAAAGGTAGAAATTAGGGATGATTTCTTCTACTAGGACTCCAGCAAAAGTTTTTATCTGGCAAGAAACAATTTTGCAGGTTTCTTTCTCTGCAGGTGAAAAAGATCAATACTGTAAAAATATCTGTAAGCATCCATATTTGCTGCAGGAGCATCTTAAGACTATCAAGATTGAAAGCCAATGCCAAAGTTTTACTCATTTTTGTAATCCAGATGCATGTTAAGATTCAAAGCCTGTTCTCACTTTGGTCCTGAAGTAGGTCTCAAGCCTTCCTTTTAATTTGACAGCACTAAAAAATTGAACTGACCTGCCACAGCTTCATACCAATGGACTGACATGGTGATACATACTAAGCAGAATGATATGAACTTGAACTTAAAAGCAGCAGGAACACAGCACCTTGAGCTCTAATTTGCAGCATTCCTCTACCTTGAACACATCACCAGAGAGTGGAACCTGTTCCCTCAAGCAGCCACAGCTTCAACGAGAGTAACTGCTACGTCCAGCGGAGTTATCCGTGTAAAGGATGAGAACTCATTAAGGAGACACCTGAGAACAGCTTTGAGGTATTTGCTGGTTTTGTGAATTTAGTTTCTCTTCTCCACTGTATATTACTTTTATAGGAAAAAAAGCATATGTTACTGTTACTACTGAGCGAGCTTCTGCAGACCATACAATGATACCTCTGTAACCAGTCACCTTGAGTAACTCAGGGACAAATGTCAAGCATTGTCCCCTCTCTGCAGCATCATCTTTAAATTTTCCCCTTTCTTCTCACTTCACTAAACTCCAAAGCCTTTAGACTTGAAAGCTTTTTTAGCATAGCTGAATGTTACACAAAATCACACCCATAACTTAGATAAAACATACTTGGCTAGACATAGTTTTATCGGCAAATATCATTAATATATATGCATATTTTAAAATGGTTACCTTTCCAAACAGATTTATTTTGGTAATTCACAAGGCCTAATCCTAAATCCTTCTATTTTTCTCCTGCTTACGAAAATAGACCTTTGATCATAATCGTACCAAGACAACTACATATTTAACAAAATAAAAAAAACAACTAGGGAAAATCAGATGAACATAAATGAGACCAATTTTAAGATTTGATGCTGGATTTCTTTGACAAATATTTTTGTATGAAGAAAGCTGTAAGAAGTTTGCAATCAGTTTGCAGTTTCATCTGTTAGGTTTTTTGGCAGTTCCTGAAGCAATTAAAGAAGAGTTCTGGTTTTCTTTCCTTTATTATTGGCATTTCAAAGGAAGTTAGCAGACTTCTGCATGACTCTTTTAAATACAGTTAGATTGGCTGCCAATTTTTAAAAGCAATTTTACATGTGAATAATATGGATTCCTTTCTACCACTGAATAAATTATTAGTCAGACCAGCCCGTAACATCTCCACCTAAACACTTGTAATTGTTTCCACTCAGTTGCTGTTTTCCATTTCTATCACACAGAACACGAAAGTTGTCAAAATACATGTTTTCTTGAAATTTACATTACTGCAGGTCTCTTGCATTTCTCCATTATGCAGTTCCTGGGCACAGCAAACAGGAGACTATTTCAGCTGGTCTATGTAATTGAAAGCACCACTTTATTTTCTACCACAGACTACAGGAATCAGTCTGAGTTTTCTTTTCTACACAGGTGTTCTGAACATTCAGTATCTATTTAATACATGATATATAAAAATGTGTGATGGCAGGTGAGAGCTAGTGAACAGCTCTGCATTTCTTCTACTTTTAGAGAATCCAGTGCTTTGTGGGCCAAAGGACCAAACTGAAAAGTGTTTCTCACTGGCAGACAAAGATGAAAGCACTTTTATCTCTTTACAGCTGAAATATCCATGTTATATTCTGTTCTCTCAATCCAGAATATTCAGTCAACTATCTAAACTGAAGGAAGGCAATATTATGTTTTGCCATGTAAAAACTGGATTTTGAAAAAGACTGTCACTTATGGGGGAAGGAATACTAACCATTAATTTAGTAAAAACACCTTGAATGATACCTGAGACATAACAAATAATTTCAACATGATGAACTAAATGTTATAAAGCTACACACACACATACTCAGGGAGAGCTGCAGAGGTAGGAAATATGTTTATGTTGGACAACTGGCAAAAAAGCTTGCAATTCATTGTCAGTAAATAATACATGCACATGGAGATGGCCAGGGGAAAAATTATCCCTGAAAATATCTGCCCAGAAGCTTCTCACCTCTGACTTCCTATAACCTTCTTCCTCTTCTGTGGCAGCCTAATCTGGTGAGCTCCAAATCTGTGTGAGCCCAGAACCCATTTTTAAAATACAAATTCTCTTAATCAAGGCATGTTACTTTAAATTGAGATCTAGACATGCAATACAGCATGTATCTACATGCATGCAAACAACACATGCACAGATTATAAGATGCTTGTGCAACATTTCATTATAATCAATGAACACATTTTCTGCTGAGAATTATTCTGTACTCAGATGACTGAGAAGGGATACAGCTGTGTAGGAATTGCTATTTTGTTCAGAAAAGTAGCCATGGAAAAGGGCTGAGAAAATACACCCATCAGCAGAGCCAATTTGAAGCCTCAGTCCATTCTGTGATGCAATACATGGTCCCCCTTGCCCCCAGCTGTTTAATGAAGTACTTAATAGGGTTTTTTTTTCCATAGCAGTAAACAATACATATGCCAAATACACTGATTTTTTTCCTTAAAGTATAAAAATTTCACTAAGCCAGAGGAACTCTAAGTTATGTTCTTTTCTTTGTACTTCTCTAAATCCTTTAGCAGAATTACCTGCTAATATTAGTATTTGTGTTTCTAAAAGTATTACAAAGAAATGGCTTTACCAGATACTGAGTACTTTAAAGATTCGATTAAAACCCACATTAATTGAAATCTCTACTCATAAGAAATTTGACTTTTCACACAAATCTGCCTACAACATCTCCAACATCATTGTATTCCTGACAGCAGACAGATATCGTTACTAGACATTAAAGCTGGTTGAGCCATAGCAGCACTGTGAAGAAACCTTAATCTGAGTATACACATAATTCACAGTGTAACATCCCTTCACCAAGACAATATAAAGTATTTATAGTAATAATGAAGATTAACTTGTACACTTCAAATTTGAAACAGTGGTCTGAGTATGAAAAACATGGCCCATGGTCTTCATATGACCTTGAGTTCCAGGCTGGTCAACAGATTAAAACACTGTTCTGCCAAGAGTAAATACTCTCCTGCAGGGACATCAGAACAAAAAGTAAACTTATTCTTGAGCTGCCTACTTTGCAACTCAAGTCTCAATGTATCAATGTGTATGTACATCAGCAGTTGTTTATGTAAAGATGTTAATCTAAAAATTCAGACTGCTTAGTGTCAAATACACTTCCTTGAGAGCTCTGTTACCTGGAGGCAGCAGGCAGTCATAAACATTTCAGCTACCCTGGGTAACTGGTTCAAAGCAAACACATAGTGACACCTATGTACTTAGCCCTGCCCAAAAGAAATATCCCGGGTTTAAATTTTTATTAAACAACTACTGTGAAAGCACAAAGAGGACACAGAAATATTCAGCTATAAAAATTATCTTTGATACAAGTGATGTATTCTAATAACTTTAGTCTCACAACAGTCTCTCAAAACCTGTGTAGAAAAAAAAGATTGACAATACAGCCATTATCTCTAGCATTTAGTATCTTGTGCAAACATTCTTGTTGTTTCATCAATTTGTCAAGAAACAGTTTAAATTTCCCAACAGGAGAACAACTGTTCTGTGTTCCTAACACTTAAGTTCTTTCAGCTGGGTCACAATATTCCAAATGCACCTGGTATCCAACAGTTTCTTATACATAAATGAAATCAGACTGAAATTGCTTTTTGTTGTCCTCATCCTGAAGACAAGTTCCATTAACTCCTTAAAGTGCAAACTTTATAAGCAACCTGTTCTCCAATCTCCCAATTCACTTATACTGTCTGCATACCAAGTATTAATGGTGGATTGTTTGTTGTATTTACAGCAAGTTTATTCAGGAGAGGAAAAGTATTCTTTTACAAATGAGCCATGTTCACTATTGAGATTACTTCCAAAGAGAGCATTCAGAAAGCAAACCTGAATATATTACACTGACAATTATTTTTCAATACTTTAACATAGGCCACTTAAAATTGGTTTGTTATTAGCACATAGACTGATCTTTAAATATACTACTTCTACATAAACAGTGCAAATCTCAATATTCACATCAACCTGAAATTAATGCTGCAATTACTGTTGACATTCACATCAAGAAAATAGTAAACTATTTCACATGAGCAATTCCAAAACCTCAGAATGCCATTATTAATATTAAAGAAACACAGAACAAACATGATGGGCTTCAAAGCCTTGTTTTGATACACACAATCCCTGTAAACATGGATTTATTGTATTTGTCAATACTGATATCTGATATAATTCTATAAATAAAACCACTGATATAAACAATTTCTATAACCTTTTTTCTTTTGCATAGGGTTTGGATTAAGGTTACTTTAGGATAGAGACAGCTGTTAACAAAATCCTCTAGTCAATTAGTCTTCCATCACACAAATTTAGGCATATGACAAGGAGCCTCTCTGACTTCAGTGGCAACTTACACATGTAAGCATTTGCAAAACTGGAGTCATCTTTAGCACTTAAGTTACCCCTAGTCATTGAGAATACAAGCTATAAAAGAGCTCTCCATAAATTTATAAAATATACTGATTTAAAAGTTTATGCTGATGTTTCTCTAAGTCACATTTATGATTCCAAACAGTTATGTACATACTATACTATCACAGTAGGAAATACTTCACTGTAGAACACCACAGTGAACAAGTCGTGAAGCACAGTGTTCAATATAATTTCCCTTTAGTATTCCCAGTGCATAAGTTGTTAACATCTACACTACACAAGGTGCCCAGGTCTAGTACTTGTTATATACAATGTAAAAGCAAGATAGAAAGAGCTTTGCATTTTACAGTAAGGAATGAAAACAGTGGGTAATATACAGGGATTCACTCCTGCAAAGTATAGAATTCTCCTTCACAATGACCACAGCCACCAAATATGGTGGATTTCAGGTCATTCAGCCCAGTAAAACAGTGCTCAGCACCTTGTAGGAAGAGAGATCTGAGTGCACTTTATTCTAAAACATCTCCTTCAGATGTTATAAAGTGCAAAAAATAAAACATATATTCTAATATTTTACAGTCAATATTAGACTGCTATATTTGCACAATGCAAAATTCAAATAAATTGGTATGCATTTTTATGGACCCTATAAAAACAAATGTTGAAACTGGAGTTTTCTCATCTTTAAAAAAATCTTAGTATTTTAAAATTATTGTGTAATTATAAAAAGAAAATATAAATTATAATTAAATCTTGAAATATGTATTTTAACATGTGGCCGTTTTCCAAAGCATCAAATATGAAATTTAATTTTCTCTTATAGCATTACATTTTAGAATCTGTAAAATCTTTTAGAAGTTAATAACTTCAAAAAATAAAAATTATTGTATCACAGTACTAGACATCTCACCTTATCAAATATCTTTTACCCTAGAAGTGTTTAAAAAAATAAATAAATTAAAAAAAATCTAAGACTTCTATTCTCAGTTGTTTAGAACAAGATATGTGGAGTTATTTTTTAAACAAAGTAAGAGTTCCATAGTGCTTCATTTTGATCCTAAAATTCAAATAAATGGGACAGAATATAACCATAAATTTAAAAGGTTTTGTACTATACTGCTTTGGTGCATTGTACCAATGATTGTTTACATGCATGAAATTCTATAACATTCTTCACAGAGCTGGGTAAGAGCAGAAGATCCCGAAGTTCTATGTATGTTACAGAGCTTTTCTTTCTTTGAGCAGTGGGGAAGGAACTGGGAGGAAGATTGTGACACTGAGGAAGGGTCTTCTTCCAAGTGGTACCATGAGCAGCACAGCTACTTACCTCGAGCTCGGCTGCACACCAGTCCCGGAGCCCTCAGAGAACACACTGCTGGTTGTATAACAGTATTATACTAGATCCAGTGATACCAAACAACGCTAGAAGGAAATGCATGGAAATACAGAGCTAAAAAGGTATGCTAAAATACATTTCTAAAGGAACAGAAGTCTTCCTGCAGCAGCCTGTAAGCCACAGGGAGGAAGGGCAGGAGAAGACAATACAGGTGCTGCCAAGTCCATAACCACTTAACTCCTCGAGACAGGATATTCTGCTGCTCAGTCGGAGAACTGGAAGATGGTTTCTGGGTTATTGCTGTCTGTAGGGTTTGTGGGCTGCAATGTCTTTGTGGGTGTAGTTTTACCATGAGAATGAGAGGAAGAAGAATGGGAACTTTCACTGGAGCTGCTACGTGTCTCTGTGCTTGTACTTGTTTTTTTCATTTTCCTTCTTTTTGCAAGAGGTGCCTTGTCCACATTCTGGAGACAAAATCCTTCCCTTTTATACTTGTTAAAGGCCTGTTTCAAAATAAAAGGTAATTCTAAGTTTTTCAAGATATCTAACACATTTTATCACTTATTGTGAATGGTCTATGCTACATCACAAGACAAAATGTAATTTAATTCCTACTGTAGCTGTAACGACGACTCTACCAGCCTTTACAGGTACACAAGAGCCAATACATAACATTATTGATTGGCATCTTCGTCTCCTTGTTCTTTTTAGTTTAGAAGTATTTTTTACTTAGCCTTAACCTATTTAACACTACATTTTCAGAGAGGACACTACTAAATTACAGTTTTTCTTTCAGCCCAAATTATGTTGCACTGGCAGGACCTTTCCTAGAAACAACTTCTTTGCTCTTCTCTCCTTCCTCCATAAAAAGCACACACAAGCATTTCAGCATAGATCTGCTCAGTTTTGATTTATTCTCTGTAGAGGGTATCACGAGAATCAACACTATGTTTGTAAAATACATTGCAGTTCAAATGATTTTAATAAATATACAATAGTAGACAAGCAAGTCCACTAAAAAAGCACCCATGATATAAAAGACATGAACTACATATATTCCAGAAATTCTACGTCAATTTAGTAACCATAAGGACAAAAAGTCAAACAGTTACTTAAGTTAAAGTTTTGGTTTTTTAATAGAAGTTTGAAGACCTTTTAATAGATTTCTCTAAGAAGTAGAATACTTTTAATTGCTGTTTCATAGAACAGCACTCAATGCCCAAATCCTCATGAAAATAAATATCTCCAAGAAATTTATGCTTGCTTCATCATTCATATTTCCACCTACTCCATCAGAGATGTTATGAAGAAATGTTATTGAGGAAGAAAACCAAATTGAGCAATAAGCATATACTGAGTTATAAGGACAGATATGTACAGTTGTTAAGAGAAAACACACAAATCTAGATGACAGTTACAAAACATAGCACATGACATAAAATTTCTCAGAACTTACATGGAAAGTGGCCTTGACATATGTGTGCACTGCAGCTCCTGAAGAGCCTAAGTTATCAGGTGTCATGAGAGGGTTAGATGAGAGCTGGCTGCCATCCTGAAGCCACTCGTTGTATCTCAGGCTGGACATTTTAATCCTTTTGTTTGGATCCACTGTGAGAAGTCCTAATAGAAACACGTTACATTCTTTAAAACTGTCAGCTATTTATCTTTGGTCAATAGAAAATGCAAATATTTCTTAATAAAATCTCATGCATTGCTTTGATAAGTAACTAATGTCAATATTTATCCTAGGTATGCCAATATTTATCTTAGATAAGGCTCACACAATGTTATACTATCACCCTCTCCAGAAGAATCTTAAAAGCAGAAATTTGGTATTTAACTGTTTGATAACTCACATCTCTCTTCACACAAACTCAGAACTACCAAATTATTTATTCACTTAACCTGTCTAGGATAAAGTTCAAAAGAGTAAGTCTCAAATTCCCTGCACAATTCATTCAAGTCTGAACTATAAATCCCTGCATTTTTGGCAGAAAAATTCCTTACAAATCTGCTTCTACAGAAATTCAGAACTCCATCTAAGTAGCACGAAGGTAGGTGTCTAGCTCATGATGAAAACATAATTAGATGCGCAAAAGCTTAAGGGAACCAAAGCATGGCAAATGTCAATGAAGTAGCTCAGAAATACAGTAAGCAGTGTTTGTACAGGAATTAAAAAATAGCCAATGGAAAAGAAATAGTAATAAATTAATTCTCTACAAATGCTTAGCTTTTAAGATATTTATCTCATAAGCTGTTTTGCTTTTTCAGAAAAGGAAAAAATAACATAATAGAAAAACTCTGCTTTTAAATATGTTTTAAAAGTGAGTTCACTTTTTCTGAAGCTCCTCAGTTCCTTGTAACCCCACTAACCTTACCAGCATCTTACCACATTAGAAAACCCTGTTAGGTGTACAAGCAATTTGCAATGCATTCTGATAGGTCCACAGCTACTCACTGCTTGTATTAGAGGTCAGTACATAGCTCAAGCTATGCATATTGCTCTGTCAGGTTAGACACTTTGGAGCATCCAGCTATTGTATGGTTTTCCAAATTCTATCTTTTTAAATAAAAAACATAATGTACATTAAATACCTGTAAATACATACCTCGAATTAGCTCTTTAGCCTCTTCAGAAACATTTTTCCAAGCCTCTCCTTCAAAGGAAAATTCTCCCTTTTTTATTTTCTTCATAATTTCCAATGCACTGGTACATGTTAAACTTCTGTCTTGAGACTGAAATGGTACCTGTCCTGATAGCATTGTGTACTGTCACAAGAACAAAAGCAGCATTAGGAAACACAGTGTATTTATAGACAACTCTGCTGTTAAATATGAAGGGCAGTTGTTTGCATCACCAATGCTACACAGTAAAACTTGGCCTAACATGCCTTTAAGGCTATAGAATATTTAAAATATAGAAGATTTTCTCTGGAGTCCTTGTTAGAAAAAACATTCATCTATTCCAGGAAGCTATGAACAAAATGTATTTCTACCCCATTTATATCTAATGAAACTAATTTTCTGTAGGTCAGAATACAGATTGATTCCTTCTCTGAATTGAAAGTGTCAGAAGATTATATGGATGCCTGTAAAATCCCCTAACAAGCATATATCTTTTTGAGAAGATGACTGTATCAAGTAATTTTTCCATTCCCAAAAATGTTAAATTTTATTTCCTACTTGCTAAAAAAAATTCTGTTCCTGGAAAAGATCTGTCTTTAGAACATATTATTTGTGCAGCAGTACTTTCACCTCCCTTGAATTCAGCATGTACCCAATTTATGTCTGAAATCATCTCAAGTCCTTTGCATTTTAACAAAAAGTAAATACATGCAATAAAATTATAGTTAAAAACCTCAATCACTCACCAAAATGACCCCCAAACTCCACAGATCACAGGACTCATCATAACCATTGTGATTCAAGAGCTCTGGGGCAGCATAATGAAGAGTAAAACACGGCGTCTTAAGAGGCTGGTTATCAGGTGGTTTTAATCGAGCAAAGCCAAAATCAATTATTTTTATTTCTGAATTATCAGTTTCATCTGTAAATAGTAAATTCTGAAAAGCAAAGACAAAAATCAATATTAGCACTGCGTAGAAAATTGGTTATAATTATTTTGCTACATTTATCACTACAGAAAATTTTCCATTATCTAGAGGAAAGGTGAACTGTAAGACACTGCAAGAAGAGATAAACAGAAATAACAATACTCTGGGTTGTAAGAAATGTGATGTGTTTACCTGCCCCTGCATATCTGCAAGTCAGGGCAGTTCTGAGATTACTAATGAAAATGGATAAGTAGCAGAGAACAGTGGAGAAAAGAATTCTGGGAACTTTGACAAGAAAAAAAACCTAAGACACCAACATGTTTGGAGATGGGAGAATTGCCTTCTTCCTCAAACAAAAGCAAATTTTCTTAAGCTTCCACTTCCTTCTGGCACGTTGTGAACAACAGCTTTCTTGTGTGGGGGATTCCCACTGTTCCTTCTGTCTTGTGACCGAATAGTCTTTGGTAGTCAAGTGGTACCACAGTATTGCCATGAGGACAATAATGCACAAGAGTCATTTGAAAGAGAAGGATGGTGCTAAAAAGGTGCACCTTGGTATGAAGTGGTGTTAAGAAGTGCACCAATAGCTCAGAGGTTTCACTGAGAGCTGTCTGGCATGGGTGGCAAAGCCAGTACAGATATGTGTTCTGGAAGAAACCCTGGACCGACAGCATTCAAGCACTGAAGGTCACATAACAGTCCCACCACAAACCTGCTCCTTACGCCAAGGCAGAGACATTACTAAGTAGTCCCTGAGAATTCCAGCTTTACACACTGGAATGTGGCACTTTGGACTTGAAGACAGACAAGTTATTATCAGTTTGGAAAATATAAGGCAATCTGCTTCTTTTTTCTGCCCTGAGTATTTATATTTGCCAAGAAAGATACAAGAGGGAAACTAAGTCACAGAAAAACTGTCTGAGGCCAAGATGAATTATAAGCTAATTCTACTCTTCCCTTCAGCTTCTGAGAGAAGAGCATCATTTTGCTATTGCCTTTATTGTTCAACTTATGAATGCTAGGAAAAGTCTCAATATTAGAAATCCTATAGTCCTATCTAACCTTGTATTATAAAAGGTGAATGACTCACACGAAGTAATTAATTTCAAACTCATTAACAAGAGTAAAAAAGGATTTCTAGACTGCCAGCAGATCAATAACGAGAATCTGAGACCATTCATTATGGATAAAAGAAAATAGCTGCTACAAAACAGTATTTTAGTATTTTTCCTTTCTGTACTGCTGCTAGAGCTCAATGCACGTTCAGAGAAGTCAGCTTTTAATTGTTGTGTAAATGGATCTACAGGAAGCCTAATTTCAGCAAAAATATTCATACAACAAGGGTAAGGCATTAATATAATAGTCTTTTTTCTATGGTGATGTTATATAGTCTACAAGTAAATAAAGAATGAATAACATTGGTTTAAAAAGACCTTTTTATGATAAAAATTAAATTGGTTATGCATGGAAAGAAAGGTACAGTCCCAGTATCCTACACCAGGTTCAGGTATTCCTGTTAACTAGGCAAATAAAGCGTGTTTCAGAACCCTCCCATCCCCCAAATATTTACATCTATATTCCACATATAGATTCCACATTTTAGAATATATAAACAACATTCTCTCACACTTGTTTTGTTGTAAAACCTTTAGAACCCAGTTCACAGATTAATGATCACAGAAACAGTCCTCAAATCCTTTACTGAGAAGCTCCAAATATGGTCACATATGCTAAACAAACTCTATTCCTATGAATTCTCTATTTTTTATCCAGTACTTTTCCTCTGTTTTGTAGACCAATATATGTGATCTAATGACTACTGATAAATAGAATTCTTCCAGTCCATGAAATTCAAAGTCTCACTCTTAGTTACATTTAACCAGCCAGACTTTAAAAAAAATAATTATCAGTAGAACCTCAGATTGCAAAGTTGAGCATCAAAAAAATCTGACTGGAATTCTCAGAAAAGCAACAGAATTTCCTATATATCTTTTTACAGAGAAATGCACTAACCATATCTATATTGAGAAACCTGCATATCCCATACTAAGTTCATGTCAGAACCTAAAATAGTAACTTTCAAAGCAAGCAGGAAGGAGACAAGCAGGTTAAGTCCTACTTTGTGGAGGCAATGGATTCTGCAAGCTGTTTGCTAACCCTTCATTACTTGACTTCCCAGACTTCTGTTCTTGAACATAATGTAGAATTGAAGACTGCCTAATTTACCATGCAGCTGAAGCTCTGCTTTACTGTGCCTTTATATTCAAAGTGGCAGTAAGACTAAGATGATAAGAATAGAAGAGAGAAAGAAGGACTGGTTTCATCCTTTTAATAATTACTTGATTCCAAAGTGGTTTTCTTACCCTGATGATGTGACTCTTGGAAAACGTTTCTATGATGACTTTTTCAACTCACACATTAGAATTGCAAAATAGTCCTTCTTTAACTGTTTAGTTAAAACCGGAGCCTACGACAGAGATTCTTTCAAACTCATATATTTTGGACTGGTTTTCAAAAACAACTAGCAACACCTAGAAGACTTCTTTACCAGGTGAACTGGAATTACTATGAAATACCAAATCTTTCATATCAGAGAAAGTATGTTACAAAAAGATAAAACATCAGTAGGAACAGTGGATTATTTTTTAACTCCAGCTACAAAAGGAACAGCTATTTCCTGGGGTATGATGGCTGTCATCACCCTATAATAAACATCCTTCCTGGATGAATCAACATTAATCTACACTATTTTCAGGCTCAAGAAAACATACATCCCAACCCATTGCTGGCAAAAGCACCCAAGAAAACACTGGCTCCAGGAAGCAGAACAAAGCCAGTGGTCAATCTCATAACAGTAAACTGAATGGTCTAGAAGGTACAATGTTGCTGCACAACAAAAATATCATAAAAGCAGTTACTGAAAAATAGATATTAATAAATTGTTTCTTTTGGGAAACTACTGAGCTCACTGAACTCAAATCACACATCTCTCTTAGTGCTCATTTTGTACTAAACTAGAAAAGTAGCCCTACTAAGGAAATTATGATCAAACAAAAGATGGAAATGTACAGACAAAATACCCAAGCAATCTAGCTCTGCTTATGAACTGTTTCACACAGTAAATACATGCTAGTGAAAAATGTCCCCAAATAGACAAAGAAAGTTTTTGAACAAGTTAAGAGTAGAGATTGCTTACAGTTACTTTTACCTATGAACAGAAAAATAACTACAGAATTTGCTAAGTAAAGTGGTAACATATAATTAAAAACACAGAAGTAGAAAACTCTGTAACAAAGGCTGGAGAAACAGAGATACATCACGTTCCAGACATTTAATAACTTATTGTCTAAACATATATATGCAAGTCACTATACCTCAGGTTTCAGATCTCTGTGGACTACTCCTACATCATGCATATGGCTCACTGCTGAAACAAGTCTGCGCATAATGTGACTGGCTTCAGTCTCACTGAAATGTTTCTTTTTCTGAATACGTTCAAGCAATTCTCCTCCCTTCAGCAATTCCATTACTAGGAACGTGTGAAGCTGAAACAATAAAAATACAGCATGTTAGAAATTTAACATTACAAACCAACATTCACTCAGGAGTTAGGTGCTATTCTGACAGGTTCTCAATGTCTGAAGAAATAGCACTGCTGCTTGTAGTAATCTGGAAGACCAAAATAAAGCACCAAATCTCAGATGGCCTTTTTCCCATCAGTGTTGTTGAGACTGAAGAATAATGTCTTCCCCATGTGCACCCATATTTATTAACAAAAACTCAATGCCACCAGCTAAATGAATAAATTTGTAGGGAGATGAAAAGACTTTACTTAGGCTAACAAGTAAAGCTAGAAAAAACAAAACTTTTGCTGCTTAAGCTTGTTCTGATATAAGGATATGTATCTATTAATATGCATAACGACTTAACCACTTAAATGTTATGAAATCCTTTAAAAGCAGCCTGAAACTTTACCTCTGAAATCAAAAATTACCGAGAACTTGTGATTTTATCCCCTACAAAGTAGTAAACAAAACTACTCCATCATTAGAATTACAGAAGATAGCTTCCCAAAAATTAAAGAGCATTTTTTAAATTAAAAAAAGCAGTGAGTTTTTAGAAGGTTGCTTTCTTCAAGGCAATCAATAAGCAGGGGCTTCCTTGACTATAAGACAACATTGGCACAGAGTCAACTGCAATTCAAATGTCTTGCCATTAAACAAACATCAGACTTCTCAGAACAAGGAAGTGAAGTCAGCATTCTCAAAAGGCAATGGACGTAGGCATGCCATGGCTTCTAGCCCTTCCCTTCCCTAAATGACAGTAACAGAAGTAGTATTTGCAAGCAGAGCAAGAAAGTTCTGGGAAGTGGCCAAAAAATGGAATTCAAAGCAATAGTCAGAAGGTGCTCACTTTATATACCAAAGAACAGTAGCAGAGCTATGTGGACAGAAAACAGTAACACTTCTTAGAACAACCAAGCTGTCTAGTAATGCTTGAATAATGTCCTCTCCTGTGAATTTTCTTTATGCCTTGGGAATATCTGACATGGAACTTATCCTTTAGAAAGGATAAAAAGACTTTTTTCACTAGAAAACTTCTGGCTCACTAAGAGACTGCAACCCAATATTATATGGTAGGAATACTAATGTGGAATTTGAACAGACTGGTATCAGATAAAGGTAAAACTGGAACTTCTTTTTATTAAGACAAACTGCAGAAAGGTCAAAACTAGAAGATTCCTATCAGGTCTTTAGAATAGATTCCCATTTGGTCTTTAGAATATTGTGCGCAAGTAATCTGAAATGTAACACCTGGGAGCTACCAGAAGTGGATTGATTGGTTGAGAGCAGCCTATTCAGTGGCAGAGCAGTCTGGAGAACCATTTTTTTAGGTTTAACATATTCATTTTACTCAAAGGAAACTGAAAGAAATGTCCTATTCTACACATGTGCACTCGTGCTGCACATATATGTAAGAAAAGGGTTTTCATGTCATTAAAAATTACAGTACAGACACTGTACCCTCTCTGCGAATTTTGAAGTGCTCTACATGAGCTCTCTGCTGGTCCCAGTACAAACAGCATGAGGGGAAAAGGTGCTAACACATTTTAGTATCATAGATACAGAAATTGGACCATGAACACATTGTATGATGGCAAACAAAGACAAAACAGAACAATGAACAGAATTCAAGTCTCTAATTTTTTCACATACTGTTTTGATTTGCTAGAGTCAAACTGCGTGATTGTCAGAATGCACAATTTCTGCTTCATTTTCTACACTGACTAGACAAGACCTAGGAAAAAGTTGCCTCCACAGTTACAGAGTGCTTAAGTCCAAAAAGTTCTTGGGAAAACACAGGGCAATATGTTTGGTAGGTGCTGATTACAGATTCTTCAAAGTACCTGGTCATGAAAAACTTCATGTAACTTCACTACATTCGGATGTCCTTCGCAGAGTCTCAGAGCTGTTATTTCTCTCTGGGTGTTGGCCTCCATTCTGGAAAAATTGAGCAGTCATTTTGTACCAATTTTACTGAGCAAATTGCACATTCCAAGTGTTATTTTTCAACTGTTTGCAATCCATATTTTTTTACTATTACAACCACTTGAACACAAATAAACGCATATTAAAATTAAGTGGAGAAAAACTCTCCTCATAACCCTGCAATTTAGTCCATTAAAAAACCCACACCCAATTCAAACAATGTTTTTAATGCAACTGCAACTTCCTACAGCAAAAGCTGATATGATACAGAATAGTTTCAATCTAAAACAAACCATGCCCTTAGTCCAGAGCAACTTGACTTAATCTCTGGTACTACCAGTATTTGTTAGTTCACCTTTATCTTGGCCCAATCCTTTTCCATTCCTAATGGGGACAAGTACTTCCAAAATGATATGGAAACTATGAACTCTACTAGAAAAAGAGTAACATCATCTATATATGAAATGTGTTATACAAATGAACACCTAAACAGAACATTGTAAAAATCTGAAATTGAAGAGATAAGAGACTATTTCCAGAGAAAAATCATTGCATAAATTCCCTTTCAAGTACTGAAATCTATTGCTATAAAAAGTGAAAATGGTGACTGTTATAAAAACTACATGAATGGTGACAGAGCAGAACATTTTTTTCCACTAGTTAGATCCACTGATTTACTTTTGGCAAATAATGCCTAAAAATTTCTGCCAAAACTCTCTCTGAGAAAGGCTAATCGTGTACTGATTTAGAGAATGGCTTTACAGGCAACAGATACAGATAGAATCTCTCAATACACATTGTCTTAATTTTTGGCTGTTTTTTTTTTTTTCAAATTAGGATGAGAACCACAATGAGAATTCTGTGCAAGAGAATTCTGTCTTTCTGTAGGCTTCATATAATCAACAAGTAAACTAAGCTGTTCCACCTGCATCTCTTCTGCTGAAACTTTTAAACTGAAAGTGACTTCTGGTCCTTAAGGAATTAAAAAACCTGACTCACAGAGTCTTTCCCCCTAAACTACTATCAGAAGGAAGCAGACCTTGGAAACAGATGAAAAAGGTTCAGTATCATGAGCACAAGTCTTTGAAATTTGTAGGTGGGCTTTTCTGAATATTTCCTCTCTGTAAATAGTTACCATCTCAGATTTTAAGCAACCTTGTGAGAAACAAATGGGATGTTCTAAAACAGTAACTCAAGCAGGTTTACATTGTTTCAGTGGTTATCAGACATACAGATAAACCTAAAAATGTTGGCTGGGGGCAGGTCCAGCACTACTGAAAAAGCAACCCCACAGAGGAACTGTTCATCTGAGCTTTCACCTCGAGTATCATGAAAAGATTTCCCTAGATGTAAGATTCCCTTTTGGGGCATGTTTGCCCTGTAGGAGTGAAAGACTGATTTTGAGGCAAAGAAGTTGCTAGAAACTTATTTATTATACTTTTCCTTTTAGCATGATTTAGTGGTGTAATCCTCAGAGCAGTATTACTTACAGATTCTAATTCAAGTTGGGTTTTGGCCAACTGTTCAGAGTGTGGGTTTACTGCTAACTCTAAATACTGTACAAACATGCTGAGTCTGCTCACACCCTGCAATCCTAAAAAAAAAAAATTCAAAAATCTCTGTCTACAGATCACTTCTTACCTTTATTTAGCCTGAGCCACCAAGATGAAGGAGAAAGAGCAAAAGAGCCCATAAGTAATGTAATTCAGGGACACAATTTATAGAAGTTAAGTTCTAGGGGAAAAGTCAGTACTGGTCTGCTCACTCATCCAGAAACAAAATGCACATTATGTTAAGATGAGATGGGAGCACTAACCTACATCTCTGCTGGTACCACAGAAAAAACTTCTGAGCGTAGACACATGAAAGAGATCTCCACATTAAAATACCCAATGAAGGTGTCTATCACACATCACTTAAAGTCTCATTATAATGAGTAAAATTCCCATGAATCCATCTTACAGGGTGAACTAGTTCACTGTAACATACATACCTAGAGTAGGATTCAGTGGCCTAAGCATAGGAAGAAGAGCCTGGAAGATGACATCAGCCATGAAGACATCTACAAAAAGGTAGTAGTCACAAGACTGATGGGAACCAGAGGACAGAGAAGACACCAACAGATGCTAAAATGGCCCTACATGGATGTCTATGTTTAAGTTACTGAATCCCACTTCTAGTGCAAGACAGTTTTAGGCAGGCTTCCATTAATTTAGCAGACCTCAGAAAACTCACTCAGACACCTACACTTCAGCTTCTTGTTCTTGAACCTGTCCTATTCAAAAAGCACATGATGAAATGACAGACACTCAGGTCTGACAGACAGATTCTTCTGGAATCTGGAAAAACAGAGGTACAGCCAAATGTCTTGGGCAAGAGACCACTGTGAAGTATCATTCTGATAGCAGAACATTTCTACTCTCCTGCCAGCACTCTGCAACACACTATGGATGTACTTACTAATGAACTTTGCAAAATGAAGGCAAAAATCCATCTGCTACTCAAAGAATCCCTTATCTTTATTTTTCTCTGAGAAGAAACTCCCAGAGTTATCCATTCTGGAAGAGAACCAGATGGTACCCGTGTACAAAGCAAATCAGCGGCTTCCACTGTGGTGTTCTCTACAGAACATCCAGGAAACAAGATACAACTTACAATTCCATAGTCTAATTCCATTTTATACACACACATACACTTAGATCTGAGGCAACCCACACTGCAGACCATTCCTAAAAGCAGTATCCTAGGCAATCAACTGGGCTGCTTAAGAGGAAGCTAGCATAAGCCTACGTTCAGTTCACTTAAGTCTCAAGATAGAAGAACCTTATACCTTACTTTGCTAGGAGCAAAATTAGGGGAAACAATGGTAGAATACAACTAGGAACCACAAAAGTACTCTCTAGGTTTCTTCTTGTGTCCTAACTAGAATAACATTTTATTTCAAAAGACTCTCAGAATCTTTTAATGGTCATAAGGTTACAATAAGTTTATGTAGACTCATAGAACAGGAAATAATTTTAAAGCTATTTTTCCACTTCCAAAAATGTAGTGAACATTATTCTACTCCATGGGTGACAGTAAGCAAAGAAAATACTTTTATTGTCTTATAGAATATTTATACCTTTTGCTAATTATTTTTACTGCATACTCTTGGCTAGTTTTCTTGTGTAAGCACTTTCGACAAATGGAAAAACTTCCTTCTCCCAATGGTTTCTCTTTCAGATCCAGTTCATAATGATGATAAAATGGAGAGTCCTGTTAGGAAACTGTCTGTATTTAGTTTTGCAGAATACTTTTAGTATACACAGTCAAAGACAAAGAGTAAAATTTCACGAGAATTTTTCATCTATATTTAAAACTGTAAAAGAGCTCTTGTTTTATTAAAATATAATCTTAAATTTTACTGAATAAAATGCATATACATTATTCTAACAATCAAAGAATAAAGCTTACATTACATTAAACAAACATAATCACTAAATAAATCATTACTACTACAACAGTTGAAGATACAAAATATTCAGACAAACAGGATCAAAGATGGTCATACATACATTTATCCACAAAACTATGTGTTCATTTGAGGACATCACAATAGCATGTGATTTTATAAGGCTTCATACAACTATATGCTCTTTTAGGTAAATAAAACATAGATGGAATTATTATATAATAAAGTAGCTTCAGAAATATCTACAGTGTTTGGCTGAATAAGAATTATCAGAAGTCTTATTATTATTATTATTAGTACTATACTTCAGTCTTCTGGAAAACTAGACAATCATCTCATTTTTCAGATTAAACTTCAACCACTTCTTAATAGCATCACATGCAAGATGTGATGGATCATCAGATGCTTGAATCATCCAAGGAGCCATTACAGAGAATTGATAAATGAATGATGACTATTTTGTAATCCATAGCCTAGCTTATGATTGCTGCTAGGGAAGTTATACAGTTTTAATTTAACCAAATTAATTTAAGTCTTGATATTATTATTATTACCTTCATCATAGCACTTCTGGCAATAGTTGTAGTTCCAGGTCGCTCATCCCCCACATAAAACTGAAAAGGATCTACTGTAGCTGCATTGCGCTTAAACAAAATAGAAGGTGCAACGAAAGAATATCCCTATGAAATTGAAACATCAAAAAAGGTATAGCTTGATACTGTTGCACATAAACTACCATAATACATATGAAACAACAGAAGTTTCTGAAGAATTTTTCAATAAAACACAGTTTTTGTATCACATTACAGAAATTGTAACTTACTGTGTTCAAAATGAATAGGTATCTTCCTGGAATTAGTTATATGATCCTCCCCAGTTAGAGACAAAACAATAATACTACAAGAATTCTAATTAATGCTAATCTAGCTCAGCTACAATTGCTTTACAATAGTGATAAAGGCTTGTACTTCAAACTAGCCAGCCACCCAGCACACAAAGTTAAGGCATGAAAATTTGTATGTTGTGATGTAAGCATCAAACAATTTTAAATGGATAAACTTTATATCAATGTGTGTAGGCAACGATGTGCCCAGTTTGAGCATCATAATAATAAGAGCTGTGACTACCACTGCAGGTGAATCAGATGTTATTAAGACATGCATAACCTGCTTGATAGAGTCACTGTGAATCTAACAAGTTCCAAAATATGGCACTACATTCCTCTATCCTGAGAATTAAGCTGCTCAAAACCAGATGATAAAAAACAACAAAGCACAACAAGGGGGGGAGAAGAGAAAGCAATCCAAACTGCTGTTCTCCTCTGCAGCTTTGGTACCAAGTTGGCTGCACGTGAGCAGTTTCTGCCCATCTGGCACCCAGACTGTGTAGTTTAAGAAGGGATTGTTCTTTTAATAGCTTGGAGGCAACAGTAAGGAAAGCTTTGTTACTCATCTGGAAACATCAGCCAAGCAACTAGAGAGCTCCTACAAAACATGGAGTTTCAGCTCCCACTTTCCAAAGGATGACTTAACTAGCACATAATGTGGGAATGGGTGAACTGCATTGCTCTTGTTGAAGCTGACAGCCCAGGCTGATGGAGTCAAGATGACAAGACTCCTAAGTTTTTTCATCCTAAGGTATGAAAAATCAATAAATAACAGACTGACTTTGGTCCAAAAAGTAGGACATTCAGCTGGAAATGGAGAAACAAGGAATTTCATATTTGCAGTAGGACTGTTTCCACCTTTCTCATTTTGCAATTAGTGAATAAAAAGCCCTGGGAACTGGGACTAGAAGTCACACAATTAATTCCAAAACTTAACAGGCAGGAGGTGAAAAAAAAAAAGCTATCTACACATTAAGAACTGTTCAAAAATAATTTTCTTTAAAAAAATTAAATTGAGTTTTTAAAATACCTGAAATATTCTTTCAGAAGTCTGAGGGGTTGCTGCAGGAGAGTATGTTGGATCCATTTCTGTAAACTCTTCTGCAAAATTACTGACATCCAATTCATCTCTGATTACTGGTTTAAATGGAGCTGGTATTTTTTTGGCGGCTAAGTCCTCCCAATTCATATTCTAAGCAAAAAATAGGAAATAAAATTGAATTAAATGAAAATTTTACAGAAAGATATAGGAGAGTCTTATCCTGACACACAGTCCTAACTCCCTTTGCCATTTTCCACAGGCAGATGAAAAACATTCAAATTATGCTCTACTAATTTGCTTAGTTAAAGCCAAGCAGTATCATACTTATTTCTATGTAGACAGAATCCAAAAAGAAAATCAACATAATTTAACAGTGAAGATGTGCCAAACAATTAGAACAATGGTCCCTGAATTTCTTCCTCTATTTCAGAATAAGCAATATTTATATTTTCATAAGCTACAGAGCATACATATAGTATCTTCAACTTTTCATTGCCAATTTCTATGCTTAATTACTGATGTCAGCCTTTCAGAGCCCTGAGAGCATAAACCTCCAAATTCTTACTTGCAGGCATGACTACAAAGAGGAAGCATAGAAATAGCAGATATGAGAAAACTACCCTGTTACTGTAAAGGAGTGGAACCGAAATTAAGTAAAGAATAGAAAGTGTTACATGATGGCAAAATGCATCTCCTAAAACAAATAGTGACTTAAGGAAGTTTAACTCTGTTTAACTCAACTTCAGAAGCACCATAAATATATAATTTGTTTTTTCAAAGAAAGCACACAGTTTTAACCACAGTGGATAGAACACTACAGATATTGTATGCAAATCCAATCTTCATCATGGTTTGAAATAAAATGTTAATACACTGAAATCTGAACAAAATTAAAATTTACTATACAAGACTAAAGATTCAATTAGGCCAAGGAAAATAGAGACATTTGGTGAATTTTATTAATATTCAAATAATATTTATATAATTATAATTTATTATAATTGTAATAAAATAACGATTATAATAAAACTAATAATTATAGTGGCAATTTAAAAAAAAATCCTTTCATACAAAAACCCAACAGACAACACAAAACAATTTCAGTGGTTTGCATCAAACTTTCTGATTTCAGCAGTGTGTCTTTTGGCTTCTTCAAGCAACTGATGGATACAGACAGAATATATTAAAAACCTAGCAAGCCGTTCTAATACACACAAAATTCATATATACAATCACATGGATATTTTTACTAACTTCAATGGAATTATTCATATAACTAATGGGTCTTTAAGTTTTTCTGTTAACAGAACAACAGAATTTCCTTAGACTTTGATTTCACAGGCACTAATGCAGAGTAAGTGAGATCTGGTGAGTTTTGTTGTTTGCTTTACCTGGAAAAAGGGATGCTGTTTGATTTCATCAGCATCAGTGGGACCACAACCTAGCCTCTTCTTGGGGTCTTTCATCAAAAGACGCTGAATTATATCCTTAGACAGAGCACTCATCTCTTGTGGATAAGGTGGCTCACTTTTCAATATTCTCCTTTAAAAAAAACAAAATAACAATGTGGAAGTTAAAATGTTGAGAGTTAAAGTTGCCATACTAATGGAAGCATTAACGTTTCACTTAAACTCCTATTGTACCCAGGAGGATGACAAATATGAAACCAACCTTTTTTTAAATAAAGGAAGGTTTAAGGAATTGTGGACACAAAACAAAACATCTGAAGAGATAAATTCTGTAACTCAATCCACAAAAGGAGAACAAGCCTCACTTCACATACTGAGTTTACTATTTAAAAGAAATCTCATAGTTGCAACAGATAGCTCCACGAAGAAATCAACTTGATGCCTAAGAGCAGCCAAACCAAAAATAATTCCAACATTAAAATGTATTAGAAAATCAAGGGAAAAAAACCCACATATTGGAGCTATTGGATGATTGCCTTCACCCTCTGTGTCATCTGCAGTGCTCATGCCTTTATCTCAAATGAAGGCACTATAACTGGAAAAGTTTTAGAGAACAGTAATAAGACTAATCAGACATAGAATGTGGTTTACAGAAAGTTTTATAAAAAGGCTAGGACTACCCAGCTTACTGAAAAGATTACTCAAGGGAGCTGAGCAGTGTTTCCCTCAAAATGGTAAAGAGAAAGTAAACAGAGACCTCACCACTTTTTCAGTACAAGAACTAGAAACCATCACACATTGTGCCAGTGGAAGTCAAAACCTTGGAAGCCTAAGTAGAATCACATTTCAATACCTATCTTTTAAATCTGTAGTTCCCAGAGTTCTATATACACAGGTAAGCAAGTTTTCCTTCAGTTACTCCAAATCTAAATACTGAAGCTAAGGACTCTAAAGGAAAGTAATACATCCAAAGACACATGAACAGGTTTAAAATAGAGACACAAAAACCTTTCAGCATACAGAGTCACAGAAGAGTTGAGGTTGGAATGGATCTCTGGAGGTCATCTGGTCCAACTCTCCCTGCTCAAACAGTTAGCTAGAGCCATGTCTAGAAATCCTTTGAATATCCTCAAGGAGAGAGACTTCACCACCTCCTCTGGGCAGCCAGTGTCAGTACTCAGTCACACCTGCAGTAAAAAGGTGTCTCCTAGCGCTGGTAGGGAACCTCCTGTGTTTCAATTTGTGGCCCATATCTCTGGTCCTGTCACCAAACACCACTGAAAGAGCCTGGTTCCCTCTTCTTTGCACACTCTCTTGTGTGTGGAGAAGGCATATATGCACATTGATGCGGTGTCCCTAAGCCTCCCCTTCTCCAGGTGGAAGAGTGACAGCCTTCTCAGCCTTTCCTCATATTGTCATCAGTCTTTTGCTGGACTCTCTCCAATATGTCCAATATATCACTCTCAGGAACTGGAGAGACCAGAAATGGAACCAGTACTCCAGATGTGGCCTCACCAGTGCTGAGTAGAGAGGAAGGATCATATCCCTTAATCTGATGACAGTTTGTGTAACACAGCCCAGGACACCATTTGCTGCCTTTGCCACAAGGCCACATTGCTGGCTCAGGTACAGCCTGGTGTCTACGTAGCCTGATGCATACTTTCACTGTGGTGACTTCATAGTAGGGCTTACAGTGCCTCCAGTAAACATCAGATGAAAGATTTTGAAGCTATGAGAGACTGAGGCTGAAATGACATGAATTTGTGGCAATACTAAGATCTCAACTATTACATGTTTCTGCCAGAGCTTAAGTTGATTGCTGCAGGACATTCCCAAATTTTGTTCAGTTACTGCATGACACATCCTTACAGTTAGTTATCCCATGAGAAAATTTTTATCTTGAAATCTCTAGCTTCTTGGATTAGTCTAAAAATAGATGCAAACAGATTACTTCCTAAATAATCCTGTTCTGGCAGCATGGAAGAACAAAACCAAGTTCAAAATGTGCATATCCCAGGGGAAGCTTCTACAGACAAAAAAAAAAATCAGATACAAAGTATCCAATTTCAAGCAAACAGAAAGACAAAGCAAGCTAATCTCTTGGTTTAAGTAATGCTGAAAGGAATTAGGAAAACACAGTCTGAGTTTTAAGATGGTGTAGAGGTCCAGGATTGTTTTTTCAAATGATGTGTATCAGCCAGAAAGGGTCTAAATCACAGCCTTTCTGCTAGCAGAAGTAACACCAACCATAAGACTTCTCTTCAACTTCTGGACACATTTCACGTTACAGAACAGGAGAAAAGAGCACAATATTATCAAATTATTTTTTAATTAGGAATATTAATACCAAATTTAAACATCACTAAACAAAAGTATTCTCACACTGCAGAAGTAGTGAAGAAGTAAAGATTCAGTCTCTTCTGAAATCATCCAGTTTCAGAAAGGGGAAGCAGGTAAGCAAGTAAGAAAATCTTCCTGTTGTAAAGACAGAAGACAGGGCACCGTGATAGAAAAATTACTTTATTTACAGGAGGGCAAATTAAATCTAGAATGTTTTCATAGTTTGAAAATCACTGCAGTTAGGTAAGTCTGAAGAAGCTTCTTTATCAACCTTTATGATAAAAGAATCAGAAAGGTATGCAACAAAGATTCTGGAAAATGACAAGCTCTCTTTGACAAGCCCATACAGTGTTCAGGGGAGAGGGCATAAGGTCTGACAGTTTAATCTCTAGCATTTATTTACCTTTTCCCCGTGCCTTGTGGGCATTCTGTTAGTCAATTAACCATTGGAAAAGGCTTTTTCGCTTTCATCCACTAGTATTCGTTTCCTATTGGCAGAAAGGGATTGTTGGAACTCTTCTTAGGGGAAACTACTCATTCCAGAGTGTTTTCTCCTAAACTTGTCTCTAAACTGAGACATTGTGTTATAAGCAGCATCAAAAAGATACATATCCATCTGAAAGTACAGGGAATAAGAGAAAGCAATCCCAAGCTGTAACCCTGTTAAAGAGCAAATGTACAAGACTTCCAAAGCAGAGTTTTTACCCTCATATTTGAGAATGACCAAGTCACCTCTTGTTCTGAACTGAACTCTCTTGTTCTTTTGTTCCATCTTGGAGCAGTCAGATATGTATGCATACCCCTGGTTCTACCCAAGTCAGAAACTGCTACAATACCTAAAACTTTCTTTAAACCATCTGCTTTACTGAATGGTTGAATGGATCTATAGGCAGACTCACTCATGCACTCTGACGTGCATCTAAACATAAAAATGCTGTACACTATAGATAGGCAGCTAAAAGCTCTAGGAAGCTAAAAGCTCTAGGACAAAATACCTAGAAGAAATCATGCAAATTAGAAGTTGGATTTAATGACTGTTCCATCCTTTAAAAGATCTAGCAATCACTAGAGTGAGTCACTGATTTAAGAAGGAAACCAGTAAAGAAGAGCATCCCAGTACACAGCTGTTATGCATCTTCCCAACAGCTCTATGAAGAAAAGGTTTCTTGCAGGATCATAGATGAAGTATCTCCATGGCATCTAACAGATTGTCAGATTTCAGCTGTCCTCCATGAAGTTTAAATAAAGTCTAACCAACAATGTCAAATAAAGACCACGGGCTGTTATTGGTGTTAGTATGCTAATATGGGAGCATATGTTTCTATAGATTATTTTATAGATGTACATATGCATTTAAAAAAAAGTTTCTATCTATTCATAACCCTAAAGCTGGTAAGATTTTTAAAACTGCTGCACAGTTACAAACTAGTACTCCAAAACCTTCCTGCTAATTTTATATCCTATACATGGCACGACCCTCAAAAGTCAACCCCCTAAAATGGATTTGTCTGTCTTTCAATTCAGCACTACAAACTACTCGTAGTCAAAGTGAAAATACTGGCTGTGTAGTCAGTCCCAGCCCCTGCCTATGCTTTTGCAGGATGGCTCTTATCCTCTTATCTGCAGCAATGTAAGTTCAGAATTCTCAAAAATGAAAGGAAGATTTGGGAACAAGGGAAAAGAAAGGGGAGAGGACGCACTAGAAAAGGAGAGATATTGGAGTGGTTATGTGACTTTTTTTATTTAATCGAGTTTAATAACCCATACACAAAGCATGTGAACGAGAAGCCTTCAGAGACAGAGATAAAAGGCAACATTTGCACTTACTTAACTTGCATTTTCCATGAAAGAAGTCTACAGTGTTGCCAAAAAGATTATGATAGAAAACAACACAATTTCTCATCAGAAAGAGAAAAAAGAAAATAGAAACTACACACCGTCTCCAACACAAGAATAGAACTCTCCCTTGGAGAGATATTTTAGAACAAAGTTTCATTCTCAAATTTAACACCAGACAACCATTGTGCCACATGAGGGAGTAAAATTATCTAAAAATAGCTAAGATTACTTCCTACCTAGGTAAAATAAAAGAAGGACCTGGATCCATTTAAAAGATGACTTTTTTCCTTCCTAAACTCAGAAAAATAAAACCATGCTTTCAACAGCTTGTGAACAAGTACAAAACTGAATTCTCTAAGCCTGCTGCAATTGGCAAGTTTAAGCATATTTAGGTTAATCCATGTAATTTCTAGTTAGAACAACCCTGCTATCAAGAAAGAAGTTTGTACCAACTCATATCTCTGTGCCAGTAGTTTCATTATCAGGGGCAACTGTCACTATTTGGTTTGTGTTTGCCTGCTCTATGCTACCCTCAGGGAAAGCTCCAAACACACTCCTGTTCTCCCAAAGGCATGCAGCAGTCACCATTCCCCAGAAGGTTCCACATGACTCAGTGCAGCAGCCAGGGCAGCAGCAATGTTCTCATGTGCTCTTAAAAGGATCATAACATTCATGACATAAACTGCAGACACATAACACTGAAATGATCCAACAAAGAAATTGCTATCAGTGGAAAGGATTTAGAAACCACTGAGTCTTATGAGTATAGGAGTAACACAAGAGAGATGAAATCTAGTCTGAAATGCAGTCATATAGCTGGAACAAGAAGATTTCAGCTATATAGCTGGAAGGAAGAACTACAGACCACAGGGCATCAGTTGAAAGTGACAGAAGAAAAGGAATTAGACCTATCAGACCAGCAGTGGCATCAACAAGAGGAACCCAAGAAAAAGGAAGTAGTATTTTTTTGGTCAGATGGTAAATTATCCCTGTCGTTAACTAAGATCTTCTGAAAACAAGAATGAATTGTCCATAGGTAAGAAAGAATAACAGAAGATAAGTGAAGAAAAGGCTTTTTCAGGAAACAGGAAGACTGGGGAACACCTTCAATATAGGAAACTGTAAGAATTTAACTTCTAAATTTATCAAAACAAAATCTTAAATACCATAGGACTGCTGTCTATAAATGCGTAGCATAAACATCCACCAGAACATAAACAGACTGAACAGCAACACAGTAAACTTGCCACAACTAAAGAAAGTAAGTTATTAGCTGTCAGAGCACAGTTATTAGCACAGAGCAGCTAACAAGCTTGTGGTTACTCAAATTATCAGAAATAATATTATCTTCAAAAGCACAGAAGGGCCTACCAAAAGAAAATTCAAATCCTGCAGAATTCATAGCTAAAAGTTTCCCATTTTTTGGGAAACAATGTCTATAAAGTTCAGTTCAAAGTTCTCTCTTAAAAAAAAAGAAAATTGTTACTCCTTCAGAGTCCCATTTAGTAAATCTTGGGAATCAAAATTACCAAATTCAGCCATGGCATAAGTAACCAGTCAACCAAACTTCTAACCTTAAACAGGGCAGAAAGAGATAACTGAAGTTTTAACTGCAATATAATGACCAAGCGGGTGAAGCCCTGAAATTAATGGACTTCTCTCTCTCCTGTATTTTTTCTACTGACTGTCCAAGTTTCCTGTTTGCCATGGTAGAGAAGTAAAAACCAATAAACAGGCTTCAACCTCCCAAGAAATTGCCTGAATTTACAACATAAGTAAAATAAATTCTATAAATAATTGAGGTGTATTCTACCATCCATTACAACCTTAACTATCAAGTGATTTCAGGTGAGGGTCAGAACCAGGACAATACCTTCCAACAGAAGCAAGAATATTCTTCATTTGGGGACTGGACTTACAAGCTCATTTTGACAGCAGTTAGTAATTTGAGCACTTTAAGACCACAACTTCCTACTCCAAAAGAAATCCAGTAAAAGGAAATTTTTTGTTTTGAGGGAGATTTCAGTGATGTGTTTTGGAGAAGCTTATTGCTTTGTCTTTTAAAAATGCTCCAGTGCTTTTACAGAGGTCTGAAAACAAAACTTTAAAGTGTGGAGATTACTAGATGTAACAAAAAGTTTATATGTAAAAGATAAGAATAGTATAGTTTATTTCCTTTCTATATCATATTCATTTCTTCTCAGATATGAAAATGGGGCCAGAAAAGATCTTTGTTTCATGCTATATACACTAATAAAATAAACACGATTTGTAAGAAAAAGGTGGGAGTAGGGTACATTCTGACACTTTGAATCTGCAGTCTGCCATAACAACCTAGCAAGAGCTGATAAAAAAGTATCTCCAGCTAAAGATATCTCTAATGTATTAAGATTTGGAATGTGATAATTCTATTTATGTATACTTTCGTATTTCATTTGAGTTCCTTTTCAAGAGTAAACATGCAACAGAACTAAGTATCTACAAGGCTGTGGCTCCACTGTAGTTTAAATAAAACAGGCCTTTTGTAAAGTCAGTTCTAGTAGCTAATAAAAGCTATCTGCTTTCCAATGTCATTCTATTGAACAGAACTGGAGCACATAAAATGTTACCACGGCAACACTTTCTTCCTAAATTTTAAATTAACAAGCTCTCACAAAACATATATTATGGCATAAGGATCATCTGTTAGCAAGCACATTTACTTCACTGCTTTGAATCTTACCTAGAAATCTCGGCTTGGGAATTCTTCTCTCCATCGACTGTAAATGGCGATGCTCCAGTTAATAATTCATACATAAGAACACCAACACTCCACCAATCAACAGCCTATAGAACAACAGTAATTATGCATGTTATGATATGCTGAAATAGAATTGTTAACAAAAGAAGGAACAGAACAATCCACATAGAAAGCAACTAGCATAGGAAGAACCTACCTATATACAAATACAAAGGCAAAATGGGATACCGCAAAGCATAAACAACTGTGGTACTGCCTGAAGGTATTTTCTGTGATAAATTAATTTTACATTGAAATCTCTCCACTTAGCTTCTTCAACTAATTTCTCAAGCTGAACTCTTTCTACTGACTACTAAAGTTCCTTTTGTTTTCCCGACAGAATTCATTTTGATTTTTACCATTGTGATGTGATATGAATTCTAATACATACTCAAAATAACAGAGGAACTTAAGGCTTGCTAAGAAGTAGTGGAACTTGAAGTTTTATGACTTTGAGAATGAAATGAAGGAATGTTCAAAAAGCAGATTTTAAGATTACAGTCCGTAATTAATCCACGCACCTGAAAATGCTATGAAATCATAGAACAGTTTGGATTGGAAGGGAACTTAAACACCATCTTGTTCCACCCCCCTGCAATGGAGGACAAGGACACCTTTCACTAGATAAGCTTGCTCAGAGCCCCAGTCAACCTGACCTTGAATATTTCCAGGTACAGAGCATTCACAACTTCTCTGGGCAACCTGTTCCAGTACCTCATTAGCCTCACAGTAAAGAATGTAATCCTAACATCTAATCTAAATCTCTCCTCTTTTGAGAGAGGAGTTTCAAAATGGCTTCAAAAGTTTGAAGCCATTACCCCTTGTCCTGTCACTACACACCCTTGTGAAAAGTCTCCCTCCATCTTCTTGTAGGTTCCCTTCAGGTACTAGAAAATCACAACGAGGCCTTCTCCAGGCTGAACTCAATTCCCTCAGCCTTTCCTCACAAGAGAGATGCCCCATCCCTCTAATCACCCTGGTGCCCCTCCTCTGGACTTGTTCCAACAGGTCCATGTCCTTCCTGTGCTGGGACCCCAGAGCTGGATGCAGCCCTGCAGGTGGGGTCTCACCAGAGGGAAGTGAGGGGCAGAATCCCCTCCCTCGCTCTGCTGCCCACCCTGCTGTGGATGCAGCCCAGGACACACGTGGCTCTCTGGGCTGGGAGTGCCCGTGGCTGGGTCATGTCCAGCCTCCCACCCACCAGCACCCCCAAGTCCTTCCCAGCAGGGCTGCTCTGATCTGTTCATCCCCAGCCAGTGTTGATACCAGGGGTTGCCCTGACCCAGGTGCAGCACCTTCCACTTGGTCTTGTTAAAACTCATGAGATTTGTATGCCCAGTTCTTGAGCTTATCCAGATCCCTCTGGATGGCATCCCATCCTTCAGTTTTTGGTGGTTGTTGTTAATAACACAAATACCAACAACAACAACTTTTTAATGTTTAAATACTTGAATCACTATTTGTCTATTAAAGTTCCTGAAATTTTTCACTTTGGTACTATCTGCTTCTGTCAGATATTCCAAACCTGACAGATTTTCAAGGAATCTGCTTAAAAGCACAGTTCCTTCCTGTTATTAGATCTATGACATTTCCAACCTTGAACACAAATTCAGCCAGTTCATGTTTCACCTGCTTGCTGTTTCACACAGGCAAAGCTTTCAGAAAAACCATGTCTCCAACATCCTACTGCTGCAACGGATCATGGGTAAAACAGCAGGTTTGCTTGTTAAAGAACTTTAGTAAGGATCTAGCACAAGCCTTGTTACTCCCACTTTGACAGTTGACTGCATTTTGGTTCCTGTTACTCTCCCTGCTATCCATTCTTCATGGACAGCTCCACATGGTACAGGCACTGTTCAGCTATGGTCATCCAGTGCCACTGCTGCACCTCAGGGGCCTTAGAGAGATGGATTGTGGTAACACATGGGATATTTGGCTTCCCATTTACTAATCATATATTCATACCTCATAACTTCCAAAATACTTATTTCTTTCAAAAGGAAGGATGCTACCATGAATAATAAAGGAAGCAGTTTAGTCCTTTCAACAAAACTAATTACAGGTGTTTGAACTTCTCAGGTTTACAGCCATGAAATCTGCAAATCAATGAAACTTCCACTTTACTTATGTTGGCAATATTAATACAATACAGAAAGACAACTAGTGAAATCACAACATTTTGTCCACGTATTTTATTTCGTTTTGCTTCAAAATGCACAGAATCTGATGTCTCATATATTCAGCCAAGAGTATCTAGAAGAACTACCTGATGAAGTCGCTGTACTGTTACTAATTATCTTTGCAAATAAATAATTCTCAGAGAAAATACCACAGAGTTTCCTCTTGGCATGTGTTTTTCCAAAAGAAAAGAAGGATCTGCAGAATCAGAAATCCAACTTTAAAAAAATAAATACTGAAATACTAGAGCAAGTCCTTAAGACAAACACTGCAATCATCTAGTAGAGATTATAGATGATAAATATTGATTAATGAGAGCACAGCATACTAAAGCAATCTCGTTTTCTCTTTTTGTAAGGTCTTTGAGTTGTTAGATATGCAAGTATCTAACACAGTAAGTATGAAATATACTAAAAATCTTCTAAAATTAGCATATATGACATTGTCAATGGTAAGGTAGTGAGTGTGTGATGTAAACAACTAACATAACATACATAACTGCAAAATCACCCCATTGATCAGCTAACAGTTGCTATCAAACAGTGAAGTTACTCCTTACAGAATACCGTATGACTCTGCACAACATCTGATGAAAGTATCAGACAGAACCAAGGATAACAGAACAGAGATTCCTCTTGAAATCAGTGACAAGACTGAATTTGTAAGCTTTGAGAAGACAGAATCATAATTCAAGGTGACTGAGAAATTGCAGAGATGCTCTGGAGGTGGCATGACTAAACTAAGAGAGTGAAGGCAAGAGCTTCAATTCGTAAGTTTTTTAAATTCCATTTTTAATAGCAACCGGGCAAGCAGTACAGTAGGAAAAGATGAAGAGGTTATAGTGGAATTCAAGATAGGTGAGAGACAATGACTAAGTGAAAAGAAAAAGCACACTCTATTTTATGTGTAGTAGAATAATCAGGGAGGTCATTCTGCTCTACTTCAAACTGTTAGATCCCAGCTGTGCCCACTACATTGCTCCCTAACTGAAGGTAAACTCAGACCAAAAGAGACACAAAATGCACAGAGAAGGAAAAGAAAAGTTTCTCAGGCAATAGTCAGACTCTTCCAGTTCTTACACAGGCTGCTATAAAAGGAAGCACAATCAACTACATTCCATGCTCCACAGCAGAAAGACAACTCAACTCAGTCTACAGCAAAAAACCACAGAGATTAAATATTCTCCAAAACTTTCCAGTATAGTGAGCAATCAGAATAAGTTACCTAGGAAAATTGTAGAATTATTTTGGAGAGTAGGGTTTTTTGTTTGTTTCAAAAATCATCTGTTAATTATTGTTGTCTTGAGCTTTTCTATCACTTACTGACACTTTATTCCACAATAAAACTTGAGTAACAAGCCAAACAATTTCACAATATGAGAACTCTTATAACATTAATAACCTATCCCATACCTCAATAAAGATAATAAATTTCTCTGACGTCCAGTTTAAAATGTATATCAGAATTAGCCACAAACCATTTTCCATTCTGAAGTGGTTTTTTTAGGCAAAGGCAAATAAGTGTTAACTAAGTTTATTGTCCCATAGCATATTTAGAACAAATTTTGAAGAGAACACAAATAAGCCTCAATGCCTTTATAAATACGCCTTTTACTTCATATCAGAAAAGGAAAATACATCAACATACAGTTGAAGACATGGGAAACTATCTATTTTAGGACAACCTTGAATAACACATACTTAAACAAGATAACATGCCATATTTTATAAAAACCCCTCAAGCTGAGCAGTATGTTGACTGAAGAATTCGTTTATTTTCAGTAATAAACTTAGAACATACCTTATCATGTCCTGTGTCTCCCCCTCTTACAATATCTGGAGCCATATATTCTATTGTTCCACAGAAGGAATATGCTCTCTCATTCTAGGAAAAAAAGAATTACATCAAACAATTATATTATACAAATAATATGGGACAGATAGGGCTAACAGTTCCGAGATGCTGGCAGCAATTCTTCTCCAAATAGCTCAGAACTGCTAGCTAATATTCCATCATATGTAGTGACGTATCACATAATGCTACAGAATATTTAGTCTTCCATGAAAAAATAAAATGTCATAAGTTTGTGTTGCAGTCTAAGATAAGCACACAAAAATTAATCTACTAATATTTAGAAAAACTCTCCCATAAGTCTAAATGATCTATATATTTCAGAACTTCACAAGATTCCCCAACTAACATAGATATACATTTTGAAGGCTGCAATACCAATACTCTAGACAACAAATGAAACATTTCATTAAAAAGGGAATTACTTGTAAGATGTACATTTGACTAAATTGGATACAAGATCCTTTGATTCCCCACATTTAGGAATTCATTATGACCTCTAGAAAAGTTGTTTTCTTTCGCAACAAACACATATATAAGAAACAACATTCTCTCAAGAAGAGACTTGGAGAGAGACAAGACAGAGAAGGGGAAAGGCAGACAGTGTTGTAAATTTAATTTTATTCTACACACTGAATTATTCTCTTGTTCAAAGCTAAGCTGCTTTCACAGGCATGTATAATTGTTCCCTGGTAGCGATTTACCTTTGAGGTCAACATGAGGTCATGCTGTACCTTGCTAATGACGAAAGCACATGTGTTTGGGCCATGCAACATTGTTCCTCCCTTATCCTTCATGCTTCTAGCATTTTGGGGAGAGATCCTGATAGGTCCTTTAAAGAAGAGTGTTCAAAAAAGCAAATATTTCAAAAGTCAGGTTTTACATTTGTAGATTCAGGTTTGGAGTTTAAAACAGGTGCTATATAAGAGACTACACTAATGAGAAGAAGCTTCTAAAAGTAGAAATAGTGCTCTGTGCTACCCTAAGGCATAAAAATTAAACAGTCCAGCAGCATATTATTAAACTGTATTTCTTAAAATACATATACTGTGACTGGTTTTTTGGGGTAAAATTCTGAGTTCAGAATAGTTAAAAGGCCTCATTTTGTTTAAATATTAACTTAAAATATTAACTTCTGAGACAAAACCATGTAATAATGAGCTTTTCATGATTCCACTTTCTTTTGACACAACTATTGTTTCTCTTTGATAATCTTTTCTAGTACCTGTTATCTTAAAGAAATATAGTGTGATAGAAAGCACAAACAAAGAAAAATGTCAGAAATTCCTAGCCCTCCATTAGAGAATCTAAACCTATTCAATCTCTGTTCTTTTTTCCTTCAGCTGGGAGGGTAGGAGGGAGGGAGGGACAAAGAAGGGTGAAAAGGAAAATGAAGGGGAGTTGAAAACACAGAAAGAAACTGCTCTCCACTTGCTACCTCTCCAAAGAGTAAAGATAATGCAGCCAAAGTGAAATATCAAGACAACTGTCTGAAAGCAAAGCACTCTGACTTCAACCACAGATTGACACAGATTTGCCTTCTTAAGATGCTGCAGAATGTTCTGACTTCAAAACAGCTGAAGTCCAGATACTTCTTTGTTAGAAACCTTTGTTTATGCTGTGGTTTATTAAGTTACAAGCTTCATCAATTACATCTAGCTGTTACTTAAAACACAGCTTTTAGAGTATGACGTTTCTTTAGGAACACTTAGGTAAATTTGTCACTGTCAATATGCCTCTTCCAGGAAGTCACTAATAATTTCTGTTGTTACGCACTACATGTGGGTTTAAAACCATTTTCAAAGAACGTTATCTCCAGTAACAGTTTTATTTTCTGTCATTTTCTGGTCTCCTGGGTATGTGAGAGACATGGATATGGTGGAGAACATCCAGTGAAGAACCATAAACATGATTAAGGGAACCTATGAGAAAAGGCTGATAAAGGTGGGACTGTTCAAGGAGATCTCAATGTACAAAAATGCCTGAAAGAAGCATGCAAAAAAAGAAGGAGCAAGGCTCTTTTCAGTGGTGCCCAGTGAGAGGACCGGAGGAGGAAACACTTTTTTTATTGTGAGGGTGACTGAGCACTGGCACAGGCTGGCCATGAAGGATGTGGATATCCCTCCTTGAAGATATTCAAAAGGCTTCTTCTGGGCAACCAGCTCTAGGTGACTGTATCTGTGCAAAGGGTTGGGCAAGATGACTTCCAGCAATCCCTTCCACGCTGTGATTCTGTCACAAAATGCCACTGTAAGCTGTATTTCAACATTCATTTTGAAACCACAGCCAAGTCTTATTTTGTACCCCCTCCAAATTTACATTTCATACAACTGTATAACATAAATCCAAATTCCAAAAGCCACATTATTAACACTTCCACGTTATGAGATGTAAGACAAGAAAGGATGTTCTTAAAAAACAACTGAACTTGGATTACCTACAGGTGAACACTCACTGAACATGCACATCTTGCAAATACTTGGAGCTTAAGAATTCTTTTGTCTTTGAAACTACCTGAAAATGTAGAAAGCATTTCTCCTCAAAGACAGAGAGGTCTTATGCTTTCAGAGTTATCTAATGACCTCCTTCAACGAATGAAAAAAAAAAAAAAAAGCACATTCACAGCAACAAAAAAGCAAAAGGATCAAACTCCATTTTGCTGCAGAGACTAAACATTCACCACATCTACAGGAAAGGCCTGACTGATAGAGAAACAGTCACTACTGTCATACAAGGATGTGTCCTTTAGAGCATACATCCTAGCCTACAGTAATACAAATTCAGTTTCATATTTTTTACAACATATCCAAGGGTAGCTGTGACAGTTATTAAGTCTTGCAACTGCTTGAAGTTGCCTTTCTTCCTTTGCTAAAGGTACTTAAAAGTTCCAGGCTGCATCAATTAGACTCTCTCTGGGCTCTAGGAGTAGTGTTTTGAGTAGCGCCCATTAGAAAGGAAAAGATACACCAAAATTTCTAGAATACAGAAATCAGTATCATCATTGGTCCTATTTTGTGCAGGTGTGAGTGTATGTAATCAAAGTCCTGAAAGTCATAACTTACATAGCTTTGCTACAAGCATAAAGAGTGAAAACTTTCCCAGGATACCGATGTCAGGGCCCTGAGCTTATCAACAGGGCTCCACAACCTCTTTCACTAATCCTACGAGTTAAGGAATCTCTGCTTAAGGCCAATTCTGACAAAATGCAGCTGAGTAACCTGTGTAGAAGGTTACTCAGAAGAAGGTTACTGTAGAAGCTCATCAAGGGTCTACTCCACTTTCAGCTGGGAGCAGGAGTTCAGGCTCCTGCTCCTGCATCAGCTGTGCTGTAAGTATGTCTGTACTTGGCTGGGTATATCAGTGAGATACTGATCCATCAAATTCAAATCCTGACTTGTCCTCAAGCCTCTCTCCTCACAACAAATTTTTCTGATAACCACTGGACTGTTGCCCAAGCCTGTTTTTCTGGTACTAGATTCCCTCTGGTTCTCTTGCACCACTGGTCAGTGAGCACATGGATCCATACTTGCCGCAGTCACCTTTAGCTCACACTAATGCAGGAGCAGTGTCCCCATCCTGCTGCCTCCTGACAAACTAGTCCAGAACCACAGTTCTTCCAGGAACAGCTTACAGGACTGAAGAACTAAAGTAGTTGAATAGTTCAGTGGTATCACACAGAATATCTCATATATTAGCTATCAGCAAACTGGCTGCAAGCTACTGATCAAGTATTAGAGTTCCCTTGGTAAGCTTAAAAAGAAAACCAGGACCATAGGATAAATCAAAAGAAGGCTAGCATAACTGAAAATTGACTTGTAATGTGTAAAGGCCACATAGCAGAGGTTGTTCTAACAAGCTGCCCTCTGGAATGGATTTTGCATTTCAGAAAAATCACAAGACTGAAAAGCCTGAATTCTTGGCAGAAATAGGACCTGTACCTTCAGCAAGCCTCAGAGGTCATACTATCATAGATATTTAGCTCAGAAATAAAAACACACCAAGGAAAAAACCCATTTCCATAGAAATTATACCTATGACATCCTTCTGTTATTTTAATAGCCCAGAATAACAATAATTACAGTCTTAATTTAGGAAGACATGAAAATTGGCAGAAAGACCTCTCACAGTTCAAAGATGTGATACAGGTTTAAAATGGGGAGAAAAAAAAAAATCTTGCTTTAACAAGGTTCTTGCCATACGGACTGGATTCTTCTTTTTATTCACTTTTTTTTAAAGTTTCAATTATTTTGGGAAACTTATTGGTGATAATATCTAGACTTAACCCTGAATAATTAAGCTGTCCATACCATAAAGTATAAGTTCAACCAAAAAGTCTCTCAGCTGAAGACTGTTGCTTCTGTAGCTGTAAACTTCTATTCACAAGCAAACTATAACCTTTGCAGGATACAAATGGGGAATAAATAAGACAGGCAAAAAAAGTTCAGTGGTACACTAGTTTGACTGCTCTGCATATAACAAAATCATAATGAAGACTGTAATATAAAAATGAAAATCTACACTAGAGCAAGAACAGTTGCAATAGGGCAGATTAAGGGCCACTAGTTTGCAATGTCATCATATGAAGAATTTTTTTTAAAGGATAGGGTCACATGAAATTAACTGAACATCCTATTCTAGTGGCTGTTCCAACTTGAAGAAGCCAGTTAAGTCAAAATACCTTATTGGTAACTATGCCTCTTGCCACAGCTAGACTAATGATTTTTACTTCCAAAATACACATGGAACAATGCTACTGAATTTTTCAAGCAAGAATGGGATTTGCCTGCCAGCAGATGCCATCAGAACAGGCAATTAAAGGGGACAGCAAAGGGAGCTAAACCTTGAACTGCGTTAAGCAAGAAATCTGCGACCTCTACCTCTGTGACCCCAGAACAAAAGACAGTGGAAGGCCACACTCTCATCTAATGTCAAGTGGAGATTCAAGAACCTTTTTCACAGACTTTTACAATAACTGTGTTTGCTTTCACGGTGCAATGCAATTGCAATTCTACAAGCAATTATTTAAAACAGTTCCTGATAATGGATTTTAAAGCAAACAACTAAGAGTAAAGAAAATAGAAGTCTCAATTCTGCAGACAAAAAAAATCCAGAAACAACATCTTGTCTGGGAGGAATGCAAGTATGTACCACTGTCAACTTGGATGAACATTTTGTACTAGGTTTTTCTCAAAAGCATTGTCTTTTTGAGAAGAGAGAGGCAGTAGTATCAAGAAAAAACAGCAGACAAAGCAAAACCTGAAAAACTCATATTTCTTCAAAAGTAAGCAAAATTATAAGATATGGAAGAATACTAATTCTGGGAAGAATTCTGCTAGCTGTTACTACAAGCTCTCAACAGTTAATTTTTTTTTTTTTTAATGAAGAAAATCATATAGAACATGTCAAATATTTAGAGTTTCAGAGAGATCCAGATGTAAAAGGTAAAGAAGTAGGAGTGGACAATTTTGCTCAAATGCAATCCATCTGGTTCTAAATTCATTTACATTTGACAGTGAATCTCTGGTCACTTAAGTTTTTCAAAGTTTTTCATCTGGCTGACCAAATTTCATGGAAGTAAGATACTCAGTTATTCAAAAGGAAAAAAAATCTATGAGAAGAATGGATTAAGGACAATGGGAGTGTTTGCCCTCAGAAACTTAATTGTTTTCCCTTCAAAAACAGAATCAGAATTTTTCTGAGTAGACTAGCAACCTAATAACCAATAGAAGATTGGATAACAGATTACTTAACACAGATTGGTGTTTCTCCTCAAAACAGCATTTTTTTTAAAAATGGTATATTACAATAGGAAAACAGCATCCTTAAACCAGTCCTTGTAAGAAATCATGATCTGTCTTGCAAAAATTCTTAACAGCACTTTAATATTTTGACATCAAAATATGGAGAGAAACTATTTTATGCTCTAGTCTTCTGCATTACTGGTCCATGCTGGAAAAGCACAATCTTCCTTGTGATAAGCACTGAAAAGGGAAATGTCTTGAGCAAAGGTTCAAACAGTCAATTGATCACTGATGACCTGGTTTTGCAATTATATTAGTCCAGCTCAGTGATGTGCCTTTAGAGTTTTTACTATGTCATTAATACTCAATTTCAGGACAGTTAAAACCAAGCCAACTGAGGAACACCAAACAAAGCAAGAAGTTTTTGCCATTGTTTCATTTCTTTTTCCAAAACAAATTATCCAGACAGATCTATAACCGATGTTAACTTCTCTGGACTAATTTCACTATTCAGTTTACTCTGACTTTTTTCTCTTTAAAGAAATGTAAATCTACTTCTTATAATTGTTTGTTAGGTCTACATCACTGAACAATCCTTTAATTAAAACACAAGCATATGTAGCAAATCATCTGAAGTATGAATAATTTTACTCATATTTGCAAGAGAATGCTCAGTGTTGGAGGATGCACTAATTGCAAAGCCTGAACTACTCATATTTCTTCAAAAGTAAGCAAAATTATAAGATATGGAAGAATACTAATTCTGGGAAGAATTCTGCTAGCTGTTACTACAAGCTCTCAACAGTTAATTTTTTTTTTTTTAATGAAGAAAATCATATAGAACATGTCAAATATTTAGACATTACCACTTTAACTGGACAATTATAAAGGGTCTTTTAAAGTTAAATGCATGGCTAATCTACTAGGTCACTCACGTTAGAGGACAATTCCTAAAGCACTAAATGAGTCAAGTTGTAGTCACTTCCTTCTGTTCTGGACTACCTTTAAACTGCACTAAGAATGTGGACAAATCTCTTCCCAGTTCATCTACCAAAACCCATAATGGACTAGCCTCCATTTAATCACTTTTCCTCCAATGGAATGTGCTTTAAAATCTTTTAAAAATACATACTCCTTTTCTTTCCAGAACAGAATGTTCACTCTATCATCAAATAAATGAAAACAAAAAATTCAATAATTAAAAGTATTTGAGTTATAACTAAATTTGCAACTCTCATCAAGAGATTTTCAGATGAAGAAACAACAATGTATACGAACTATTGATTCCACACATCAGATAGAGGTACGCAGAAATCCACCCAACTGTCTTAGGCTTCAATTCAATCATCTCTCACACTGAATATCCATTTTTATATTATTTATTACTAAGGTATTTGTATGCTCACAGACACACTGTTTGAAGACTGACAGCATTCAGTATTTACTATCTAATTCTTTAAACTTCATTAAGCAAACACAAAAGCTTCAGAAAAAAACTTCAAGCTAATGCAGAAGACTTGTACCAATGCAGAAGAATTGAGCACTTCACTACACTCTGGAAGAAAGTGTACTTTACTGGATTTAATTAAGAAGAAAAACATTCATTATTATGCATAGTCAAATAGATAATTTTTACAGTAATTCAATGCATGTGTTCATATTATTTTGCTTAAGAAAAAGATCTCCATGTATACTAAAATAAGATTTTTTGTGTAGTTATAGAACTAAAGGCAGTGCGAGGGGATAGAAGGATTTTAAAAAATGAAGTAGCACTTTAGCAATACACATCAAAATTAAGACCAGACCTGATGACTAGGTTAAACTGACATCGACCAAATCAAAACAATTCCAGCACAGAAGTGGAGCTATTAATAAGATAAAAAGATATAAGCTACAAGTTCACAAGATAAAGGTAACACACAAGAAATACGATGGGAAAAAGACCCCAAAACAACTTAGGAGTTCTGGGGTTTTTATAGATAAATGTATTAAAAGACTTGAAGAAAAAAAAAGAAAAAACAAAACAAAACAAAACCAACAAAACAAAACAAAAAAAACCCCACTGAAGTGATTTCACTTGTGCAATAAACAAAATAGTACTGTAGAAGCTTCAAATTCTACCAATTCTCCATGTCCTCAATAATAACTTATATTAGTGTCATGTGCAAATGTACTTTGAAACCCAGTTAGACAAACACTGGAGTGAGATGCATGAAAACATAAGGATAAAATCGTCTTTTTTACCCCAATTTTCTTTACAATCCAGTTGAGATTTAAAAATCATACACACTAGCCTTAAATTCATCAAGGGGTTAAGAATACAAATGCCATAAAAAGCAATAACGAATCTTTTAAAACCTCTTAATCTCTTACCTAATCCCATTATTTGGTTAGGCTAGTACAACTCTAGATCTTCACAAGCTTTTAAATAAAGTCTGCATCAAAAGTAATTTCATACTTAAATACCTCGTGATACAGTTGAAAATTACCTATGTGAAATTTACTGTTGAAAAATACCCTAGGTGAAAATTCCTTTTTGTTGAACTACTTTATTCCAGTCAGTTTATTTCTTCTTTTTGCATGTAAATGAAAGCATACTGCTTCATTTTAAAGAAAAACAAAGGCAACACCACTGTTGATTCAGTTGTAAAAGACAAATTTCAGGTTTTAGCAAAGCAGTACCATAAAATACTTTAAAGCTCTTAAAGCTGCACTGCTTGAACTTGGATTTAATTCTCACATGCTATTTTCACATAATAACTAAAACAGAGAGAATACTTGACAATGCACTCTTCACACATGCTTCAGTAGTTGCATGGCAGAAATCAATAGATTTCTGTTTTCCTACAAGTCACAGGCATTTGCTTCCTTTCACTCAGACAGTGCTTAAACAAAAGCAGCTTCCCACCTCTCCACTGTAGAACAGTCAATCTGCTGTAATTATTGTAGTCCTGTTTGATTCATTAGGTGCCCAGGTACGTGGAAATCTTAACAGTCATCAGATTATAGCAGAGATAATGAAAACATTGAATCATGATGTTTTCTAGCAAGCATCACTAACTACAAAACTATCCAAATTTCATAAATACATGGTGAAGTATTTTTCTCTAATAAGAACTCTAAATATAGTACATTCCTCTACTATGATAATTTTTATCCCTTTTTAATGACCTAAATAAAACTTGTTTCATATAATCAGTCCAAAGAGAGGGTTATTAGAATAAATTCCACTTGCTTAAGAATGCATTTCTAATGGCAAAATTCTTGCAAGAAGCAGGTGGACCAGGAAAGACATGTAAAGAAAGGGAGAGAAACAAAAAGTACACTACTCTGATTAAATTGGAAATGCTACACCTTTATCTGACTCACACAGTTGTGTAATTTTATTTAAAAGCGTTACCCTAGTGAGCATGAAAACACTATACAGGCAAATTCTACCTGTTCTACCTAAATTCTACCAATGTTAAGTACATTGGTTCAGAAATATAAATTAAGTATCCATTGTAATGAATTTTAAGTGCTCTAGTAGTAGCTCTATTATCTACAGAAATACAATATGAAATGTCAAGTTCTATGTGTAAATAGGTCATTTTAATAATGTTTAAATTCAGTAGCTAAACTACAACAGCATACATGAAAACTTAAGTCAAATGCAGACAATTTCTTAGATTTTGAAAGCAAACAACACAATCACAATTACTTTTTTTGTTAAAGGAAATATGAGAACTGTTGAGATTTTTTACAGGGAAGACAAATATAAGATGTGAAAGAGAATAAAAGAAAAAATATAGTTAAATGAACACATTTATAAGGTATATGCTGAAAACAGAATGGATTAGAGACAGAAGAACCAACATTACATTTCCAAGGAGCAAGATGGCTTTATTTAATCGGTGGAGAAAGAGGAACCCAATTCAGAGTGTGGATAAAGCAAACAGATATCTCTGATGCCTATCCAAGTTCTCCCCTTTCCTTGCCCTGTTTGTAAATGATGTGCCAAAGGTGAGCACAGATGAGATGTGCTTCTTAAAAAAAAAGAAAACTGGTTTGAGACTTTAAGGTTCTGATTCATTGTAACATTCTTAACACAGTGAAGATTAGGCTTCATTCAGCTTTGGATCAGATTTGGGGCATTGTTCCTTTTCTCACCCCTCAGCACAGTAATAGCAGTACTTGACTTTGTCTCTTGTGCCTAGCACAGTTCTTCTCACAGCTCTAACAGGTCCCACTCTCTCTAGCCACACCTTTCACTATCATTCTTTCCTGATGAAAACTGCATCTCTCTGCACTTATTCTCTGGCACTGGTGTGGCAATCTGCTGCTAATCCCTTCTCATACCAGTTGAACCTCCTCTTGGTTTCGTGGGGTAACTTAGAAGGAATATACTGACATTATCACTACTACTTCCCTGCTTAAGAAAGCAAAATTTAATATCTTATAAAATGGTCCCTCCTAAATCCTACCACACTCCATTTGAAATGCAAATACTCTAGAGGAAAGTACTAGCTATCTATTTTTAGAAAATCCTTCTGCTGCTTCTAACAAAGACTTTTAGATCTGCAGTCCCAGATTTCAATACCTGTGAAATCTAATGTGAAAGCCAAAAAACATCCATTTTCAAATTTTCTCAGAAGTAAAATCCTGCACACTTTTGACTCTTTGAAATCTAAAAAGCCTATTTGGAGATAGAACTGTACCTTACAAATAATTAACAGCTAACATCAATAGTCAGAGATCACTGTTAGGTACTATGTACTTACTTAGTAAGAAATAAGCTTTTATCCTAAAAGCTTGCAATTAAGCTTATTAAAAGTGACACAAAGAGATGAGAAAAAGACAAGATAATAACACATTAATTATTATTAGCATAAAGAAGAGTCATAGCATACCATTTGCCTAGTCATTCCAACGAATTAGCACAGTCAAGCTTTTTTTTAAAAAAAGCATCTGAAAAGGAAAATGTAAGTGACTTTTCAGACTTATGCAGGTCTTTCCCTTTTCATGTCAAGGGCAGCAGAAGAAAGCATGAAAGCTTTTCAGGGAAAACTAGAACAAAGATGTATGACAACACTGGCAGGCCTAAAAATCAATAAACTGAAAGCTCAAAACCTAGTAACAGAGACAACTAGATTTTGTTCTATGATGTAGGAGTCTGGAATGCAGGATTTCCATCATTTTTAAATGTGCTTAGTATTTCAATGGGACTTTGTCATCTTGCTCAATTCTACCCACACTTATTGGAGAGCCAAATACTCACCTCATCAGTAAGAAACTCCTTACTTAGACCAAAGTCTGTCAGCACCACATGGCCATCAGAATCAAGGAGAATATTCTCAAGTTTTATGTCCCGATATATAATCCCCAACTGCAAACAGAATATAAGAAAAAGTATTTCCAAATAGTGTAACCACATCATGAAGATGTTGCTTAATGTTTTTAAATATAAGGACACCAAAATTCACATTAAGGTAATCTGACACATGAAAGCTGCACCTCAAAAAAGACAATTTTTAAAAGCCTTTGAAGAAATAACTAAAATTACATTAAAAATCTTAGAAATTACACTGTGCATTAATGTCTTAAAATTTCAAGGACATACTGTATATCCCTTGAATCTAAAAGTGACCAAACACTTGCTCTTGAGTGCAAAACTCAGTTCTCCTTTCATTAAGAATGAAAATGGATGCTTCTGTTATACAGTCTAAACATAGACCATACATACATGCATGCTTTGTAATAGTCTACAAATCTACTTATTACTTCTGAAAACTGAAACACTTTTCATGTCTACAGCTGTGTTAGAACTTTGCTACTCAGTGGTGCAGAAACAAGGAAAACCAAACATTACAACCCAAAACTTGTTCATGTTCACTACAAATTAGTTTTAGTGACATACACCGGTTCACAAGGATTACTAAAAATGAACAAATCATTTGTCAATAACACTACTCTTCACCCTGCAGGCAAAAAATTGTGGCCTTAATCTGGTGCACAAGGAGGGACACTTTATTGGGGGTTATTTCTAATTATACAACTAATGACCCATTGCTAGATAAAGTTACTTTCAATTTAAAACAATCTAAAACAATAGTTCTCCTTATTAAGTTTATATGATACAAAAAGAATACAGCTGTATGTCCTCAAAATCAGAACTGAAGTTATTTTACCTTGTGGAGATGTTCAAGTGCCAAAACGATCTCTCCGATGTAAATTTGCACCTCATTCTCTGAGAATCTCTCTCTGTGTGAAAGATGAGTAAACAATTCTCCTCCATTTATATAGTCTAAAAAATAGAACACAGAATCTTATAATTTCCCTTACTGACGATTTTATTTTCTTATTTGAATATTATTAGGTATTTTGTGAGCTATTTAGTAACACATTCTACTATCAGATGCTTTTCCTTAATTGTAATTCACTAGTATTTCTTCATGCTGTAAAATATTCAATTTCTTTCTTAGAGAACTGGCGGAAGAACAAGCCCCACTTCTGAATAAGCATCAAAACCATAAAATAAGCCTCAACTATTCCTAAATTATAAAGATGGGTTTTTTCACAAAATCAGTAGTTTTAGTTATTTAGGAATATGAAAAGAAAGAAGCACAAATCATAGCTACAAACAGAACCCTTGTAGACTCTTATGAAATACTCTCATGAGCAACAAGGCAGACCGACACAGAGAAAAGCAATTCAGAAAACAGGTATTAGGGAAAATAATCAACTATGGACAATTACAAAATTTTCTCTTCACATGGGAAACCTTGATGGCAAAACTTACTGCAGGAGATTATTTCCACATACACTCCCTCATGGAAACCACACTTTCATTCTTTGCAGGCTATGACACAAGGATTTTCCCACAGTAAGGGAGAGGGGGAAAAAAAAATATTACAACAGAGCTCCACTGTAACACAAACATATTTTAGATGTAGAGCTGTTTATGACAGCAGTGAATATTATGGCCATTAATTTGCAACCTTACAGCCCCCGTTATTGTATTTGAGGTCTACATACACAGAGCAGGGAACATGCCCCACAAAAGCTTACTCAGTATTTTCTTCAATATTGTTTCTATAGATTTGTTGGTATAAAACAAATCCATAAAAGGGGTCCAATCCTATTTTAAGTTAATAGTTTGAAGGAGAAAGCACATATACAAATTATAGATATTCTGATCTCTCTCCACTTTTCAGTTCTCCAGTTCTCTCTTTGAAAAGGAATATTAGTAGAATCAAACATGAGAAGGATTATTCATCTAGACCAGCAAGCAAATGAAAAAGATTTAACGAAGTATAAATAGCCCACATTTTACAATTGCTTCCTTCTTCTAAAAAACTTCAGCACATAGAAAAAGGTAACAGAAACAAATTTTTAAAATATTTCTAGCCACAACTGCTAACTTAGTAGAAGGGAAGCATTGAATTGTTCTAAGGACTGTGACAGATCCAAACCAAAGCTGCCACAAGGAGTGGCACAACAAGCTTAATTCTATCCAGGTTATAACACTAACCACAGCCCAATGAAACAACCAGCCTTCAAATTCTTGGTGCCAGATCAAATGCATCACTGGCATAATGGAAAAAAAAAAAAATCCTGGTTACTTCAGTATAAACTTCACCT